>OU015748.1:11346563-11400562 GCA_907169655.1 Acomys percivali
TGTGTGTGTGTGTGTGTGTGTGTGTGTGTGTGTGTGTGTGTGTGTGTCTATGTGTGTGTGTCTGTGTGTGTGGGGGGGGTAGATATGGTATTATGTGTTTAAGTATTCAAAAACTTAGGTTGTCCTTATTTTAACATTTGAAGCTATATTCCACTCAATTGCTAAAGCCTCTTTCTACAATATTATAATTATTCAAATATTCAATTGGAAATAAACAATGATTCATCAGAGTGTGAATATATTTAGTGAATTCCAGTTGTGAGTTTTGCATCATATATTTACAAAACATAACATTATAAATTTTTTCTATTATCTTCTTTGAATTATTACAGATTTCATCTATTTATTTTAAGCTTTACTTTTTGAGAATTTCATACGTGTGTCTTATGTGTTTTGTGATTATCTACATAATATACAATAGGAAATGTGAAAATAATGCCTCTGTAGTCATGAGCTCTTGTTCATAAATGTCTTAGGATCACCAGTTCTGCACATTTTCAAGATTGTGTGTATACATACTAGATTGTATTTTTCTTATAATGTAGACAGGATAACACTTTGACCATTCTCAGGTAAAATTGTTGAGTTACAATGTAGAAAAAGAAGTGCCTTAGTACTGAATGATAAACCAAACATTTCTCTGAAAATGCAGAGCATTTCCTTGACATTTGATATTCATTCATTTTAAATGTGACTGAAAAGTATGCTCTCATCATCTTCTTTGTTTTAGTTTGTAAAGGTTCTTGGAAGAATGGAGGCAAAAATAAAAAACACCATAATTTAGGTGCTACAGACATTTATTTGTTTCCTTTAAGTAATGCCAGATATTGAATAATTGAAATGCATTATAGAGTGTCATAGTACAGAAACATTAGTAATAGACACAATAAGACTATAATTTTTAGAGACTATATTATTTTATTAAAAAATGTACATAACTCTTATGTTATCCTTCTGAAAATCAATCCTGAGGCACTTTGCATTTCTATATTGCATTAGTAAACTGGGACATTGTCAAATCACATTGCATGAGATTTTCGTAAACAGCTGCCTTTTAAAGGCAATCAGGCAACACTTGCTATCATGGTGCTAATTTGTAATCAGCTTTTGATATAGAGTACTGATGATTTGTTTTATGAAAGAGAGTTGTGAGAACAGACACATCATCGATAATAATTATGGCAACTAAAATAATAATTATCTGTGAATCTGTCACTGAAAACTCATGAAAATTAGTTTGGAAGTTCCTCAAAAGGTAGGACTAGAGCTGTAATAGCTGCACAGTGCCTGCACAAACACAGCTGACTCCAGATGTTCTTGTTTATCTAAGTTGAATGCTGCTCCTGCTTTATTTTAGTGAAGAATGTGGTTGCTTTCTGCCCTTACCCAAAAGTCTACCTGAGACTACAATAAACAGATTAAGCAAAGGCTTGATGCTAAATGAAATAAATGTATTGGTGACCTCAGAGAAATAACCTACACAGCTATGCTTCCAACTTGTGAAAAGGAATTATAGAAAAATTAAAAAAAAGAATTAAAGAAAAGCTTCTAGAAGATCATAGTGATGCACACTTTTAATCTTGGCACTCAAAAGGCAGAGACTAGTAGATCTCTGAGTTTGAGGCCAGTCTGGTCTATAAAACAAGTTTCATGACATCCAAATTTAGGTAATGAAGGACATAATTGAAAACAGAAATCTGGTGAAGATATAATTCAATGGTGGGAATTTGTTCCAGCCCCAGCAAGCAGCAGACCGTAACAGTGTCAGCCATGTGTTTTTGGCTTTAGGGTCAAGGAATAAAGGGCTATAGAATCTCCCCTCCATGGCAAAGGAAAGCCACTACAGCCAGGTGTATCTCAAAGTTGTAAATGCACATAAACCTAAAGAAGTCATTGCCTAAAGTTGTGAAGTTGAAGCCTTGATTGCCTTGAAGACCCTGCCTTAGGGCTTATTGATGTGAAGAGACACCATGACCACAGAAACTTATATATAAAAAAAAACATTTAATTGGGGCAAGCTTACAGGTTCAGAAGTTTAGTCCTTTATTGTCATGGTGTGAAGCATGTTGGCAGGCAGGCAGATATGGTTCTTGTGAAGGAACCAAGAGCTCTAAGTCTGGACTCTCAGGCAGAAAGAAGAAAGAGAAACAACATGGCTTGAGAACTTAAAACATCCAAGCCCACCGCTAGTAACACACTTCCCCCAACAAAGCCACAGCTACTCTTATAAGTGCATATCTCCTACTAGTTCCACACTGTCCTGATCAAGCATTCAAATGCATGAATATATAGTGAACATTTCTGCTGAAACAAGCACAGAACACAAGACGTTGGAGATGTGAATGGTCATTCGATACCTGCTGAAGAAAGTTGATCACAGTGAGTGGAACAGCACAATAGAGAGAAGTGCGTTGTAATCTACAAAGCTGAAAGGAATTGGACATCTAAAGAGCACTTTGACAACAGGCATAGGAGATGTAGAATTTGGTGTTTGTCCACCTGGGTTTGTCCATTTGAGTTGCATTTTGCTCAAGTATTTCCTATTTTCTTTTTACTCCATTTGGAACAGTAATGTATAATGTATTCCACTATAATTGGAAGTATGTGATTTTCTATTTTGTTTTCATTTTAAAGAAGCTTCAGATAAGAGATTGGCATGAATCTCTGAAGAGACTTTGTACTTTTGAATACAATTGAGACTTTTGAAGTTGAACTGAGTGCAATTCTGCATTAAATATGACTGTAAGCCTATCAGACCTAGGCAATGGAATGTGATGAGTGTGGTGGTTTGAATGAAAATCATCTCCATAGATTCAGAGAGATTGATGCTACTAGGAGGTGTGGTCTTTGGTAAGTAGGTATTCCCTTGGTGGAGGAAGTGTGCCACTGGGTTTTGGGCTATGAAGTTTCAGATGCTCTAACCAATCCCATGCTTTGTTTTCTCTCTTCTGCTGATGGTAGATCAATATGCCAAACTCTCAGTTCCTTCTCCAGTACCATGTCTGCTTGTCATTGTCATCCTTCCTGAGGTGATAATAATGGACTAAATTGAATGGATCTGTATGCTAGCCCCAATTAAATGTTTCCATTTTTAGAGGTTTCTGTGGTCATTATATGTCATCACAGCAATAATACTAAGAAGACCATAATATATTTTGTTTACAACATCTTATAGAGTGTAAAAGAATATGTTTATTAATATGAAATTTTAATTTTAGCTTTTTTAATTTAACCAAGAAAATATTGCCGAGTAGAAGATGGTGCCATACTTTTTAAGTTATGAACATGACGCCTATTAGTACAATTATTCAGACACATGTATTTATAAAACTATAAGCTCAAATTTAAATAATCACATTTTATTTAATACAGATAATCATATTGTTTATTCTAGAAAACAGAAAATCTTTTGAATTTTCACTGAAAACCAGGTGATTCTTGGTTTTTAATATATATACTAAAGCTGGCACATGGAAAAGCCCTGCCTAAGAATTGTTTCAGGAAGATGTAAAATGGATCAAAGTGAACAGAAGAGAAGCAGACAACAGATGACATCTTTTGAACTTCAAGACTCATTATTGCCTATAGCAATGGCTTTCCCTTTGATATCACAGATATGGAAGCTTCAAAATATCATTTCCCCTTAAACCTAAATTTATGATTAACTAAGATTTTAGAACAATGTATGATGCATGAAGGAGGACATGAATCATAACGCAGGTTGAGGCTAGCATAGTTTTATGATCAAGTTAAATGTAGAACAATATCTATCAATATATATATATATATATATATATACACCAAATAAAATCTAAAAACAATTTTTGAGCATGCATTATGTGGTACAATTTATACTTAACATATTCAGTTATGCACACATGTCTATTTTTTATAAATGTTATCACTTGTTCAAAAAATCATCCAGAAACTTTTTATTTCATATATGAGATAAATGTCACTATCTTAAGAGTCTGAGAATTGCAGGTGAAATGTCAAGGCTTATCAACTCTCTACATTGGAACCTATAGTAGTTATTCACCAAGATATTAAAACTTCCTATTTTATTCATCATCTACAGTGTATAAAGCTTCAGAAAATTCTGAGATAGAGCTTTTCTCTACTTTTCTGGCCCTTATTATTATTCACTAATTTATTGTCACCTCTCTCTTTATTCTCTTCTACATGTAAATATCTTCAGAAGCTATCATGTCTATATACATTAGAAACATTAGAAACATTTATTTGTATCTAAACAAAGATTAAAGGGCTAAAATTAAATTATTAAATGGGCTAAATTTGTCCTATTCTTAATGCTGTTTATCAAAGAATAGTTGCACATATTATAAAATCATACAATAATAACATATAATATTGTGTTCCTAAAGATTTTACATTTTTCACTAAAATGAAAATTTGGAAACAAATTCAGAGAGGTTATACTTTTAGTTGTCATTGAATTTGTATAATTACAATTATGTGAAAAATAGTGATCAGTAAATATTTATTTAAACACATCCTCTATTTTTCTTTCCTTCAACAATTTTGTAACCAAATTAGACTCCAATTGAAACAGTGAAAACTGACGCTTCAGAAATGGTTTAGTGGTGAGGAGCTCTAGCTGTTCTTTCAAAAGACCTACGTTTAGATTCTACTACCAACATGAGTGGTCACAATTACTTGGAACTCAGCTTCCAAGGGGATCAAATGCACTCTCCATTGTCTGCACGCATCAGATACTTTTGTGATATACATACATACATAACATATATATATATATATATATATAATCTTTAAAAAGAACAGGCACTGATAAATGCTAGCCAAATTTAATTAAAATTTAATTATATTATAAATTTTCTCTCAAATTTTACTGTATGAATCAAAATAATCTTATGCTAATGTATTGTCCAAATGGTTCAATTTAAATATAGATCATATTATTTATTCCCAAAATCGATTTCTGTAGCACATGTAAATAAAGCAAACTCATGATCTCTTCATGACTTAATGAAAACATTTATTTAATTAAATGTTTACTGTCTTGAAAATTATTTTAAAACCATTATTTTTCACTAAGGAAAAAATTTAAGAAGCATACTGAAACTTCCTTGCCTCTAATATTAAGCTGAGTAAATGGTATAAAACTATTTTCCTGATAATTAAAAAATATATAAACTTTCTAACTCAATAATATTTTGTTTTATTGAAAATAAATTACTTTCTCATATAGTACAACCCAACCAGTTGATGATTCAGTGGACCATGCTCCCTTGGTGTCCTCCATCCACTCTGACTCTTACAATATTTTCATCTCCTACACAACTGGGTTCCCTGTTGTCCAAGTGGAGAGACCTGATGGAGTCCTCCAGTTCAGACTCTCTCTGCATAATGTCCAGATATATGTATTGCCTGCTCTCATCTACTACCAGAGGATGTCTTCTCTCTATGAATATATTAGAATATCATTAAGAATGATTTCATTGATTAATTTCTGATAGTCTTGTTTGGTTCAGCACTAGATCTCTTCCTGTTTATTTTCCAGTTTCTGTCTATGTATGTTGTGTAGAGTAGGACTCCCTTTGTTAGCATTGGCCTCGTGTGAAACCAAATTTTAGTTGGTAACTCTTCCCAAAGTTCTGTACCACTATTGCCCCATCACATCTTTAAGGCCGGACAGATTATAGATCAAGAAGCGTGTTGCTGGATTAGTATCTCAGTTTCTCTTTCTTTAGCCCGATGAGTGCATTATTGTGCCAAAGAGTTTTCCTTCAACTGAATAATGTATTTTTAAAATGTGGTACATTTACACAATGGATTATTATTACTGGTTGTTAATAAAATGGCATCATGAAATTTGTAGACAAATGGATTCAACTAAGAAAACAATTATTCTGATTGAGGTAACTTAGAGCCAGAAAGACAAATATGTTCTGTATTCAGTTTTAAGTGGATATTGGTTGTTAAGTAAATGATAATCAAGCTACAATCCACAGATCCAGAGCTTCAGTAATGAGGTCGGCTCTAGTGGGAAAGCATGGATCTCTCTGGAAGGAAAAATTAAATAGATATTATGGATGGGATGGGCGCAGATGGGGATGGGAACAGAGAGGTAAGGTTAGGTGGTGGGAATGGATGGAGAAAAAAAATGTAAGGACCGACAGCTGGAATTGGAGAGTATCTGAGGGCACTCTGGAAACCTAGTGCAGAGGAAAATTCCTCGAATCTTTGAGCATGATCTTAGTGGGATTCAGATGGAAGATAGATTCTGAATTAGCCATCTTTTGAAGCAAAGTTGATGGCAGAAAGATCCAGTCGAAATCCACCAAACAACCTATGCTTATGCTAGTACAGAGTGTCTCTTTCCAAAAAACAGGCCCCATTGCAATGGAAACATTGATATACCTCATTTAATGTAAAGTAGTCAAGATGGTAGCTTCATGTAGACTTCATCACTACATTATAAAATTTTATTCTTTAAATAAGTAACTACTGTGAAATAGACAATTATTTGAAGTTATGAAATTAATTATACAATAATCTAAGTACTGATGTTATGATAAAATACCCTTTTACAATTACAAAGCTTGTACTAATAATTTGTTCATTTGATTTTACATTTTATTTTACACACAAAGGAACATGCTTAAGCACAAGATTAATGCAGGTAGTTATATATTGTTCCTATTTCCTAAATTATATTATTTACAAACTCATTTTAATGAAGACAGTGTTGATTTTATTGATTAAAGAATGAATTGGTTTTCTACCACATATGGGAAAGCTTCTACCTTCCTGTTTTAATATGATTTAATTGTAGTTTACATTCAAGAAGATGAGAGGAGAGTCTGTATTTGAACAACATCTCAGGAAAGCACATACAAAACGAAATTAGTGCTCTTATACCATGTTATTTACTTTCTTTTTTAAACATTTCTTTATTTTATTGTACACACAGTTAGGATGAGGCTGCCTTGATACAAAATGTGAACCTGTAAGTCAGAGCACAGATTGCGGGAGTAGGTTCTCTGTCCTTCTGCCTTGTAAGTTCCAGGGACAGAAGTCTTGTTTCAGCCCTTACCAGGGAAACCATCACAATATCTCTGGATTGTTTCTTTCTTTAAAAACAAGTAAATTAAAAAAGTATTCATAACACAAAGTTTGAATATACTAGAAACTAGTGTGTATTTATTTTTAGTGTTGCTTATTCATTTATTTTTGGCTTTCCAAAAGCGGAACAATGTCAGAATTACTATCTATGTACATAATTTAAACCACAAAATAGCAAGTACCCAGATAAATCATTTGTCTATAGGGACGCATGTGGGAGAGACTCTTTTTAACCATTGATTTCATGGAAGTAAACCTCTTCATTTCTGTATCTTTAGCAAAAACTACTATGGTATCATCCCCTTTGTTATAATTCCTGAAATTCTTTGAGCTATGCCTATTTTTCTTCTTCTTCTTTCTTGTCTCCTCCTTCAAAACTTTTGTGATAATATGTCTCTTTAAAAAAACTTCTCCATTTTGGAACATCTCCACATACTTATAAAATTTATTTTATATTTTGTTCAATTAAAATACATGGGGAGGATGGTGATAGCACACATCTTTAATCCCAGCATCCAGAAGACATAGATAGATGTATCTCTAAGCTCAAAGCCATGGTAGCCTACAGACTGAGCTCCTGGACATCCAGGGCTATGTGAAGAAATCCAGTCTCAAAACCAACCAACCAACCAATCAACGAACCAACCAACAAACAACAGCAGCAAAATTATGAGATACAATTGATTCAAAAGTAACACTCAAAAATAATTGTTCACAATTGCTATTAATGTTATCAATAAGGTACAACTAAATGAATTCATATGCATTATGGAAAGGATTAATAAAAGATCAGACACAACTTTTAATTGTTTTCAAATTTATTGACCAACATTCTGCCTGCCAAATGTGGTAAATAGAGCTTTTTAGCACAAATAGTTCAACATGAATAAAATATGAAATAACTAGTCATTATTAATAAATATGCATTTCATTAAGATAATGAATGTGAGATATTAACTAGCTAAAAGTTATTTTGTAAAGGATTAGCTGGGCAATGGTGGTGTATGCTTTTAACACCAGCGCTTGGGGAGCAGAGTGGCAGGCAGATTTTTTGTGAGTTCCAGGCCAACCTGGTCTACAGAGCAAGTTCCATGACAACCAGGGCTTCATAGAAGAGCCCTGTCTCAAAAAACAAAAACAAAAATGAGAATAAAATAGCTTATTGTCAAACCTGATAACTTAAACTTGGGACACAACTGGTGGAAGAAGAGAAATGACCCCAGTAAATTGTTCCTTGACACCTTGGCATGGTCACACATGTGCGCACATATATAATCACATGTATGCATACAAAATACGTAACGAATTTTTTAGTTTTTAAAAAAAGTACAGAATTAAAATAACTACATTTTTAGAACACCATTATGATACTATGTCATGTTTACAGATAGAAGGCTAACTTAGAGATTCTTTCATAAGCTCCGCCCAGAAACTGAATCAGATGCTGAGACTCACAGCCAAGCACTAGTGGGAGATCAGGGAACCTTGTGGAAGAGTTGGGGGAGGGATAGAGGACTCAGAGGTGTCTAGAACACCACAAGAAGATCAACAGAGTCCACATACCTTGGGGCTTACAGAGACAAAATCACCAACTAAAGACCATGTATGGACTGGACCTAGGCCCCCTATACATATGTAACAAATGGGCAGCTTTACCATCATGTGGGTGCTGTCTATGACATGAAATTTCTTGGCTGCTTTTCTATCTCTTCCCCTTAATGGGGCTGCCTTGCCTAGCCTCAATGATGAGGATGAGCTCAGACTTGATGTGCTTGGGTGGGTTGGCTTGTGGGGGTGGGTGGAACGAGTCTATAGTGGATGTAAACATGTTTTTGTTTTGATTCCAGGTGTGGGATGTATAACTAAGTTGTCTGATGTTTGTCCTCTAGAAACAGACTCATGACAGGGCACATGATCTTTGGCAACTGGAAAACATCCTGTAAGACTCTGGGAAAATATAAAGTAGTCGAAAACACAAACACAGAGAGAGGGGGAGAGAGAGAGAAAGAGAGGAGAGAGGAAAGAGAGGAGGGAGAGGGAGAGCGAGAGCTTTGCGTTCTTCATATCTCTTTGCACTTTCACTTCCTATTGCTTCCAGATGCTCCAAGAGAGAAACATTCTAGGGAAACACTTCAAGGTTTCTGTTACATTTGTCATTCTGTTCGCTGGATAGCTGGTACATTGTTTAGCATAACTGCTGGAATGCTAATGACAAAGAATGAAATTGCCTTAAGGAACTGAGTCTAAAATGGTTTTCTCCCCTATCCCTACTAACCTTCTTTCTCTCTTATCTATGGTAGGTGTGTTGCAAGGAAGGTAGAGGCATTAAACAAAAACCACCAAAAAAAGAAAAAAATCAAAACATACAGAGACTCCCCTTTTCTGAGGAGAAATGGAGAGGTTATAGTGGAATGAGTGTAGGAGCATGGAACATGAAGGAGAGGAGAGAGGGAGCTAAAATTGGCATGTAAAGTAAACATATCAATTAAAAAGGAATTTAAAGAAAAAATTCTAGATGGGTAGTTGTATGAATATACTTTATCCCCATAGAGTCTTTTTTTTTTTTCACATGCAAGTGACATTAGAAGAAGAACATAACGAAATTTTCATCCCAATATAGAGAAGCTACATAGCTCTTAGAGTGCATGCTGAAATGCAGGCTGATATTGCAGGGCATATGAATATGTGTGTTAGGTTTAAGTAGGAAAGGCTTTACTGACTTATAACTTCTTCACAAACATCACCATTCCCCCAAGTCCTCAACCCTGTCTATCATGTTCTCTTTAATAGCAGTATTCCAAACTAATTAATCATATCTCTTTATTTCCAGATTACACTCACAATGTTGTCTCACTGCTTTGTTCTGGAGAGGAGGATGGATTATGTTTGTTGTGTTAGGTCTTGTCTTATGACTTTCTGCCAATTTATCAGGGTGCAATGTTGATTCTGTTGCTGATTCATTTGTATGGAAGGATACTCTATATATTGAGCTCTATCTGTCCTATAAATGCCTATGCTCAGACATTTATGCTCATATTGTATAAAGCACATATAAAATATTGATTCATAACATATATCAAAACATTATAATGAAGTGCATTTTAGAGAAAACACATAAAATACTTCAGCTTCTTCAAAGTATCTATATAAATAATTGAATTGAAATGAAGGAAAACATAAAGGATCAGTAATGAGAATTAGATTTTATACAATAACCTATATCATTTGTTTCCCCAAAGACAGTAATGGCTTGTTTTCTGCTTTCATCACTCTCTTGCACAACTTATACTTTCACTTAAAATGTGTTTTTTCCTTCTTCTTAATCCATTCTGGGCTCCACAATGGGTGACTTCTTTCCCCATTGCCGTTTTGCAGATGGTTTCAAATGCCTATAGTTGTAATACCACAAATATAACTAGAAACCATATTAATATTTTCTTATGTAATTTGTTCATACCAAACATGACTTAAGTACTATTTCTGGAAGTACATCAAGGACTTCATGTGTTCTGCCTTAATTACATCAGCTATGAACAGGTTTCTCTTGTTACCACATTAAATTGTTTTCATTCACAAAACATCAAGTATTTTGTTTTAGCATAAACTGGTGTTCATATTGACATTCAATTGATTTTTTATTTTATATCAGTTTTGCTGTTCTATTGTTTCAGATTTATTTTAGATTAACGGCCACACCCATATAAATTAACATTTTGAGAATTTCTCTTGATGAGTAACTCATTATGGTGTTCAGTATCTCTTATTCAAATATATGAAACTATAAAAACAATATAGCAGTAATCTAGCCTTCAGCAAACCATTTTGCAATCTATGTTAGGGACGAAAGTAGGGGCACAGCCCTGCAGATGTGCAGCCAGTTGAGGGATTTTCAGAAATGGAGACATAAGGAGATGGAAAAGAAAGGCAGAATATTTACCTCCAAACAGAAAAATCTGTATCTAGAACATCTGTATCAGCATCTGGCAATACAACAAAAACAAAATGTCTTAAATTTTCAGGTATTTCATCAACAGAGGAAACATCCTTAATTTTAAACTATGCAATAATGTAAACAAAGGCAGTCATATATGTTCATGGCTTATTTAGTACCAAACATGCTGGGGGATCAGCAGACTACATCTCCACTGAGTGAATGTTACATAGGAAAGATTATTTTTTTCTGAAAGTATATGGTGTTTACTAAACTCAGTGAAAAAACATGGTATTGATAAGTATAGAACTCAGCTTGTAGAGAATATATTAATATAAAGTATTACACAAATAATCAAAGTGCATCATCCTCGTTATGCATAAATAAAGAATTTGTATATTTTAGTATTTACAAGCAGTCAAAGGAGACTTTTGCTGAGGCTTTTCCCCCTTAAAACTTCCCAGGGCAAAATGAATAATACATATAATGAGTCAGAAATGATCGTTATTCATTTACAGCCTCTCTAGTTAGAGTGAAATAATGCCATTTTTAGGTCATTGTGGAATGATGTTGCTGGTATACGTGGACTGAATAAAGTAACTCTCAGTGCCAAGGTTAATGCATCAACTTCAGGTAGTTGCTTTGTTGAATTTTCTTAAATATTCTTGAGAATCTCTAACCCTCTGAGACAGAGTGAAATGAAAAGGAATTTAATTAGAATGTGCTGGGAATGTAATAAGGTACACTAAGCTTTTATGAAGAGAACTCTTGCTGTTACTGGCCCTGAATTCTCATACTGGAAAAACAGAATGCACATGTGTGAATATGATCAGAATAATGTATAGGGAACATATAAAGAGTTATTAATTTAGTGAAAGCCTATAGCAAGAAAAAAACTGATGTTAAAAGAAAAGAGATTTTACTTACTCTGTAAAATTCAGAGATAACGGTTCTGCTTCATTTTAAAGCTTCTGTCCAAGGACAGTTACATGGTGCTTGTTTTAGGTGTTGGAATTCATCACTCTGTGATTAATCTCAAAGGCACATTTGGACAGGGTTATTAGTAGGTTAGTCCGTTAATACAAAATCTGTCAAGTAGGTCCTGAAGTGGAAATCAAGCACATGCATACAAATTTTAGTTTAAAATACATTTCATACAAACATTTGACTCTTTTCATTTAATTTTTCAAACAGAGCTCAAATTTAAATCAATTAATTCAGTCCAGCAATATTTTGTAGCAGTCTATTATACACATTTTATGATAAACATATTTCTTGCAGCTCAATATGAACAAAGTATTTTAATTCTAAGGATTTAGTGTGAATAAGCACATGCTTTACAGTGCTTCAATAGCCAATCAATAAGATTTATGTGAATAGTCACAAATAAAAAAGCAAACATACTTGCCTCATTTTAAAACTCTGCCTCTTTTAATAGGAAATAACTTTCCATGCCTTCCTTGATTCAGATATTTATTTTAACTTTGTATGAACCACTAATTGTAGCCAACCCTTAAATAAACCTAGAATTTACTATAACCATTATGTTATGCTGTACTAGGTTGCTAAATTTTAATGGTTTTGTATTGACATGATTTTTTGTATTTACATTCATGGAGATTTTTTTCACTCTCAATTTGGTTCTATATAAATACAGGAGATAAAATTAAATAGTTAACTATTATAATTTATTATCACATAAACCAACTAGTTTATCTATTACAGAAAATCAACCCATGGATACATCTATATAATTTTTTTCCTTATATTACCATTTGTTAATTATGAGAAATATGGCATTTTGACTTGCATTTTGTTAGAAGCACATCTGATGTATTTTTATCTTTGTATTAAATTATTTAAAAGCGTTCATTCCTGGTTGTTTCATTGTTCTTCTTGCTATAGGTAGTTTACTGCATATATGTGTAATAATATAAATGTATATGTAAAAATAAATAAATAAATAATCAAAAAATAAAAAAATAAACGCACTGATTATGTTTAAAGTTTCTTTTGAAATTATAACTGCATTTTAAATCTAGAGTAAATGAAATAAGAAGGATTTTCCAGATGGTTAAGCATATAGAACATTTCTTTAAGTTTTTTTCCGCCATTTGAGTTTCGTCTATTGATAAGTATTGTTTAGTTTTGTACCCAGTTTTTCATTGGATCATTTGTTTTGCTCATGTCTAGTTTCTTGAGTTCTTTACATATTTTGGATATTAGTCACATGTCAGATGAAAAAAAATTCCATTCTGTATGCTGTCATTTTGTCAGATTGGCAGTATTCTTTTTCAGTCATCAAAGAGGCTTCAGATTCATGGACCATCAGGCAGACATTCTTCCTGAGAGTCTAAATTGGAGGTCTCTGTCAGCTTAGATTTTTTTTAAAAACCATACTATTTTTAGGGTTCTCAAAAGCTTCTGCCTTCCTTCCCACCCACAGACCAAAGCTAGGAGAGAATGGAGAGAAGAAAAGAATGTGGACCCTTTTAGATGTGGTTCCATGGGCGAATTCCACTCAGCCTTGTCAGGATATTAGCAGCCCAGTACAGTATCAAACACCACACAGCAACATGAATCCGCAGCAGCAGTATGACCCAGCAGAGACAGCAAAGGTCTGCCAAAACCACACAAGTCAGTGGAAACTGTCAAAATGGGCAAGAATACTTCAGTGAGTTCTCTGGAATGTTTCTCTCTGCAAAACAATGTCCATTGAGGCAATGTCGATGAGAAAGCATCATCTCACTGTCTATGGGGTTCTATTCTAGTCAAAACATCACATACGCTTTCACATGTCTCTTTTCTGCCAAACATCACATGCCCTCTCATAAGACAGCTTCCAGAAAAACATCACGTGCTCCCTCATGGGCTTGTTTTCCACCAACAAATGTCACAAAACTATCTTCAGTGGCAGAAAACACTCCCACATACCATTCTTGAGAACAAAACAGTAAACACATACAAGGAACCAAAGCTTCCACCACAAGTCTCCATCTAATCTCTACCCTCATAGCTCCAAGAAGACCCAGAAGATGAGATTGAAAGATTGTATAAGACAAAGGGGATGGAGGACATCAGGAGAACATGACCCTCTTAATCATCTAAGCAAGGAATATATGAGTTTACAAAGACTGAAGAAGTAAACAAGGGCCTGCAGGAGTCTAAACCTGGTCTTCTGTATACATATTATTAGCTATTAGCTTAATACTTTTAAATAATTTTATTATGTTTCTTTTTTAACATATACATTTATATCAGTATACACTAATGAATTAAACTATGTACAGAAGGAAGAACCACAAGATAATCAGGAAATATAAATGTTACATTCATAGTGATTTGGCTATTTGTATTTGGCAAACTTGAAGTAAACATCTTTCCTATCTGTTTAGTCTAACTTTCTGAATGAAGATCAATATCTATCATGTCTCATCTCTATTAACTTGAAACTTCTGTCTTTATATAAAAACATCTTGATCCCTTACCTCCTAAGCTTAATTGAAAGACTAAATTATTTGGTCTTCCACTCCATCAGAGATTTGAAAAGGAATAGAACTTAAATATGTAAGTGAACCAGAAGTGCAGGTTAGCAGCTTCCAAAATGAAAAACTGATTGAGGCAATTTACTGCCTGTATAGTCATGCAACTCTCTCTATAACACTGGAGTACCATCTTCAGCCTTCTGCCCAAAATATCTGGGAGACATATTTGTGATGCAGGAACTATTGAGGACTTGCTTACCCTTTCTTGACAGAGTTTGGCAGTTGACACTCTGTGCATCTAAACTTGCCTTTAAACTCTTTAGGCAGACTGCTAAACTGGACATTTTGTCCAGTGGCTGGGTTGCCACATTTGAAGCCAACTCTATAAGGAGCTTCTTTGATGTTAATCAACTTCTGGATTTCTGACTATGAAAAAGAATGAGTCTCTGTGCTCGCTTCAGCAGCACATATACTAAAATTGGAATGATACAGAGAAGATTAGTATGGCCCCTGCGCAAGGATGACACGCAAATTCGTGAAGCATTCCATATTTTTCCCTATTTGCAGATGATATGATAGTGTATATAAGTGACCCCCAAAATTCCACCAGAGAACTCCTACAGCTGATAAACACCTTCAGCAAATTGGCAGGATACAAAATAAACTCAAAAATGTCAGTAGCTTTCCTATATACAATGACAAACAGGCAGAGGAAGAAATTAGGAAAATTACTCCCTTCATGATAGCCACAAGCAATATAATATACCTAGGAATAACCCTAACCAAGCAAGTGAAGGATTTATTTGAAAAAGACTTTAAATCTCTGAAGAGATTAAAAATGACATCAGAAGATGGTGGGATGTACCTTGTTCCTGGATCGGGAGAATCAACATAGTAAAAATGGACATCTTATCAAAAGCAATCTACAGATTCAATGCAATCCCTACCAGAATACCTACAAAATATTTTGAAGATATTGAAACAATTCTCAACTTCATATGGAGAAACAAAAAGCCCAGAATAGCAAAAACAGTCCTATACAATTAAAGATCCTCTGGAGGAAACTCCATACCTGATCTCAAGTTGTACTACAGAGCAACAGTAATTAAAACAGCATGGTACTGGCACAGCAATAGGCTAGTGAATCAATGGAATCGACCTGAAGACCCAGAGATGAATACACACACATTTGGTCACTTGATTTTTGACAAAGAAGACAAATCCATTCAATGGAAAAACGACAGCATCTTCAACAAATGGTGCTGGTCTAACTGGATGTCTACATGTAGAAAAATGCAATTAGACTCCTATTTGTCACCATGCACAAAATCAAGTACAAGTGGATTAAAGACCAAACCTAAAACCAGAGACATTAATCCAGCTAGAGGAAAAAGTGGGGAAGAGTCTGGAACACATAGGTACAGGAGACAACTTCCTGAACAGAACACTAACAGCCCAGGCCTTAACATCAACAATTAATAAATGGGACCTCCTGAGGCTGAGAAGCTTCTGTAAAGCAGGTGACACTGTTAAAGGAACAAAGCAACAGCCTACAGACTGGGAAAATATCTTCACCAACCCTTCATCTGACAAAGGTCTAATATCCAAAATATATAAAGAACTCAAGAAATTAAACACCACCAAACCAAATAACCCAATTGAGAAATGGGTCTTGGAACCAAACAGAGAATTCGCAACAGAGGAATATCAAATGGCTGAGAAACACTTAAAGAAATGCTCAACCTCCTTAGTCATCAGAGAAATGCAAATCAAAACGACACTGAGATTCCATCTTACACCCATCAGAATGGCTAAGATCAAAAACTCAAGCGACACCACATGCTGGCGAGGATGTGGAGAAAGAGGAACACTCCTTCATTGCTGGTGGGAATGCAAACTAATACAACCACTTTGGAAATCTATCTGGTGCTTTCTCAGAAAAATGGGAATAGGGCTTCCTCAAGACCCAGCTATTCTACTCCTCCAGAAGATGCACTACCACACAACAGGAACATATGCTCAACCATGTTCATAGCTGCCTTATTCATAATAGCCAGAACACGGAAACAGCCTAAGTGTCCCTCAGTAGAAGAATGGATAAAGAAACTGTGGTACATATACACTATGGAATACTACTCAGCTATTAAAAACAAGGAATTTCCGAAATTTGTGGACAAATGGATTGAACTAGAAATTATCATAATGAGTGAGTTCACACTGAAGCAAAAAAACCTAAATGGTATATACTCACTTATATCGAGACACTAGTCCAAGGAGTACGTCCTCATGAAAACTTTACCTACCAGGAAAGTGGGTTAGAGGGGAGGACATCCTATTGAGACTTTAGGTGTGAGAATCCTGGGAGAATGAGGAAATAGAAGGATCTAGTGCGTCCTGGAAAACTACAGGTGGGTCTGGGCCCGGGGGTCCTCCTCAAACTATGGCAACAGCCAAGGAAAATATAGGCAGTAAACTTCGAACCCCTACCCAGACTAGCTGATGGACAGGACATTCTCCACCGTTAAGTGGAGAAAGAGATCTGACTTTCACACAAACTCTGGTGTCCCATATTGGACCATGTCCCTTGGATGGGGATGCCTGGTGGCACTCATAGGAAGGATAATAGGTCACCAAGAAGAGACTCGATTCCCTATGAGCTTATACAGGGGGAGGAAGTCCCTATCAGTCACAGACATAGGGGAGGGGAGTAGAGGGGGAAGCGGGAGGGAGGGAGGAATGGGATGAAAGAAGGGATGGGCTAACAACTGAGATGTAATATGAATAAATTAATTAAAAAAATTAAAAAAAAAAAAAAGAATGGGTCTCTGACATTTTACCTGTTGGGTAAAAAGGGAGAGTAAAAATAAAAAACACATATAAAATAAAATGTTAAAATAAATAAAAATAAAGTTAAAAAACAAATCTAAAAGGACATTATGAGACAATGACCCATCAAAGATACCATTGAATTCATTTTCTTTTGCCCATCTACTTCTCAGCATTCACTCTATCCATATTTTGTTAGTCAGTGATACTTGCAGGTAGACATATAAATTATCATTTGTTAGTGGTTATCAATTAGCGAGAACTGGGTTCAAATGAGGTCATGATCCATTTCTCCTTTCAGCTCTAGGACTTCCATCTGGTACAGACTCAGACTGCCTCAGTGTCTTTGAGTTCATATATACTGTGATCTCGTTAATTTAGAGGGCCTTGTTTCATTGGTATCCCCCATTCTCTCTGTCTCTTACACCCTCTCTGCCTCCTCTTTCATGGAGTTTCCTGACAAGTAAATGGAGACATCCTATTTAGGGATGTGAATTTCAAGGTGAGAGACAGATTTCAAAGCATAATCTGTTGGACAACATATCAAAAATGATGTCACACCACCAGATTTATTAACATTTTACTGTCTTTGTTTTTAGTAGGGTTCCTGAACTCATTTTTAAAAGGCATTTCATATGCACTTTACTCTATAGCTCTATGTTCAGTATGTCATTAAAGTTTTTATCTCATTCTTTATCAAAGTAATGCTAACAAGACACATTGTTGTATTGATTTGTGAATAAAAATGCTTCTGTTGAAATAAGATATTTATTGACTATGTTGCAAATGTTCCTGAGTACCTATATCCATTTCTCTTTATCTTTAATATTTACTTGCATAAGATGATTTTTAAATTAAATTAATTTTTGACTGATATACAAAACCAAAACAATTGTACATACTATGACATATGTAAATGTACATATGTACATACTAGGACATACATAGTAGGACATACGTTTAAATGTCTATTGTCAGACATTAATCATTTATTTATAGTAAAAACCTATTATACTTAACATTTTAAAATATGCAGTACATTACTGCTATCTAGTGAACTCATTAAAACACTAAATTTCTTACTTCTTGTAATGTGGTATTTAGCACACATTAACCTTCCCTTCATCCCCTCACATACTTTTCTGTCTGCAAGTTTCTCTTAGTACCATTCATAAGGTCAACATTTAATTAATCTAACAATGATGTCACAACTTTACACCCTCTCTGGCTAATTTCACTTACATGGCTCAGTTATACCCATGTTACACATAACAGTATTCCCTTCTTTCATGGGTGAAAATTCTATGAGAACTTGAGCCATGTTTCTTTGTTCTATTAATCAATTAGTAGACACTTAGTTTGTTTTCATAGTTTGCTGTTGACAATATGTCTACAATAAAGATAGAAGTGCATATGTCCCTTTAGCTTACTTATTCTATTTTCCTTGAATACGTTCTGAGTGATGAGATTATAGGAACATATTATCATTATATTTCTAATTCTTGCAAAGAGCTGTATATTGTTTGTATAGAGAACAAATTGTAATATAGCAACACTTTGAAAGGGCTCCCTTTCCCCTAAATTCTTATAAGAATGTTACCTTTGTGGTCTTGGTGACAGACACTCACCCTTAATATAAAAAATAAAATAAATGACTGTGCATGCAGCTCTAATTTGCATTTTCCTAATGATTAGTCATATTGAATGTTCTCTCCCATTCATGTAAGATATCTATAGGCTACCTTTAAGAATGTAATTTTTATTAAAAACAGGGACCAGAAGCAATTTCAAACAATATGAGGATGTATCAGTACCACTAATTTTGTCATTTAAAATGAGTATTTCCATAACTGAAGTGTTGTAGTAACAGCTTAAAAGATTCACTAGACTTGAAGAA
Organism: Acomys percivali; assembly: GCA_907169655.1. Lineage (NCBI taxonomy): Eukaryota > Metazoa > Chordata > Mammalia > Rodentia > Muridae > Acomys > Acomys percivali. Next base: position 11,365,810 of record OU015748.1, read on the forward strand.
CAATGTAGTTTGATTCACAGCATCCATTCTAGGGTGGCCCAGAAATACCTCCAACTCCAGAGAATCCTGTACTTGTAGTATTGATGGCTACATGTAATCAAGTGCTCATACCTTCACACAGGCAAGTAAACATACATGAAGATGTTTAAAATAATTATGAAATGAACCTGTAAAACAATAAAATATTTTAATAATATTAATTAACTTGTAAATATTTTGATTAGTACATATATCACTCTACTTATGAAGTGTGAAATTAAAAGCCATAACTGGCTTAATAAATAAATACAACACAAAATTTTTAAGGCAAAAAACCTCAGAAAGATTTTGGAAGGTAACCTGGAAACAAACCTTTTCTCTAAAATGTTCAAACTACAAGTGATTAGACTTATCTTTGAAAAATACATTTAAATATCAACTAGAAAGTCTGATTGAATCTTTTTTAAAGACACCTTGATACAAAGATGACACAGAAAATATCAAGCCATGTAAAGGAGAGCAGAAAGTAACTCCAAATTTTGTATAAGTTTGTAAAAGAAAGTATTTTGATAATCTTGAAAAAGAACTTGCTGCTTTTAAGGTTAACACTATTAACAGAGAAGTAAATTTATAAACAACCAGAAAAACTTTGACCTACAATTTTTTCTGCCTACAAAATTTGCAGGAGGAAAGATGCAACAGAAATTGAGGTGGTAGCCAATCAATGACTGGTCCAGCTTGAGATCCATGCCATGAGAGTACACACCTCTTACTGCTAAAGATAATACATGCACACAGGAGCCTAATGTAACTATCATCAGAACGTCTTCACCCAGCAACTGACAGTAAGAGGTAAAGAGAGTCACTGCCAATCATTAGACTGGCATGGCTTGGGAATCCTGCAAAAAATGGAGGAGGAAGGATTTTAGGAGCCATAGGGTTCACCACAAGAAAACCTACAGAATTAGCTAACTTTGGTCTATAAGGGCTTACAGAGACTAAAAGCCAGAAAGCATTCATGAGACTGACCTATGCTCTCTGCACATATGTTAACGAGGTGTAGCTTGGTCATCAAGGAGGACTCTTAACTGACAGAGCCAGGGCTGTTTCCAATTATGTTGCCTCCCATTGGGACCCTTTCTACTAACTGGGCTGCCTCAACTAGTCTTAATAGGAGAGGATGCTCGTAGTGTTACCACAACATGGTATTCCAAGGAGGGGTAAGGACTGGGAGGAGAGAAGGAAGAGCTCTCTGGGTCATAATATAAATGAAATAAGTAACTGGATTAATAAAATGTTTAAAACATAGAAACAAAGTTCAAACAATTTTTCAAATAAATTCAGTAGTTATAAAATCAGTTATATTTTAAAGGTATAAAACAATATTCCATAACCAAAAATCAGAATACAAAATAAGACAGAAAATGAATAAAAACAAAGTCTATTAGAATAAAACATAATAAGTATAGCATGGCTTATCAATATGTTTACAGACAGTAACATATTTCCAATGAAAAATTTCTAGTCAGTGAATAAATGAATTTCTGTGTAAAATGGATGTTATCTAAAATATAATAAGAATGAAATTCAGCTGCAAATTTTAAATGAATATTCCTAATATTATTTTTATGTAATACTTTAAGCATATGAGATATGGAATGGCATTTTCTTCAGAAAACATATAAAATAGAAACAAGAAGTATTTGATATATTTAAAAATGGTAATGAATCACAATGAAATTTTGAGACAACAAATATAAGAGTGAATCTAGATGTAAGCTCAATGCAAAATAATACCTTATTAAATTTCAGCTTTTGGTTTAATAAAAGAAACCAATATTATCTAAATGCAAAATGAGACTTTAAGGGGGAATATCTACTTTTCGATGTGAGAAAGAATAATTTTTTTTCTTTTACCATTAGTGTCTCTCCCACTGTTCAAATTTTTGAATATTATACTATCTCTGGTTCAGGATTGTTATAAATAATGTTAACAATCACTTATTATTTTGTTCAATACAAGTTATTTTCCATAAACCATGACATAAATTATCAAATGATAAGAATGATACCATGTGCTTCCAACTTTTATGTTAATTATTAATACAATCAATTCTTGTCATTTTATCTAAGAATAAGTCTCATTAATTACATTTATAATATATGGGTGATAACCTATGTATGTATTCTTTCAATAAATTTTTATTTCAATTATCTTGAATGTACTACAAAAACATAGTGGTAAATGTGTATGTTAAAAGTTCTTTCCTTCTATTTTGCTAGGATAACGTGTTCAGGCCAACCAATCACTTATTTCTGTGTCTGTGTCTAAGCAAGTCACTGTTAGGCTTTGTGCTTAAAAATCACAGTTAGCTCAGAATTATTTAATTCACATCTATTAGATGCACACAATTTATATTGTTTATCATTAATTATTTTACTTACATGACAACATCAGAAACTGTGATGATCAAATTTACTTTAGAATTATTTAAAAATGCATAACATATCCCAAGTCTGATGTAGGTATTCTAATTTCTATTAATATTTATGGTGGAAGAAATAAATAATGTTTCTAGTTCTGCATGACATAAACTTTATATTTTTCATTAGTCATAACATTGCCAGCTGTGTTTCTCTGTCACTAAAAGATCCTAGAAATAAATGCAGGTGTTTCTGGAGATTAATGCAAATGATATCAATGTTCTCATTTTTAATCCACTGAGTGTTTAATTATGGAATGCTGTCTTTAGATTTTATTTATGTTAATAGTAACGCTTTAGAAAATAGAGCAAGTGTTAAAACTTCAGAAGAGCTCATGAATTATTCCTATCATCGGTCTTGTCACTGTTGACAAATGCTCCATATGTTCTCAAATCTCATGCTTTGCTTGACTTTTAATCTGCTTTGACATCGATACCTGAATCAAATCACACACAAACTTATAAATGAGGTTGTATACCTTGGTGCAACTTTAAACATTACTTTCCTACATGTCTTCTGCCTTAAAACTCTATCTTTATATTTCCCTTACTCCAATAAAAGGCACTCAACTGAAAGGCAGTGTTCAGTTTTTAAATAGTTTGAAGTTTTAACAGAAGATTCATAGCCACCGTTATCCAGAGGTGCTGTGATTTGGTGACCTATATGTATAAAAAAAAAAAGAGTTACAGAGTTGTTTTATTATGCCTCTGAATTTCACCCAGTATTTGTTCTCAGTGACTTCTATACTTCATGTGATTTTTCCATAAATTTATTTTAAGCTATTCACCTATGCATCATAGCGCTTCCACTTAAAATCAGGGTGTCAAGGTTATTTTTCATTCTGTAAACATATCTACAGAATTTCATTGTAAATGTGACATGGAAAGAGTCATGGAAGGGGTTGAGAGGAAGAAGGGAAATTTAATTCTGTTTTAATTAAAATGTAATGTAAATTGAGTTTTGAAAAGAAGTTCAAATTTTAAAAGATGACACATCAGTTTGGGGAAATATTGTGAATGATCAAATGAATTTGTTGTTTTAACAGTAGAGCTTGAAGAAGGATACTTCTCTCTTGCCTTTGACCATCCACCATGTGAAGAAACATGAATTATTCATTAGATCTTTAAACCTTCATCATGATTTTTGAGTTTCCAGAAATGTGACAGAAAATATGTGATCCTTATAAATGGCCTAGTATTAGATATTCTGTTATAGCATTATGATAGGCAGATTAGGGTCAAGGGGTCCCGCTTAAACTAAGGCACTAGCCAAGGACAATACAGGCGGTAAAATTTAAACCCCTACCCTGATCTAGCCCATGGACAGGACAGTCTCCACACTTGAGTGGAGAGTGGGATATGACTTTCTCATGTACTCTGGTGCCTCACATTTGACTATGTCCCCTGGAGGGGGAGACCTAGTGGCACTCAGAGGAAGGACAGCAGGTTACCGAGAAGAGACTTGATACCCTATGAGCATATACAGGGGGAGGTAATCCCTCTGAGGAACAGTCATAGGGGAGGGGAATAAGGGGAAAATGGGAGGGAGGGGAGAATGGGAGGATACAAGGGATGGGATAACCATAGAGATGTAACAAGTATAAATTAATAAAAAATAAATAAAAAATTAAAAAAGAAGAAATGAACTTGTAATAAGTCTCATTTGTGTACTTATTGCAAACTTTATATATTCAAAGTACAATGTCAAATATTGAAGTGCTTATAAAATCTTCATGAGTAATATTCTAACAAATATTAACAATATTGTAACTATGACATTAATTGAAAAATCCAAACTAGATGCTAAGAAGCTTCTGCAAGTACACCTTCAGTACAGAAGGGTAAAAGTCACAAGGTTTCTCCTATATAGTAACGTTGAGGAGATATGTAACTTAGCTCTCACTCCATATTGCCTTTTCTGTTAAAGCTACACATTGGTACATCATAGCAGTACTGCCTGTCTTCTGATTACATCCGTCTATCTTGAAGACCAATTACCAGAAGCAACACCATATTACTCATCTTTTTCAAATCACCTCTCCTCCTTCACATCAAACTGTCATCCAATTACATTTTTCTCCTATGTTTCAGAGCTCTACATTGATTTTACATTGCCTTAGTTAGCTCTATACAGTGTGAGTGAACCTCCCAAAAAAGTAAAAGATTTAGTGGTCTATTGCATTATAACCATGCTTTCTTTAAAACAAATTTGCCAGGTGGAACACAAGGTTTTTATATTTACTCATTATTTCTGCCCTTATACATTTTGAAGAGTCCAGAAATATATACCTACAAGTAAAAGTAATAAAAACTCCATGGTACTGGCACAGAGACAGATGGATGGTGACATGTCCTAGCCCTGGCCCGCGGGACAAATCGAATCAAGGTTCACCTGAAAGAAGGAGTGGGAATTGAAAGTAGGGTACAGAGACGTGAGAAATAATGAGTCAAGTCTAGACATTTCTGATCAAGACTCACTTTAATGAAGACTAGTTAGATTATATAGAGAGAAAGGTCAATAAGATCTATTCTAATCCTACTCACCCTAGCCCCCAGGCAAGAATACAATAACCTGAATTGCTCCTTGTAGAACTTCCTAGTTGTCTGGGTAACTCCCTGTAAGAACTTCCTATTTCTCTGAGTAGTTCCCTGTAAGAACTTCCTTGATCCTCTGGGTGGTTCCTAGTTGGGAATTCCATACTTCTTTCAAAGGAAAATAGTCCAAGGATAGCCTAGAACACAAGACCTCTTGAGGCAAATGTCAGCAACTTGAAGGTCACAGCATGAAGCCTAAGCATAGGATTTCTGAATTGGCAGAATTTAGCACTGCTCAACACAGGATGGATCAACAGAATTGAATTGAAGACCCAAAATAAAACTACCAGCCTATGGACATGTGATTTTTTTTACAAAGAAGCCAAAACCGTACAATAGAAAAAAGGTAGCATCTTCAACAAATGGTGGTGGTCTAAATGGAAGGCTACATGTAGAAAAATGCAAATAAAGACTTGTTTATCACCATACACAAAACTGAAGTCTAAGTAGATTAAAGACCTCAACATAAAACCAGACACACTAAATCTGTTAGAGAAAAAAATGGAGAACAACCTTGAAATAATTGTCACAGCAGGCAACTTCCTGAACACAACACCAATAGCTTGGGCACAATTAATAAATGTGTCCTCATGAAACTGAGAAGTTTCTGTAAATCAAAGGAAACTGTAAACAGAACAAAATGACAGCCTAAGGAGTAGGAAAAAATTTTTACGAACACAAAATCTAACAGAGGGAAAATATCTCAACTATATAAAGAACTCAAGAAATTAAACACAACCAAACCAAATAATCTAAGTTCAAAAAGGGGAAGAGAACTAAACAGAATTCACAAGACAGGAACATCAAATGGCTGACAATCAATAAAAGGAATGCTCAGTGTCCCTCATTATCAGGTAAATTCAAATAAAAATAACTCTGAGATTCCGTCTTAAACCTGTCAGGATGACAAAGATCGAAAACTCAAGTGACAGTACATGCTAGCAAGGATGTGGAGAAAGGGGAAGTCTCCTCCATTGCTGGTGGGAATGCAAACTTGTACAACCACTTTGGAAATCAATCTGGTGCTTTCTCAGAAAATTTGGAAGAGTTATACTTCAAGAGCCAACTATATCACTCCTGGGCATATACTCCAAAAATGCTCCATACAACGTTCACTGGCTCAACTATGTTCATATCAGGTTAATTGGTAATAACCAGAAACAGAAAACAAGCAGATGTCCCTGGACCGTAGTATGGCTAAAGAAACTGTGGCATATTTTCACAATGAAATACTACTCTGCTGTTAAAAATAAAGAAATGTTGAAAATTGATGCAACTAGAAACCATCATCTTGAGTAAGGTAACCCAGACCCAGAAAGACAAGCTCAGCAGCCTGGGGCACTGGGTGTCTCAGAACCCGGGGCTTAGGTGCTGGTAGCTGGTCAAGCCTCACAGCGGACAAATGAAGAGAAAACAATATCTGCCAACCTAAAGTATCTTTCCTTGGGAATTTTGGTGTTTCAGACTACCAGTTTGGTACTCAGTATGCCTTATTCTAGGACTTTAAAAGAAGAGGGTCCTCGTTATTTATCTTCTACAGCTAAATTTTTGAAGGTAATAGCCTGCATCTTTTTAGTCTATAAAAAACGTACATCCAGTGTGAGAACACTAAATTGAGTCCTGCATGATGAAATTCTCAAAAAACCCATGGAAAGACTCAAGCTTGCTATTCCATCAGAGATATACACTCTTCAGAACAACTTATTCTATGTGGCACTGTGAAACCTAGATGCAGCCACATACCAGGTGCCTGAGATGCAGTTCTAATAGTCATTTAAAAAGCAAATAAACACAAAACCAAACATAGAAAAAAAAGTCAGGAAGATGACCAAGTTGGTCGCTCTCTCCAAATCACTTCAGTATAGTACTTGCAGTCCTAGCTAAATCAATAAAAGAACTAAAGGAGATTAAGGGGGTAAGTTGGAAAAGAAGAAGTCGAATTATCACTAGTTACAGGTAATATGACAGTATACATAAGTGACACCAAAAATTCTTCCAGGGAATTCCTATAGCAGATAAGCAATGGAGCTGGATACAAAATTAACTGAAAAAAAAAATCAGTAGTCATCCTGTATTTGGTATATTTACATAAACCATGGAGAACTATATCAAAATGAAATAATTTCTGAAGTAAGAAAATGCATTGAGACTATTGTAAACTCTTAAATATGATTCTAAAAGCGTGATATACATATATGACAGTAAAGACTATACTTCTGGGAGATATAAATTTATGTGAAGCATTAATACAAACAAAATGGAAAAATAAATAGTTGCAAAATATGGGCTACTTTACTTACAGATATTTAACAACAATCATACTAAAAGCATATTTTTTTCGGAATAAATGTTATATATTGTTAGAAATAATGAAGATATGTTTGATTAAAAAATAAAGAGTAGGTAAAGAGTGTTGAAAGTGAAAATATGAAGTACGAATCAAAATACTGATATATTGAATTGATGTGTCTAAAATGTGTGTTTGATATAATCTTCACTGACTTGTCAATTTTAAAAATTGAATTAAAATGAATGTTGAAAATAAAGGTCAATAAACACCTTAAGCTCTTAGTAAAATATAAAATCAAGTGTATTTAAAATGATAATCAGAACCACAATGAGATTTGGAAAAAGAGATTACGGAGTGATCCAGGATGTCTGCACCTAACACACACATTGTTTGATAAGCAGAACAGGAGTGACTGTTCATCAACCTAGTGATCTTTCTGAAAACCACAAATACCAACAGATGTGACCCACACATGAGAGGGGACCAAATTTTGTGGAGTAAGGTTCAGTCTGGCTTCTGGCCACCCAGCAAAACCACAAAGTACCTGGTCCCCACAGAAACGGGCTCACAGCCTCCTAAGCCCAGTGCCACATGCCAGGATGACAGGCAGATCCAGATGTCGCAGGGGCACAGAACTAGCTGGGGACTGCAAACTCACCAAGTTCTGTAGATTCTAGCACCAAGCCGACCCCATAATAGGAAAAGAAGTGGATCTGATCTCATATCACCCAGAAAAGTCACAGAGAGCTCCTTGGTCTCCTAGCAATTACTGCCTGCCCACCTGACTGGCACAATTCTGACTAGCAGGCAGCTTTTGAAGTCCCCTTGGCACAGAGTTTCTTAGGGAGTGCAAAGTTATCTGTGTCTTTGGGTTCTTGCACAGTGGGATCCCACCACAGTTGGGATCACAAGTGGGTCTCATCCCAGGTCACGCAGCAAATTCACAAAAAGTTCAAAGATGCAATCAGGCACTGGGCATACACTCCAACCAGAAACATCACAATGGGAAGAGGTCAGAGTAAAAACAAAGCAACAATATTCAGTAAGATTCAATTCCTCCAGAACCCAGCATTCCGTCCACCACAAAAAGGCCTGTAGGTATTATCACAACCAATGCAAAAGAGAAAGATTTCAAATCTGAGATTACAAAAATGATAATTATGAAAATGATAGTGGCCTTAAAGGGGGAAAATAAATCCCTCAAACAAGAACAGAAATACTCAAAGAAGGAGATGAAAGAATTGAGCAAATCACTTAAAGAAACTACAATCAAACAGGTCTCAAGACCTAAACAGGGAGATACAAACTATGAAGAAAACACAATCTCAGATAATCCTGAAAGTAAAAACCTGAGAGAAGAGGACAGGATTTACATTAACAATCATTACCAATAGAATTCAAGACATGAAACAAAGAATATCAGAGATAGAAGATATGATTGACAAAGCAAATGGTGAGATACTCAAGGAAATTCCTCTAAAATCGGGAACAAGGCAAGGCTGCCCACTCTCTCCATATCTCTTCGATAAATACTCAAAGTTCTAGCCAGAGCAATAACACAACAAAAGGAGATCAAGGGGATCCAAATGGGAAAGGAGGAAGTCAAATTATCCCTATTTGCAGATGATATGATAGTGTACATAAGTGACCCTCAAAATTCCACCAGAGAACTCCTACAGCTGATAAACACCTTCAGCAAATTGGATGGATACAAAATTAACTCAAAAAAGTCTGTAGCCTTCCTGTACACAAATGACAAGCATGCAGAGGAACAAATTAGGAGAGCCACACCCTTCACATTAGCCACAAGCAATATAAAATATCTAGGAGTTACTCTAACTAAGCAAGTGAAGGACTTGTTTGAAAAAAAATTCAAATCTCTGAAGAAAGAGATTGAAGATGACATGAGAAGATGGAAGGATCTTCCTTGCTCATGGATCAGGAGAATGAACATAGTAAAAATGGCCATCCTACCCAAAACAATCTACAGACTCAATGCAATCCCTATCAAAACACCTACACAATTTTTTAAAGACATTGAAAGTTCAATTCTGAACTTCATATGGAAAAACAAACCCAGAATAGCTAAAACAATCTTGTACAATAAAAGGTGCTCCAGAGGAATCTCCATACCTGATCTCAAACTGTACTATAAAGCAATGGTAATTAAAACAGCATGGTACTGGCACAGCAACTGGTAAGTTGATCAGTGAAATGGAATCGACGACCCAGATATGAATCCACACACATATGGTCACTTGAAGCCATATTCATTGAATGGAAAAAGAATAGCATCTTCAACAAATGGTGCTGGTCTAACTGGAGGTCTATATTTAAAAAATGCAACTGGACCCATATTTGTCACCTTGCACAAAACTCAAATCCAAGTGGATTAAAGACCTCAACATAAAACCATAGACACTAAGTCACTTAGAAGAAAAGTGGGGAAGAGCCTGGAACATATTGGCACAGGAGACAATTTCCTGAACAGAACACCAACAGCCAGGCCTTAATGTCAACAATTAATAATAATGGGATCTAATGAGGCTGAAAAGCTTCTGTAAGGCCGGAGACACCATCAAGAGAACAAAGTGACAGCCTACAGACTAGGAAACGATCTTCACCAACCCTACATCTGACAAAGGTCTAATATCCAAATTATATAAAGAACTCAAGAAATTAAACACCACCAAACCAAATAACCCAATTGAGAAATGGGGCTTGGAACTAAACAGAGAATTCTCAACAGAAGAATATCAAATGGCTGAGAAACACTTAAAGAAATGCTCAACCTCCTTAGTCATCAGAGAAATGCAAATCAAAACGACACTGAGATTCCATCTTTCACTCATCAGAATGGCTAAAATCAAAAATTCAAGCGACACCACATGCTGGAGAGGATGTGGGGAGAGAGGAACACTACTTCATTGCTGGTGGGAATGCAAACTAGTACAGCCACTTTGGAAATCTATCTGGTGCTATCTCAGAAAACTGGGAATAGGGCTTCCTCAAGACCCATCTATTCCACTCCTTGGAATATACCCAGAAGATTCGCCAGCACACAACAAGAAAATTTGCTCAACCATGTTCATAGCAGCCTTATTCATAATAGCCAGATCATGGAAACAGCCTAAATGTCCCTCAGTAGAAGAATGGATAAAGAAACTGTGGTACATTTACACTATGGAATACTACTCAGCTATTAAAAACAAGGAATTCCCGAAATTTGTGGATAAATGGATTGAGCTAGAAATGATCATAATGAGTGAGTTAACGCAGAAGCAGAAAGACTTAAATGATATATACTCACTTATATCTGCATACTAGCCCAAGGGGCATGTCCCATGAAAGCCTTCACTTACCCGGAAACTGGGACAGAGGTGAGGACATCCTATTGGGACTCTAGATGAGAGAAGCATGGGAGAATAGCAAAGTAGAAGGATCCAGATTGTCCTAGAAACCTACAAGTAGAACATCATGATAGGCAGATTTGGGCCCAGGGGTCCCGCTCAAACTAAGGCACTAGCCAAGGACAATACAGGCAGTAAACTTTAAGCCCCTACCCAGATTTAGCCAATGGTCAGAACAGTCTCCACACTTGAAAGGAGAGTGGGATATGACTTTCTCACGTATTCTGGTGCCTCACATTTGACCATGTCCCCTGGAAGGGGAGACCTGGTGGCACTCAGAGGAAGGACAGCAGGTCACCGAGAAGAGACTTGATACCCTATGAGCATATACAGGGGGAGGTAATCCCTCTCAGGAACAGTCATAGGGGAGGGGAATAAGGGGAAAATGGGAGTGAGGGAAGAATGGGAGGATACAAGGGATTGGATAACCATTGAGATGTAACAAGAATAAAATAATAAGAAGAAGAAAGTAAAAAAAATTAAAAAAAAATAAATAAAATAAATAAAATAAAAGAAGATATGATTGAAGAAATGGATACAGCAGTAAAGAAAAATGTTAAATATAAAAAGTTCCTGACACAGAATATCAAAGAAATCTGGGACTCTATCAAAAGGCCAAACCTAAGATTCATAGGGATAAAAGAAAAAGAAGATTGTTCTGCCCATTGGCTAGATCTGGGTAGGGGTTTAAAGTTTACTGCCTGTATTGTCCTTGGCTGGTGCTTAGTTTGTGGGCAGAACAATCTCCACAGTTGAGTAGAGGGTGGGGTATGACTTTCACAGGTACTTTGGTGCCTCTATGAGTATATACAGGGGGAGGTAATCCCCCTCAGGAACAGTCATAGGGGAGGGGAATAAGGGGAAAATGGGAGGGAGGGAGGAATGAGAGGATACAAGGGATGGGCTAACAACTGAATTGTAATATGAATAAGTTAATAATAATAATAAAGAAACACACCTCGTGGCCAGGTATGGTGGCACATGCCTTTATTTCTAGCACTAGGGAGGCAGAAGCAAGCTGATCACTGTGAGTTTAAGGCCATACTGGTTTACCAAAAGTAAGTCCAGGATGTTCAGGACTGTTACACAGAGAAAACCTGTGCCAAAAAAAAAAAAAAAAAAAAAAAAAAAAAAAAAAAAAAAAAAAAAAAAGAAAGAAAGAAAGAAAAAAGAAAAGAAAGAAAAATAAACATTACCTTAGAGTAAAGGGACCAAGAAGCAAGCTTGAGTAGCCATTCTAGTATCTAATAAAACAGGCTTTCAACCAAAACTAATCAAAAGAGATGGAGTACACTTCATACTCATCCAAGGAAAAATGCACCTAGATGATGTCTCAATTCTGAACACCTATGCCACAAATACAGGAGCACCCACATTCATAAAACAGATATTACTAAAGCTTAAATTGCCCATTGAACCAAAGAATTTAATAGTGGGAGAATTCAACACCTAACTCTCACCAAAAGATAGATCATTGCAGCCTAAGCTAAATGGAGAAAAATGAAACTAATAATAGACATCATGAACCAATTTGACCTTATATATACAGAACATTTCACCCAAACATGAAAGAATTTACCTTCTTCTCAGCACCTCACAGAACCTTCTTCAAAACAAACCATATACTTGGTCACAAAGTGAACCTCAACAGATGCAAAAAGATTGAAATAATTCCTTGCATCTTATCAGACCATAAGGGATTAAAGCTGGAACTCAATAACAATAAAAACAACAGAAAGCCTACAAATTCATGGATGCTGAAAAACTCCCTACTCAATGATATCTAGGTATGGTAAAAAAAATGAAATTAAAAACTTCCTAGAATTCAAAGAATCAGAAGGCACAATATACCCAAATTTATGGAACACAATGAAAGTAGTGCTAAGATGAAAGTTCATCGCACTAACTGCCTTTATAAAGACATTGGAAAGATCACATACTACCAATTTAACAACACACCTGAAAGCTCTAGAACAAAAAGAAGCAGAATTACCAAATAGGAATAGAAACCTAGAAATCATCAAACTCAGGGCTGACATCAATATAATAGAAACAAAGAGAAAAATTCAAAGAATCAAAAAATCTAGAGCTGATCTTTTGAGAAGTTCAACAAGATAGACAAACTCTTAGCCAATCTAAATAAACAGCAAAGGGAAGGGAGAGCAATCAAATCAACAAAATCAGAAACAAAAATGGAGACATAACTGTAGACAGTGAGGAAATACACAGAATCATTGAGTTATATATCAAAGGCCTGTATGCCACAAAATTTGAAAACATAAATAAAATGCACAATTTTCTCTTTTTTTTGGGGGGGGTGTAAGTTTTTTGTATTTTTTGTTTTTTTTTTTAATTTTATTTAATTAATTTATTCAGATGTAGATAGACAGTACAATCTCCCTGTGGGTCCCTGTGGCCACCTAATGTTGATCATTTTCCCTCCGATATGGTAGCCTTGCCAGGACACAGAGGAAGCAGGTACAGGAAGTATAGCTGATACTGGAAATGCTGAGGTCAGATGTTAAGGGAGGAGGGCTCCCATTTCTGAGGACTAAGGGAGGAATGGAGAGGGTTGAGGGAGGGTGTGAGATCAGAAGTTGATGAGGGAGGAGGCTATAATCAGGATATTAAGAATTCAAACTGCAGAATAAGCAGGTAACTTATATTGCTAATTCTACTACATGGGAATAGCTCTGAGACTGGATGAGATACAAACGTCTATGCATACACAAGGCTTCACTTTGGTCACAGATTCTCTGTGACTTATTATTAGAGGCCATTCTTAATAAGGCATGAAGGAAGATGTTACTTCTGCTTATACAAATTGTTCTGTGCATCTCACACACCTCATACATAATTTTAAAACTGTAAAAGGCTTGTGAAAAAAATCATATGTTTTCAGGACAAAAGAACCTGACATTGATACTGGATCAGACCTGACAGGATTCATTTCTCTCAACATGCTGGATGCTGACATCCTGCATCCTCCATGTTCAGTTGCTGTTACCCCCCAGAGCAGGAAAGCTTCAAGGACAACTTTGTAGAAAGCATCTGATACCAATTGGTCGAGTATTTCAGACTGTCCCATGGAGGAGCCCTATTAAGCCTGGAATTTCTCAAAACTTAGAAACTAGATCACAAATGCTATCCCTGGATTGTTTAACCATTTTTTTTTTTTTTGCAATTTTAAGTGGGTCCCTTCAAAGGTATTACTGTCCCTAAGTCAGACTGAAGTAACCTTAAGAAAATGATGCCCCCATTTCCCTTCAAGGGGGTCTCTGCTTGATCTCTGGGGCTATAGATACTTATTTTCATTGTAAGTTGGTTATAAGTTATTATTGTTCTTATAGAGAAAGAAAATTAGGTTGAATTCAGGGATGTCTCTCTTTTCCTTTATATTTCTTTCATAGGTAAGGAGATAGGAACTGAAAAGAAAGAAGAGAGTATATTGAAATATATAGGAGTGATAGAATAAAAGTAGATCATTGAATTTACTCCTCAACTTAAGATGGTAATTATTACTCACAAATATTGATGCAAAATTAATTTTGATACATTGGTATAGAATTCAAATTTAAGATTAGTCCTCTCACTTGCTATACATATATTTCAACCCTAATAGGAGGCATTGTAACCATCCAACACAATTATAATACAAGGTTTACTTCTAATACCTTGAAAGTGGATTTGCACAAGCTAATTGTTAGTTGAGCAAGTCATGGTAATGTCAAATACTAGCCTATTTTTTCACAAGAATATATATCCTAGGTCTAAGAGATAGATATGATTCTATAGATATATAAACTAAAATAGTTCAATGAGGTCTTCAAAAGCCTCAGAGACCCACAGAATATGGCATTTAAAGATGTTTTAATTATTCTCAAGATTCCTTGACAACAAAACAAGTTAACTCCTGGCAATACGCCGCCTATCTCAAAGTGGATGATGAGCATCAAAGAACCTTCTTGTGGAGATGGCTTGAAATGCCGCAAACTAGTCACTGGGCAAAATGTCCTCATTCTTCCACAGACAGATTTCTGCCTAAAAATAGGTAACCTTAGATGAAGGCATAGTTGATAGCCAAACTCTGCCAAGACAGGGTAAGCAAGCCCTCAATAGTTCCTGCCTCACAAATATGTCTGTCAGTTATATTGAGACAGAAGACTGAAGATGATGGTCCAATGTTATATAGAGTGTTGCATGACTGTTCAAGCAGTAAACTGTTTCAATCATTTTTTTCATTTTGGTAGCTCTTAACCTGCACTTCTGGTTCACTCAGGTAATTAAGTTTTATTCCTCCTCAAGTCTCTGAATGGGTTGAAGACCAGATATTTAGTCTTACAATTAAGCTCAGTCTGATAGGGGGTAAAATGGTTTTAGATTAGATAGATGATTTAGGTTAGTAGAGATAGGATGTGATAATTATGGATTTTCTTCCAGAACTGTAGACTCAACAAGATAGGAAAGATATTTACTTCAAATTTGCCAAATACGAATAGCCAAATCATTATGAATGTACCAGTTATATAATTCTTGATTGTTTCATGGTCTTTCCTACTGTATATAGTTTATTTTATTTATGTGTAATAATTATAATGTAAATGTTAAATAAGAAATATAATCATAAAAATAATGAAAAAGAAAAAACTTGGGGATCAAGAATTCATAAATACCTTATCAGCTTTGTGGCAAATAACTTATTTCTCTTTTATCTCACAGTTCTTACTTGGAGGCTTGGGGAAACTTATCTAATTAAAAAAAATTTATTCATTAATTTTATGAAAAAATAAAAAAGAGACTATGGATTTTTCCTCTCCTAAAGTGGAGAACTAATTATTTCCATTGAACAGGAGAGTCATATGCTTTATATTTGAATTGTAAAGCTATATACTTTGGCAAGGGAGAAAGTGCTTTCATATAAATCTAGCTGCAGTAAAACAAGAGGCAATGTTATCAGGAGTACTTTACATGCATAGTGTTTATAGCTTGCTTTTCATCTCTTTGACTAGAGTGCTTCCCTCCTCAGTAGTATTACAGTGCAGCATTGATAGGCTCCGGTAGGATTAGCTTATCAGTGCAAGCAACACTGAACTGTCATGCCTAACATAATTAAAATGTAAACTTATACCTTGCCTTTGATTTTTGTGGATATTATATAATATATAAGTGAGCAAATGATCTCACTATCAGATGTAACTATATGCTTATGTCCATTATATTTGATAGTTCATGTCTATGGTACAGCCTGATCCTACAAGTAATACAAAAAAATTCAGCTTGAGAAATTAAAAAAGCAGATTTAGACATAGTTCGGATAATATTTCTACAGTCAATAGTATTTTATTATTTCTCCTAGTATTTAATGGACTTTTTGCAAATATATTGTTTCCTGCCGTGAGAATTTCTTTAGAAAAACTATCATAAAAGTACTACACAATGTCAAAAAAGAGTTTAGGGTGAAATGTCAGTGAAATCCTCTATTACTGTATTATCCCTAATACAAAATCAATGCAGAGAACTGTTTCACTGTTTCTAACAGGTATGACTCCAGCATATACTTTTGAGATCATTAAAACCAACCTCCTTAAATGAACATAAACATATGATTGTCCTATTGCATGGAACACAGTCCTTGTATCACAGCTTTTGTAACATTTAGATAATAAAACAGAAGGTCAAAATAATTCTCCTTGAATTAAATCATTATAGGCAAAATATTATCACTTTATCTAGGGAAATACTTAGTACAGAAATTGAAATTTAAACATGTGTCAACTGTTGACCTCAAAACACATAGACTATAAATATATTACTGGAGGAAGTAGATGTATTTGTTGATCATTCTGTTTTTTTTTTTTCAAATGGGATAAAAGAATTCAATCATTGCTTGATAAAAAAAAAACCTTGCACTAGCAGTATGCCAGAGAATACTTTTAACAATATACAGTCAGTAAAGGTCAAGAATATTGAAGAGAAAAAGATTGTGTTCTACAGAACCCAAAGAGGGAAGACTAAAGCACTGGGGTGAGATAGTGGACACAATATTGGTGGAATATAGAAAGAGGCTGGTCAGCATGATTTGCCGTTCTCATTTGACAGCTGAGAAGTATGTATCCTACTATCCTACAGACACAGAAAATAGGGTCACTTTTGTGCTTGACCTGAAATGGAGCAGGGTCTATGAGGAGATGGGTGTGAGTAATAAAACAGACAAGATCGTAGGTGGAGGTTTACATCTCAGTGGAATAGAGGATGAATTTACCACTGTAATTCCCTAAAGATCTCTAAGAAGAGACAGGTCAGGACATTATTCTTATAAACGAAGCATTGTGTATATCACAAATGAACTACAACATACATAAAAGTATAGATTGTTTTGGAAACTTATTTCTCTGTTTAAAAAATGATCTGTGCATATTTGGATTTTTATTTTTTTAAGTTAATTCTTCTATCTTGATTCCTTAGTCACTGTTCTACAGCTGTGAATAGACACCAAAAGTAAGGCAACATTTATGAAATGAAGTGTTTATCTGGCTGCTTGCTTATAATTTCAAGTTTAGTTCATTATGATCAATAGCAGGCAGGCAGGTGCTAGAACAATAGCAGAGAAAAAGCTACAGTCTGATGAGCAAGATAAATGAGAGAGTCTAGGTCTGGCATTGGCTTTTGAAAGCTCAAAGCCCACCCCCAGTAACACACTTTCTCCAATGATACCTACCTAGTCCTTCAATGCTTTTAAATTGGGGCATTCCTTCGTGACTACATATTAAATTATGTGAGCCTATGAGGTTCACTTTTATTCAAACCTTCACACTGAATATGCAGACACCCATCATTTATTATAATCATTGTATATATTACAAGTAAATTGTACAAACTTCATCCTGTCAACAGTCTGTATGCTATTAGGAGAGTTGGTGAATGAAGCAACAATGTACAATTGCTGATTTGAGAATTCAGTTTACTTTAACACTTTTATACTTGTGCAACTTTAGATAACTTCTTGAAAGTATGAAATTAAAAATATGCTTAACTCTAACATCAGCATGAATGTAAATAATGAAAATAGCTATAAATTAAAGTATTTTTGTAGGCAAATGAAGAGTGGTAAAACAGATCTTGACAGAGACATTAAATAAGTTTGATTATTATCCTGTCTTTAAGGAAATTAATTAATTAAATTCAAACTTATGTAAACCCTCCCTTAAGCTTTACTGCTATCATTTTTGTAATTTCTTATTCTTTATTTAAGTTATTCAAAACATACTAGCACATATATGATGGCGTAAATAATATACATAGTTTTTCCTTTAGGCTAAAAACATTTGATTTCTTGGGAAAAAAACTGAAGGAGCTATCTCTACATTAAAAAAAGTCACGTTTTCATAGTATTTTTTACAACTATTTTCAGTGTATACTTATGTAGTCTTGAATTAAAGCTAAACATTTCAAGGCATTTCTAGCTCTATACACGTCATTCCAAATGTATGAAAATTTATGCCAATAAGGACAGACAACATGCTCATTTGTTTGACTGTCTCAATTATTTCAATGCCACACATTCTCTTTTAAACAGTAGAATGTCAATATCTTCTTAAACACGAAATATATTACAAACAACCATATCATTGAAATATCTAGTTAAATACTGAAATATGATATTGAAATAATTATTTTATACATTTTCATCTTATCCCTTTTAGCTACATTATAATTTATCAGTTAGTTAAGATGCAAAGAATATGCTTTCCCTTTACTGTGAAAAATATACTTCTGATTGTACTAATAAAAACATAAGATTTATTAAATTTCCATTTTGGTAATAGTCACTTCCCTGGACATAATGACTTAACATCGTTACATATAAGTGGGCAATTTATTTTACCTCAATTACCTCTCCCATTTAAGAAGTCTGTGAATAATTTAAAAGCCTTGAAAAAAACATACATTTATAGAATTTTCTAATACTTCTCTAAGTACAAACATATATGTTATGTAACAAATGATATGCATGAAATAAATGTAATTATATCATATGGGCACACTGTCCAACTCTTGCTTCTGATAGTAAGAGTGGCCATAAACACATTATTAGATTTTCAATGAATGCTTACTATTACATGTTCATGTAACATCTCTTCTATGTACTTCTATTACACATCTTAAATTATCAAAGTCATTTTGTGTCATTTACATTTCAAGACCTGTGCCAAAGCCCTGATTGAAAATATTGACTAGGCTACCTAGCCAAGCCACTGTGGAAGAGAACGTGTTCGGTCCAGAAACGACGTGATATACTGGGATGGGTTCATAGTGGTGGCTCCCCTTTTCTGAGGAATAGGGAAGGGAGACAGGGAGAAGAGGAAAGGTTGAGAGCATCAGGATGAGTGGAGGGAGAAGGTTTTGATTAGGATATAAAGTAAATATTTAAGTAAATAAATTAAAAACTCAACAAGATGTTTAAAAGTAAAAAAAAAAGAAAATTTTATCTGTATTGTATAACTCTGTTATAGGAAGTATCAATTGCTATTGTGATAATTATGCATCTATGAAGTCTTTCTAAAATTCTTGGAAATGCCTTAAAATGAAAAGCATTTTATTGAACTCTCAATCTCAGGAACAAACTAGGATCAATAGTAAATGTAGTGACCTTTTTAAGTGAACATCATTAAGGTTTAAGTTTCCTCTTTTCATCTGTTAATATAAATATTTTAGGGCACATACAATGAGTTACTAACATAGACTATAAATGACAGCTTCTAGAAAAGAGTGAGAAAAAAAATGGTACCCATAAAGGCCACATACTATGAGTCCATTACTGAGTAATTGCCCACATAGAGAAACTTACAGATGGAAGAAGGCCATTAGTAATTCCTTAAGCCTAGGAGACACATACAAATAATGACTGAAAAGTTAAAGAAACAGAGTTTCTTTCTGACGAGACAGACCTGTAGTAGTTTGAATGAAAATTATCCCCCCAAAAATCATATATTTGAATGTTTGCTATCCAATTGGAGGAACTTTTTGAAAGATTTGAGAGGTGGAGCCTTGGTAAGGAGATACATCATTTAGGATGGGATTGGAAGCTTCAAAAGCTGACACAATTACTAGTTGGCTCTCTCTGCCTGGTGGTTATTGTTTCAAGGTGTGAGCTCTCAGTTACTACTCAGGAACCTTGTCTGCCTCCCTGCCATGCCTCTTCCATGCTGCTTGACACTATGGTTTCGAACTTTCACCATGAGAATTGTAAGCTGCTTATACGTTCATCTATAAGTTGTCTTGTTCATGGTGCATCTTCACAACAACACGAGAGTATCTAAGTATTTAAAGCTTGACTCTAACTTTTAGAAAAATCTTTTAAAAATTATTGTCAATATGGTCAGTGTTCATATTCAAATTTGCCTTCATTTTGAATTTTTAGAGTGTAAACATTTTTAACTTTCTTTACAAAGGAATTCCTAGAAACAGCTCAGAAGAGAAGTGTTATCCTAGTTAGGGGGATACTTATTCCTTGCATTTATTAAATTACTCTAGCTGAAGGCTATCTTTTAAATAACTATGCCTAAAAAAATGCCAGTTAATACAAAGACCCATGGCAGGCTGATTCAGGATTTTAGGCCCAGACATATACATGATATTTATATCACCCATTCTAAGGAACAGAATATTTTTGTGGTTATAGAAGTGTCTAAGAGGTAGAGGATACAAGAGAGGTTGCAAATACATTCTGTAGACTCCATATCACCATGTCAATAAATTATTAAATCACATCTGTAGTTACCTTCAAAAGGTCCACACAAGACCCCCTTTATCAACAATTAGTCAATGATTTGGGAAGGGCTCAAGGGCCATACCATTTTCCCCTGGCCTTCTTTCTTTTGACAAGTTCTTGCAAAAAAGAAACTATTGTCTTCTATTGTGTAACCTTTGGTGTATGTACTAGATCCTCAATGATAACAGCATATAGCCCTGAGTAACCTAAGTGGGTCACAAAAAAAAAAGTAACAGACACAAACATGAGACTAAAAAATATTGAATGGAAAAAGCATGTAGACAGATGGTAGAAAAGTGGGGGATGAGAGTGTTAATATAAATTGAATAAATTTGTGAAATTTTCTAAAAGAAAATGTAATAAATATAGAAAAAGAGAATTTCCTAGGGGTTTAACTGAGGGACAAAAGTTATTAAGGAATAATGGAATTTCATATTTCCAGAGAGAAAAAATGAGGTATATGTAGTAAGTACTGAGTATGTTGAATGACCCTGGACATAATATAATCCATGATATATGTACTATACTGACACAGGCCCATTTCTCCTACTTTGTATAGACAACACATTTAACAAGCCAAAGGATTGGAGTGTGTTCTTGAATGACATAGATCCATGATATTCAAATAATTTTAGAAAAGACAATGTTCTTAAAAATACCAGATTTGTCTGTTCAAAATAAGACATGAGGATCCACCTAAGAGTGTATTCCTTAAAAAACAAAAAACAAAAACAAAAACAAACAAAAAAACCCCAAAAACTATAATTACCAATGAATAAACTGGGGAAAATGGGGTATGTCTGCATGTGTGTGTGTGTGTGTGTGTGTGTGTGTGTGTGTGTGTGTGTGTGTGTATGACAGGATATTAACTTTCTACTCATCATACGACATTTAAACTTTGTTAATATTCCATTAGAGCACAGAAATTTTATGATAGATAATCATGATATAACTATTATTTCTGATAAGTATGCTGGACTTTATTATTTTAATTCAAATGATGTTGTCACTTTATTATTTTGCCTTTATTTAAAATATGAAAAACAAAAAGGCCATTTCATAGGGAAGTTTTAACAATGATAATTATTTTCACCTTCATTGAAATCCTACTTTATACTCTGTTATGCTTCCTTCCTTGACTGTACATGTGTGCATACATGTGCATTCACGTGTCATACACTATATAATGTGTGTGCACATTCACTTGCACATGCTTATAGCAGCTTAGGTTGATGACAAGATTCTTGTTCTAACCTTCTCTATCTTCCTTATTGAGACAAAGTATCATGGAAGCAGCTGAATTTTTTCCATTTTACCAGAACAACTAGTGAGTGAGCCTGGTGATCTGATTGTTTCTATTGCTCTTTGGTTACTTAAAAACGACCGCAGACATATGGGGAATCAATTCAGATCCTCATACTATTTTGCATATTGAAGTATAAACCCACATCCTCCCCCAGTTTTCATCACATATGTTGATAGATTTCATTATATTCCTCTGTCAGGCTCCTGGGGGCCATTAAAGTAAAGATTCATGTTCACAACTACTGATGGTAGTGTATATGCTCCAGGTTCAATGATTTCACAATGTTTTCAGAAATGTGTTCCTTATAATTCCAAAAATAAAAGCAATAGCAGACATGGTATAATAAAATTTATTTCTCACGTTCAGAATTGACAACTTTTCAGTAGTTCAGGGTATAGTTTAAAGAAATAACCAAGTTTTCATCATCTAATAATGCATTTCTATTTATTTGAAAATGTGAAACATCCTTTAACAAAAATATAGCATATTTTTCAAACTATTGTTATATTTTGCCTTCCTTAGTATGTGTTTTATAAATTTTTCAGAAACTTTGTTCTTTTATTTTTATTAAAAAGCTGTAACATTAAGCTTTATTTTTGCTTCTCCATTTTTGTGCATATTTTCCAATTTATCCTTGGAAATTACATATACTAAATTCTCTACATTCTGTATATTAAAATAGATCTGTGAATATCACTTCTTCCCATTGAAGATTAAAAAACAATGTACCCTGGACAGCTGACATTCTGTATATAATCTGGTTTTAATCCACTGGGCTGAATTCTTCTCTTACTGAAAACAATACTTTTGCAGAATATCAGCATGCACAACATCTATCTGTAATCATAACGGGATAAGACATTAACAAGACTATTTTGTAGTAAAGAATAATAAAACTAACACCCTGGTAATCTCATAATGCTCAGGATTTCTTTGATCCCAGCTAAAGGAAGTGATAACTGCTGCTTTTCTAATTTTATGGTGAATACATTGCTCCAATTAAAGACTAATTTCTACAAATCATTCTTCAATGTACTGATACTGGCCTATGGTATTGAGTGTTTCCCAATATTGTTTTCTGATGCTGCTTTCCTTTATGCAATATTAAACACTAAGCATAGTTATTTTTGTTTCTGCTTTCCTATGACTGAAAGTGTATCTTTAAGATATATTCACTATTTTTAAGGATACATAAATCATATACAATCTTGCATTCCATGAACACTTTTATGCATGGATATGTTGCACTCCAATAGAAATCAGTCTTCTGTAATCTCTCAGTCTTCCTTCTTCCTCCTCCATCTTATCTCACCCACACTGGGAACAGTGTGCCTTCTACATTCATGTGCAACTTCCCTTCTGAATTCTCAGATCAGAGAAATCCCACAGTATTTGTCATGGTGATAGGCTTAGTTTGCTTAAGAGGATAATCTCCATTTTTCTCTTTTCTCCTGAGAGTTACATAATTCCATTAAATAGGATAACCTCATTCATATATACTACAATTTCTTTGTCAATTTTTTTTTGTTGTTGTTGTTCATGGACACCTAAGTTAATTTGGTAATTTCACAAATGTGAAGAGTTCTGTGGTGAACTTAAAATTTTAAATACGTCTATAGTATAAATATTTAAATACACAAAGGAGAGAACTTTGTGCACTTAGGAATGATAGAGTTGAGTGAAATAATAACTCCATTAAAATATCAATAATACTTCTTGCTGACTTCTAAAGTAGCTGAATTAATTTACATTTCCAACAGTGGCTAATTGTCCTCTGCAATCCCTGACTACAAATACAGTGTTTTCTGGGTCCTGTTTACTCAATGTCTTCATTCTAATTGGTTCAAATGACATTTTATTGGTGTCTTCCAGGCAAGTAAAATCAGGGATATATTTTCATGCACTGTCACCAATATACTTCTTTAATTGAAGGTGTACATTCTATGCATGTTCTCATTTATTGCTGGGTTGTTAGTTATTTCGGTACTTGAGTTAGATTTATATTATAGATATTCAACCATGTTAGAAAAATTGTCAAAATTATCTTTCATTCTTTATGCAGTGTCTTCCCTCTGCTTTTCTGAAGCAGCTCTGACTAAATCCTCTAGACCTGGGGCCTGACATCAAGATTATATGTTTCTAAGATGATATGCACAAATGCAAGTGGAATTGAACTCAATAGACAGTCCAGTGTGTGTGTGTGTGTGTGTGTGTGTGTGTGTGTGTGTGTGTGTGTGAGTGTGTGTGTGTATGTGTGTGTGTGTGTATGGGTATGTATGATCATAAAAAATTAAAGAAAATACAATGAATTTAAGAGAGTATAAGATGAGAAGGTTGGAGTTGGAGAGGATAAGGGATTTATAAATGATATACATGAGAGCTCATAGGGTGAGTAATTAAATTAATTAATTAAAGATATAATTGTCTATTGATTGAACCTGTTGAAAATCAATTCAATATGTTATTAATCATGAAATCCCTTTTACAACTCAAAATATCTTGTGAACTTACTCTGAATACATTTTCCCTTAAAAGCTACAAACTCTGAATCCTTAAGTTTCATCAATATTTTACTGCCTTATATCTCTGCACATGCAGAAAGTTAAAATCTGGTATATAGTCAAAATCTGAATGTTTTTCTATTATTTATCCAATTACCATTCTATTTATTAAAGAGCTAAAATATTTAAAGGTCAGTGGAAAAATCTCTAGGACAGTGGAAGATCCACAGTCTTGGTGAGCAACATGGAATTTAATGCTAAAGTGATGTATGGCCTTAGTGGGCACTGCTATTTTTTTCCCCATAGAGTACATCTATGATCTCTGCATTGTAGGCATCTCTCTATCTGCTCACTCTTCAGCTCTCTATATTCCCACAAATTTGATTTATATATTTTTCCTCCATGAATATGTGGTGATGTGATTTCCTATTGATATTATTTATATTCTTAATTGTTTTAGAACGTCGTAGATGAATTTTAATCTGGCAACATGGCTACTCTGGCAAGAGATCATATCCAAAACCTTAGGTCTGTGTAATTCTGCTGAAATACTGGCATGCCCTTATTACACACCTTGAATCTTTCCAGATGGAATACACACCCTAAGTCCCTCCGGCTAGAATATAGACAGGACAAATTTTTAATCCTTCAGGCTGGAATTAGTACACACCTTTAATCCCAAACAATGATATCTAATTGAAGGACAGATAAAGTGATGAATTAAAGAAAGATTTGACAGAATGAGTCAGAGATATGATATGCCCAAAGACAGGATATAAAAGCTACTTAAGAGAAACAAGGCTGGGGGTGGCAGGCAGGGGTGCAGGCACTGGGCAGGGGAGTTCGGGAGTACAGTACAGTTCAGTGTATTTCCGTTTGTGGGGTTCACAGGCAGTTTTTCAAAGCAGAACAATTCAGTGAGAAGAGGACAGAAGTCAGTTTGAATCAATCCATTTGGAGAGGATTTTTGAACCACAATATCTAAATGGAAATAGCCAGCCAGAGTTCAGAAAGAACTGTAAAGGGTAAATGTATTCAGCAGTAAGTCTCATGCTCTGAAAACATTCTTGGCCTAGGTTAGCAGACAGAGGCTGGAAGATGAGGTCTTCAAGGTCCAGGCTGGCAGAAAATTATACTACAAGGAGGCTAGAAGCTTCCAGGGCTAGACGTAGGAATAGTTAGATATAAACCCCCTGGGCTCGGCCCAAACCATATATTAGTAAAACGTGGGTATAGCTCTCATTTCTTCCCATCATCTGAGAAAATAAAAACACTTATAGAATATGGTTTTGTTTCTTATGTATTTATCAAAAGATTAAACTTATTTTATCAAAAAATTAATAGTTATTTTGAATTGTATTAGTAGTAGTTTTTCCTATAACACTAATACCAGAAGAAAAGAATGAAGCTCTATCCTATGCACTTTGATTATGATTTAAATATCTGGAGTAATAACTAATGACAATTCATTGAAGTTGTGGCTCTGTGAGGAATTATGATAAAATATGTGTAATGAGGGGGGGGGGGAGGGAGGGAGAGACTGAGACAGAGACACAGAGAAAGTTTAAGAGGAAGAAAGAAATAGAAGAAAGAAGAGAGGATGGGCTGGAAAGATGACTCAGCAGCTGTAAACAGTTGTTGTCCTAGCAGAAGACCCAGGTTTGTATCTCAGAACATACATGGTAGCTTCCTACCTTCTAGAATTCCAGTTCTAAGAGATCCTTTGCACTGTTCTGACCTCTGTATGCACCAGGCACACCTGAATTCATGGAGACAGAACATTCATATACATGAAATAAATAGATTAAAAATCTATAAGAATAAAAGATAATAGAAGAAAAATTCATAACATTAGATAGCAGAGGAATTTTCTCCTCAGATATGAGCCCACATGTATTGTCTGTAAGATGATTATTATCTGGGTTTTGTCAGCACACCCAGGTACAAAGACTGACACAGCACATTGGCAAGATGTAGTTGTGATTCACATTTATTAGTATACAATAGTAGTGTCAAAGGATTTATTGACATTTCAATTCACTCTTAAAAACATGTGCAAGGTTTGCTATCATTATTGAAACAGGACATTAAAAGACTTTACTTCTTTCATATTGCATATGGCTGGAATAAATGAATAAATAATAAGTGTTTTTTTGGTCTGATTTAAAAAATATTTTTAGGCTACTTGGTATTATTTTCTAGTTTGAAAACTAAAAGTACTGGGAGCTACTTTCTGTCTTCATAATTATTTTAGGAATGCATCATCCCTATTTCAGTCGTATACACGCAAGTAGGTACTATTTATTTTTTATCATTTCTGTAATGTCATGGATTCTGGCAGAAATAATGAAGTTAGGGTATAAAGAGATCATTAATATCTGACTATTTTTCAATCTTTCCAGCCTCAATTGAAATGAATTTCCTGGTTAAAAACTAAGTACATGTTCACCATCCTCCTTATAGCCATTATTCACATTCTAACTGTTTTAACTTAATAATAAAAATACTAATTTGCATTTGCAACAGAAACAAAACAAATCATATCAAATCCAGTTATCATTCTGACCACAGTAAACTTCACTAAATTTTTATTTCAATTATTTCTTTTCTTCCCTGATAGTAATAACACTAACTTCTACTCCTGTCTTCTCTTTTTTGTTTGTTTGTTTTTAATTATCTGGTTATATGTAAGCTACATTAAATCTACTTTGACTATATTTAAGGATCCATTGTTCTAAAAAGAAGGTCTGTAGTTTCTTGTCAATAGATTTACGTACCTTGTTACATGGAGAATATAATTAGCTGAATCAAATATTAGGCAGCACGTAGATATGGGTTTGCTTTAGAAATAGTAATAAAAATTGCTTGTGGCATTTTCATAAAGAAAATCACTCTGTATAGGCAATTATTTCTTGTACCATCTTAAATGCTTAGTTACTAACAAAGAAAAGATGAGCCTAATTATAAATTATCTCACAGTTCATTGCCTTTTACACCACCATTAATGTAAAACTGACTCAGAAAGTATCAAATGGTCAAGTATTATTAGTATACTAACTGATTTTTCCTTCTAAACGCAGACAGCAAGAAAAGTAAAATGCCAATATAGTGAAGCTTTTAATGCAAGAAGCTCGTTAATAATCCAGATTATTGGTGAATGTAAATATGTGACCATCAATATATTCTTACTAATAAATGCACACTGTGAATATGGTGCTCTGATATGAATGTTTATTTTCCTCAAACCAGCATTAAAATATTAACCGCAAAGTAACAACTCTGTAAAGAGTGGCATTAAGAGGTGGTCTAGACATAGGCCATTCTTTGAGCCATATGAATAACCACACTGTTTATACCTCATGTTTAAACTGGGTATGAGTAATGTGGTCCTTTCCCACAGCACAAGATGAAATTGCTTTGGTCTTAAATTCACAGGCTCCAGAATAGAGAGATATAGGTTTCTGTTGAATAAAAACTACTGTGTTTATATTGATTTGCTATAGCAGTGTAAAGAGATGAGGACATACAGCTTTTAATTTTAAGGGTTCACTCTTTAAACCCCCCCCTCTCTTTCTCACACACACACACACACACACACACACACACATACACACACACACACATCATATAACAAATCAACTGAAAAACATTTCAGCACTTTGTAGCTGAATTTATTTCTTTCAATTTAATTGGCATGGGTTAATTTTTTTCAGGAATTACTGGACTGAGCCAAGAATCTAAAAATTGTTTTTCTAGCAAAGAAAGAAAGCAATTGGCATACTTTCATAATCCAGTTATGGCTTGACTTAAATATTACAGCTACCAAGTATAAGAGAAAGTGGAAGAAAGGAACAGGGTTTAACCAAAAATGTATCTGCAATAGGGAAACAAACAAACAATCAAGCAAGCCAGAAGTTGAAACATATAAGCAAATATATTTTAATTAATTATTTATTCATTCATTTACTTTACCTCCTTTTGTAGCCCCTTCCCTCCTCATGTCCCTGTCACACTCTCCCTCCTTCCCCACTCCCTCCCTATTCCTCAGAAAAGGGGATCCCTCCAACTCCCATCTACCCCAGCTCATCAAGTCTTATCAGGACTGACTGTGTCCTCTTCCCTTGAGGTCAGGCAAGGCATTCCCACCAGGGGGAAGTAATTGAAAAGCTGGCAAGGGAGTCCATGTCCGAGAGAGGCTCTTCTCCCCTTACTAGGGAACCCATATGAAGCCAGAGCTGCCTATATTGATTACTTTGTAAACTGTGCCATGCAGTGACTCAAAGCATGTGATACTTATTTCCCAGAGAATGGACTACTTTGTTTATCACTAGCTTTGTCTAAAGACTTTCTGCTTCCAGAATCTGTTAATATTTGTCCCAAACGTGAAGGAACATGTCTAAATTTGTTTATTTCTCTATTTACTTGTGCTAGTTTTCATGTGTGGTCTTAGTATTATGATAGACTTTATTTTGTTCCCTTCTAGAAGATATTATTGCTTAGGACATATCAAAAATTAATATGTAGAATATATATTATTTCTTTTTAATTCTCCCAGAACCACAGAAGACAGTACAGAATGTAAAGTTTGCTAAATCCATAATTATAAGTCCAACTTCTCTCTTTGATGTTTCTAAAGTAAAGGCCAATCTAGAAATTTGACATGCATTTCCTACAATATACACTTTCATTGGATTCATAACAGTATTTACTTGATTCATTTGGTACATAGAAATAAATGTGTTAACAAACAGGTTTTTTTTTTACATAAATGACATATTTGACTAATTATATTAAAATATGTTTAAAACATGAACGTAAAGACAGCAACATTGTTAGCATTTTCTGGTGGAATTATTTCAAAATATGTGGAAGTGATTAATTGAAAAAGATTTGATCCAGAGAACTAAAATTAGAGAAATGCAGTTCCAGTAGAGCTGATGATCTTTTGCTTTGAGAATGTTCTGTTTGTGATGATTTGTTTCCAATTGCTTGAATCTGCAGTTGTGAGTTACGATTTAGGCTATCTTATTTTGTATTCCTTCTGACAACATCACTTTCATCCTTCAAGTGCAGAAGCAAGACTTTCTATAGTTCTCCCAGTGAAGCAGGAAGATGGAAAAATGCAGGACATTGTCATCTAAGATTTGTTTAGGTCAACATTTAGGGTACCAGATGCTCCTGGCCACACAAAACCACCACTGAATCCTACTCTCCAGGAAATACGAGAAGGAAGTTGCTGGACTCTGGTGGGGGAGCTTAAAAAGGAGGCATTGCTACAGAAGGAAGGCATAAAGAAAGATCAAAGATTCACTGCAAAAAAAAAAAAAAATAGAAAACCAGAGCTTCCACTTAGGTTGTCACTGGCTTATTTGTCTAGTGGCTTTTTATAAGAATTATGCCAGAAATTGGACCAAGACAGATAATTTCCATTGAGATTTGAAATATATTTGAAATATATTGCAAGTAGGCCCATAGGATTGTTCAAATGTTCTGTGTATGTCTCCCTATATTTACCACGGAGATGATTACACATTGCTTACAAGCTACTCACATAATTAAGAATTTGGTCATCCTTTTACTCGTTGACTATGTAAGTGTTGTTAGTCTTAGAGTTTGGTAGAGGCTGGCTAACCATATACGTCTTTAGTCTCGTGTTTTGCCATCCACCTTTGTACTTAATCATATGAATGGCCAGGTCATAAAGTTGATAGAAGAGCCCGATACTATTACTCTTGGAAATGTACATAGTAATAAAAATAACCCTAAGTTGTGTTTACATGTACAGATTGTTTCACTTCCTAACTTTCAACAGAGAAGGTATTTTTGCAATAGATGACGATAGATAAAGAGACTCACATGGTCAACATGCACAGAATAAGAGACTGTGTACTGCTCTGATCTTAATGGGGCACATATGTCATATTTCTTTCCTCCAGGCTTGGACATTATAATGGAAAAGATGTGAAAAAGATTGTAACAGCTAGAGTCAAGGGACATCTGCAACAAAATCTTTTTTTAGAGAGGCATGGGGGTCATGACAAGGCTGTAGTCTCAATTTTAGCCTTATAGTTTTATAGAGTACAGAATACAGTCAAAACATTTTATCTTATCTGAGTGATTTTTTTTTTAAAGTGGAGCAGCACTTAACCAAAGCAACACAATCCAAACTATGTACAACATGATCCTAGGCATGTCATGGTAAACTTCACATTTTCTCCCACAGCCTAGCATAGTAGTACCCACCAACAATTGAAAGGCAAAGGCAGGCAGATTTTTATGACTTTGAATCCAGTCTGATCTACATAATGAGTTCCAAGGCAACCAGAGATATACTGTAAAGGCCCCTTCACAATAAATAAATAAATAAATAAATAAATAAATAAATAAATAAATACCTTTTTCTCATTTGATTTCCTTTTATATTTCTCTAACTTTGCCTTATGATTTGTCACAATAGTTTCTATGGCTAAGTGAGTACTTTCTGTAAATTGATCTCTTCTTCTCCAAACCACAAATTAAAAAATATTCAAATTTAATATTAAGCTAACGAATTATAGATATGTTTGCTGTCTTGCTTGTTTTCCTTCAGAATATTCAACACCTAACTAACTCTAAGGAAAAATTAATTTTAGCCAAAAATAATTTCTAAACAAGAAAACAAACAAATAAGTATAACATTAAATTGTCCCTTTTCAACTGCAATCAATTTGAGCTGTTTATATTTCATGTAATACAGAATTGTCATTACTAGTATTATTTTTTAGCATACTCTGGTCAAACTTTACAGAAACACTATTTTCTCTCTCTCTCTTTCTGATGAATAGTAAATATTTTGAGGATATTGGAGAGCCATTTTCAGCCAAAACCATTCAGCTCTGTGGGACTAGTTAGACAAAGCTTCCAGAAAAAAATTACAGTAACTCTTATTATTCTTTTCTTCTACTCTATTTAAATGTCTGTTGTTGAATAGTTTTCTTGATTTGCCATCATTATAAAATGGTGATATAAGGGAACTGTTTGCTTAAGGGATGTTTGTGCATCAATTTACAAAGAATTGATTCCAAACCACTCTGTTTTGTCACATGAAAAATGTCTAGTTACAGAGGTTGTGTTTAGAAAACTTATAATACAGTAATTTCTCCTTCTTTGTTATGAATAAATGGCTGTTGGTTGAATTATAGCCCTTCTCAATTTGTATACCTTACTGTTTGTAGGATGTTTGAGGTGTTTGCGGGCAGATTTAGCTGATGAGGCTTACTCTAAAACAGTTGTGTTTCCCTGCCTATTTTTTAATTTTATCCTACATGAAGCCAAATCTGAATTTCTTTTCATTTTGTTGTATTTCTGTAGCATTATTTTTTTTTAATTTCAAAATATACGAAAACAAATGTCACAAGTTTTAGAACATGCTCAAAAGTGATTGCATATTCTTAGATAGCATACCTTTTAATGTTAACAAATATGCACATTTCACCAATTAATAAATTCTTAGGCCAGTGGTCTGAGTCAATGATGACAAACATCTATTCAATGAATACTGCTATTTAGTATTTGGTAGTAACTGATATCAGACAACATGTGACTAGTCATTTTTCTAACCTTTTCCCTTTATTACATATCCTCTAATTAATTTTCCGCATTTTGCTTCACCCATCTCCAGCGAAATGTTCTTTTCCATTCCTTCTATTCAGCAGGTAGTGGAGACAGGATGAAATGAAGCTTGCAGATAGTAATTTGAGACTTTACTGCATCTTCCATTAGCCACAATTCACTGAACAAATTGGGCACTTTGGTAGACTGCTTAAGTAAATAAATAAAAGTTTCTTTAGCTGGCTTATCGTATCTCTACTTTCAGAGCATTTGTGATTTATTAGATTATCTATTTTTAACATGCATTTTAATTCACAAGGATCATTCCAGGATTTACAAACATCAAATTTCTATTAAGAAGGCAGTCTTCAAGATAATTTCACAGTGGAGGTAATTGAAATTTATCATTATTGAGAAGAATGCTATATATGAGAAACAGAAAAATGTATAGATTATAGTGGAATGGAAAATGTTTCCCTGCTTTGTTTCTGTACGAGATCCTTTTGAGAATTTAGCAATCTCAATGAGAGTTATACTGCTCTCTATCTGCCCTCTGTAACTTTATGGCTTATGAATAGTGGAATTTATGGGCCCTTCAAACCAACCCTTGGAAAGGCATACTAGGAGGTGTCAGTGCTCTGAATGGATGTTTTTATATGTTTAATATATTCCTATATTATCCAAATTCTCTATTTCAAAAACCCACCAGGGAAAAAATTGTGGCCCCTTAAATTCACTTTGCCTAGACTTCAGTGAGTGGATGTTTATTCTTGCTGTGTATGTGGGTTAAATTTTCAGAGCAGGCAGACATTCATTTATGTAAATACTAATTCCTGCTATTCTACCTCTGGCTGGACAAAAAGAAGTGTAGATTCCATGGTTCTCCCAACTGTCAGGCTGAAGGCAGAATGAGTGGCAGTAACACCCTTGCTTCATTTTCCTTGTGTTACACTATTCCTTGACAGTTTTGTAGGAAACATTTTGGCAAAAACCAGCTGTTTATAGCAGTCTCTGAAAGTATAAAAGATTCCATCCAGCCAGTAGGTGTAAGGCTCAAGAGATTTTTGAAGTAAATAAAGTCACATGTCTGGGAAAGCTGAACTTTCAAGATTCATGAAAGCCCTTCTCCCAATATTATGTGAGTGGTAAATCACTGATAGGGAAAGAGAAAACACAGCAACACTGCCTAGATCAGACCCTCAGACATGTGGAAGACCTGCAGCTCCATTTGAGGCTTCCCTGTCCCTTTAAGTAACCCTTTTCTATAATTCTCTAGATGGTCCCAATAAAAGTTCTTCTTTCACCAGATTGGACATTAATGGAGTCACTACTCTGGTCTATTGTGTGTTCCCAGCCTGCCATGAATAGACATTTGTGTATGTGTTCTGTTTCCCCAAGATGGGTCTCATATAGCAATAGCCTCTTTGTGAATCCTGTTTATTTGTTGTTTGTTAGTTTACTTTCCTTCTCTGAGAAGAAAGGAGGAGGGGAGGGGACAGGGGAAGGGGAGAGAGATAGACTGGGAAGGAGCAAAGTAAAGGAAGGAACTTGGAGGAGAAGGGTCAAGGAAGCTTCTTATTGAGATGCAAAGTAAATAAATACATGAATTTTTAAAATTACAGTAGTTTACAAAGACTGAACAAGCAACGAAAAAGAATATATGGACTGGTCCTAGGGTCACTGAGCATATGTATAGCTAAGTTTTCATGTGTGTCCCCAGCAACTGGAATGGGGCTCATTCTTACTTAGACTTTGCATCTCTTTTCCCTTTCTGGGCTGCCTTGTTTGGCCTCAGTGGGAGAAAAGATTCCCAGTCCTGCAGCCACTTGATGTGTCAGGGTGGGTTGGTACCAGTGGAGGACCTCCCTCTTCTTTGAAGAAAAGGAAAGAAGAATATGGGAAAAGAGGTGTGTGTGTGTTGGGGCGGTGGACTGGGAAGAGAGGAAATGGGCCTGTGATCAGGATGTAGAGTGAAGAAAGGAAAAAGAAAGAAAGAAAGATAATTGATGACTCAATATGAAATTTTTAATTAAAGAATTATGTCCTGTGGAAAAGTTGACTTAGGATAGCTCTCATAAACATGGGTATTAATCACTGCTACATGAATGCCAGTAAATTATGAGAATTTCCTGAAGAGAAACATTTATTGGTAGCTCAGCAGAAACTTCCCTAGTACTTCTCCATAAAAGGCAGAATATTTCCAAGCACTTAACTGTTACAAATATACAGATTAGGTGTTACAACCACATCTGAGATATGTTTCCACTTCGTTAAAGTCTTTCAGAAACCTGCATAGAGGAATAATCAGAGGTAAACTTTGGATGTTAAGGGCCCTGAACTATACTATTTGCAGTTTAATTAGGAATAAAGAAATACAAATAAATAAATTAAATGATTATACTTTAGGGGATTGGTGTTATTTGTGTTTTTTTTTATTAAAATAAGAAAGGGCAAGAATTTAAGAAAAATTTGAATCACATAATTTGAATAAATCACATAATAGGGGTCAACAGCCACCAGTTTTTATAAGAAGTAAAATTTAAGCAAAAATTTGAAGGAAAGAAGGATGTGGTATAATTACTAAGAGGTGTACATCTCACAAAAAAGAGATGAAAAAAAAATCCAAAGACTGAAAGAAGGATGGTGGCCAATGAAGGACAAAATCATTCCACATTTGTGGGACTTTTTAACTCAGTGTTAAGAAAAATCCACACTTATTCTTAAAATGTTTTTTTTTTTTAATTTGTGTGTCTGCATGTCCTCACATGGGTGTGTACATGTGCAGATGACTCTGCATGTGTGTGTGTGTGTGAGACAGAGAGAGAGA
>OU015748.1:11422967-11434070 GCA_907169655.1 Acomys percivali
TGGTTTAAGCTTTTGATAGTCATTCTGAATCGGAGAAAATGACATTAACTATTATGCCTCTCTTCAGTCACCTAAGGGATGGAGACAAGTAAAAGAAAATGGCAGAGTGAATCGACAGGAGGATTTATGAAGAGCATTCCATAAAGAAAAGCCTCTCTAGGGAAGCTGTGGACAGCAATAACTTCCTCGACCTTCAATAAAACTAATACATCATTGAAAGCCTACTCAAGTTGAAATGTAAGCCTCTATTCTTGATCCTTTGAGCTGAACACCCTGGGTGCTAGCATCTAAGTAAGATAAATAGGAAAAAAGTCTTTGATGAACGAGGATACAATTATCCTATAAATGGAAGCCTAAATTGACTATAACATATGTTGTCTTTTTACAAAACATGGCAAAAATCGTTTCCAGATGTATGTCTAAGAAAACAGTAACTCAATTTTTTATCTTTAAATTATATATAAAGAGTTCCTACATTGTGGAAGAATATATATGAATGATATGCCAATAGGAATATTGGCACATATCTTGATTAAAAAGATGGAATTTTTCACTATTAACTTTTTTTTTATCAATTTATATGTGATAAAGTTGCATCCCAGGTAACCCAGTGGCACATTATAATTGTCACATGTTTGCTGATGCATGCCTGGGTTGTTGCTGAGTTCCAGCTTTAATCCACGGTGGTCTGACAAGATGCAAAGCATTATTTAGATCTTCCTATATCTGTAGAGATTTGGTTAGTGAACAAGGATATGGCTAGTTTTTTAGAGAGTTCCATGAGGTCCTGAGAAGAAGATGTATTATTTTGTGTTTGGGTGAAATGTTCTATAGCTATCTCCTCTTAGGCCCATTTGGTTCATGATGTCTATTAGTTTCATTGTTTCTCCATTTAGCTTGTGTTGATGATCTGTCTATTGGTGATAGTGGGATGTTGACATCTCCCACTATTAATGTGTGGTGCTACATGTGTTGTTTAAGCTTTAGTAATGTTTCTTTTATGAATGTATGTGATCCTTTTATTGAGGCATAGATGTTCAGGATTCAGAAGTCATCTTGGTGTCTTTTTCCCTTAATGAGTGTGAAATGTCCTTCCCCGTGTCTTTGATTGGTTTTGGTTAAAAGTCTATTTTATTAGATACCAGAATGGCTAATCAAAATTGATTTTTGGTTCTGTTTGCTTGTGATACATTTTTCCAACCATCTACTATCAGGTAATGTCTATCTTTATTGATGAGGTATGTTTCTTATATACAAAAGAATAATGGGCTCTGTTTATGCATCCAATCTGTTAGCCTATGTATTTTTATTGGGGAGTTGAGTCCATTGATGTTGAGAGATATTAATGCCCAGTGGTTGTTGGTTAGAGTTTTTTGCAAAGTTGTGGTCATATAGTTTGTGTGTGTGTGTGTGTGTGTGTGTGTGTGTGTGTGTGTGTGTGTTTCCTTTCTTTTGCAAAAGTGGGCTTATTTGTTTCCTTTGTTTTCCTTGGTAAAGTTAGACCCCTTGGGTTAGAGTTTTTCTTCTAGTATCTTTGGTAGGCCTGGGTGTGTGGCTAAGTACTGTTTAAACTTGGTTTTGCCATGAAATATCTTGTTCTCTCCATCTATGGTGATTGGCAGTTTTTCTGAGTATGGTAGTATTGTTTGGCATCTGTGATCTTTTATTGTCCAGGCTATCCATGCTGTTCTGCTTTCCTAGTCTCTGTTGAGCAGTCATGGGTAATTCTGATAAGTTTGCCTTTATATGTGACTTGGCCTTTTCCTCTTGCAGCTTTTAATATTTTTCTTTGTTCTGTACATTTAGTGTTTTGATTGTTGTGTGGAGGGAGGAATTTCTTTTCTAGCACAATCAATTTGGAGTTCTATATGCTTCTTGTATATTCATGGGCATTACTTTCTTTAGGTTGAGGAGGTTTTCTTCTGTGATTTTGCTGAAAATATTTTCTGGGTCTTGGAACTAGGAGTCTTCTTTTTCTTCTATTCCTATTGTTCCTAAATTTGGTCTTTTCATGGTGTCTCAGATTTCTTGGATGTTCTATGTCAGGAGCTTTTTAGATTTAACATTTTCTTGGAGTGTTGTATCGATTTCTTCAATCATAGCTTCTACCCCTGAGATTCTCTCTTCCATCTCTTGTATTCTGTTGATGATGCTTAACTCTATGGTTCCTGTCCTTTTCTATTTCTAGGATTGTATCAGATTGTTTTCTCTTCATTGCTTCTAACTCCATTTTTAGGTCTTGAATCTTCTTATTCATGTCCTCCTGTTTGATTGTAGTTTCTTGTCTTTTACTAATTTCTTTAAGTGATTTTTTTTCAATTCTTTCTATTTTTTCTTTGTATATTCCTGTTCTAGTTTGTATGAATTATTCTTTTTTCCTTTAAGACTTCTATCATTTTCTTAACCTCATATTTGAAATCTTTCTCTTGTCCATAGGATGTGATAGTATCTTCTGGTCTTGACTATGGTAGTGGGACTACTGGTTTGCTTGTATTCTTATTCTGATTTCTTCCTATTGTGATGGCTTCCTCTAGAAGAAGACAATGGGACTTTGGATCCATGCCCAAGTCACCTCCTCTGGGTTCACTCTATTCTTTCTTGCTGTTTCTGATTTAGGGTGGGGGGCTGGCAGCTGTGAAGCAGGCAGAAAGATACGCTAGAAGAGATCTGCTCCTATGGTTCTGCCCCCTTCCTCAGGCATATGAGAGTGGATGCTAGTATTTTATAATCTTCAGTTCAGTCTGATACCTAGAACAGGTAGATAATGCAGGCATGCAGTGGAATGGCTAGCTTTTGGAGACTGCTCACACTCTTGAAAGGACCCAGAGACTTTTCTGTGGATTAGCTGGGTGGCCCAGAGGCCCAACCCACCTGTTCTCTACACAGTGTGAACACCTCTCACCTGGGAAACACCAGAGCAGTGCTGGTGTTTTGTAGTTCTCAATATAGTAATTAGAACACTGTGCTATCACTAGTGTCCTGCTGATCAGACAGAGTATGTGATTGGCACCACTATCTTGGATCTCTATTTCAGTGTTTTAAAACATATACTTGGAGGTTTTTCACTGAAAGTTCAAGAACAGAAATTAGACAGAGGACACAGACAGCTTCTATAGATAGATATGCATAGATATAAATCATGTATAGTTAATATAATAGATAATATATAGAGATAGATAATAGAGATAATACAATTATTATATAGTTATATAGAGAGATAATATAACACACACATACACACACACACACACACACACACACACACACACCTTACTAAGTTTATTTTATTATTCCACTATGAGTTTGTGTTTAAGACTGATTTCTTGGGACTAGATAACCCATGAAGGGAACTCACTTTTATAGATTATCTTTTCTTAGCAATCCTTAATTGTCTCTGATTCTTTGTTTGGGGGTAGGACCTTAAAAGATTCCTCAATTTATGTGCCAAGCCTACATGTCATTGTGCAGGTCTTATTCCGGCAACAATGTTTTTGATAATTCAATGTTCATATTCTTCAGTTACATATTATCCAAACATTATACTGTTACGAAATGTTCTTTGTATCAACTTTTATTATATAAACATAAATATCACTTTTGTCAGAATGTTTTGTTTTTTACCAAATGATATACAAAGTTACTTTTTTAAAAAAATCAAGTTCATCATAAAATATTAAACCACAACATAAATATACCATTTGCTTTCTTTTTTGTTTTAAACTTTCTATATAATATTTTGATCATATTCTTTTCTTTCCCTACAAATCCTGTCAGGTCTTCTTTGCTTCCAGATCCTTCCAACTTCTTGTTCTTTCGCATTCAAAAAAGCAAAACCAAAACAAACTAACAAACAAAAGCAAAGAAACAAACAAAAAGACAAAAAAGGAAATGCACACAAACAGCATGGAGTCCATTATGAGTCAGTCACCTAATACTGAACATTAGTGCTGCCTTGCAGTGTGGTTGATATACTCAGCATCACACCACTGGAGCAAACAGAGTGGAGCTTTAGGCCCACTTCATCTTCTTGGTGCTCAGATTTTGTCTGGCTTGAACCTGAGCAGGATTTGCACCTTCTGCCACAGTTTCCTGAGCTTCTTTATCTGTCAATTCTTTTATTCCTGGAAGATGCAGTTTCCTTAAGTTGAGTGACCTCTGGCTCTTACAGTCTTTTTATCTTCTCTTCTTATATACATAGCTTAGCCACAAAAGGAGGAGTTTGATAAAGAAATCCCATTTATTGCTAAGTACTCCAAGGCTCTCAGACCTGGGCATTTTTCTGTTGTGGGTCTCTGTGTTAATTAACATCTATTGCAAAAAAAAAAAAAAAAAAGCTTCCATTATGATGGTTGAATGATGATTTATGGGTATAGCAATATGTCAGTATGAGTCATTTTATTGATATATTAATTTAGCAAAATAATAGTAGTAGTTTTTCTCACGAGTCCCATGAACCAGGTTAATGGCCTCATTAGCGGAGTCAAGTGTGGGTTCCATCTCATGGATTTGGCCTTAAATCTACTCAAAAAGAGATTGTTGCCCCCATAAAATCTGCACCTAAAGTCCTTGCAGGCGTTTTACTCCAGAAGGCTTCACAGTTTGAATCTGGATGGGAATGAGGTTTGCTTTTCTCCTTCAGTAGCATGCAGAGTGTCTTCCAGCACTATGAACTAGGCAGTGGGGATGAAGCTTCTAGGCGAGCATGAGTTCAGTTTCTCCATGCCCAGTGATGTGAGAGATTTCTCCATCAATAGAGCCTTGGCATTATTTTATGGAGGATTTCCACATGCTTGGCAATATTCTGCAGTGTTACAGAGGTGCTACTAGCCATACTATGTGATAACACATCTTTAGTTGGGGTGTTGTCTCTCCAATTATATGATAACTCCCCTTAACTTCATTTTTATGTATTTTATAAAGCTTCTAGAGTAATGGATTTCCATATAGCTTTTCAAAATACCATTAATGATATTTAACCTCCTTTATTCATACCATCAGGCAATTTATACTCTGGGGGTTAAGAGGAGTCACATTAGTAATATGTAAATCACAAATGAAAACTACGCATGGTGATGGACAAGCTACATGTGGCAGAAAGCTGTATAGGGCAAAAACATATTTTTCCATAAAGGCATATAAACAAATAATAATACCCAGGTATAATGAATAATCTGAAGTAAGTTCACTCCTATTTTCTATACATAGGAGGAGACAAAAGCATAACCTAAAACAATTTCTTATTTTTGAAGAAACAGATGTCATAAGACTCTGCTCTTGCTTTCTTGGAATTTTCTAACACGCATTCAGAAATCTCACAGGACTTCACTCTTGGACTCTGTTCTAACACATTTACATACATACATAATACATATACACATATACACATGTCTATAATGACTATAAGATATATATTCCAAGGTTTTTTATGCATAAGTATTTCTACGCTTTATTCTATAGATGAATTTCTATAACATTCAAGGAAATAAATAGTAAGTCCTGTATGTATGTATATACATACATATATTAACAAGGGGCCTACCATATATCAAATCTGTAAATATTATATTTGTTATATGAATCATAGTTAAATCAAGAAAGAAAAATACAACATAAACCCACCACTTAATACAAAATATATTATAGGAAATTCTTCAGCTGACACTGGCATGGCTGAGGAAGTTAAGTGAGCACATTGTGTTAACATATCATGCTGACTTAAAACAACACATGATCCTATAATGCTTGCTAAAATAAGGAAAGAGATGATATCAAAACCTGGACACTGAGCATGTATTACTAGTAGCTCTGAGAAGATGATATGGCCAGAGCATGAGGAGATGAAAGGATGTGTACAGAATGGTGTCTGGCATGGGAGAATGTATTTTCAACATTTTTTTTTCTATCTCTGTCTTCCATCATTAACAGAACAGATCACAGGGAAACCTAAAAAGCAGGAACTGTACTGTTGGAGCATCTTCTTCAGCCTTCTTGCCCAATATTTCTAACAGACATATTTGTGAGGCAGGGTGACTAGTCAGGTAGAAAACAATATCTGTCATCTTCTCATTCAGGAAGCTACTAAGCTGCACTCCCGGCATACTCAGGTAATCAAATTTATTCCTTCTCAAGTCTCTGATGGAGTTGAAGACCAGGTAGCTTAGTTTTACAATGAAGCTTAGTTGTTTAGGAGATAAGTTGTTCTTAGGTATAGATAGATGTTTTAAGTTGGCAATGACAAGATGTGATTGAGTTTGATTTACATTCAGAATTTTAGATGCACCAAGATAGGAAAGATTTTTTTATTCAAGGCTGTCAAATACAAATAGACGAAACACTAAGAAGTAACATTTATATAATTCCTGATTGTGTTATGGTTCTTTTTGTTATTAGTAGTTTATTGTATATATGTGCAATCATATAAATGTATATGTAAAAAATTAAAAATGTTTAATTAATAAAAAATAAATAAAAAAGAAGCAACAACTCTGATTTCCACGGTTTCCACACAAGCATCATAAAATGAAATATGAGCTTGGATTGAGAGGCTATAGATTTATAACCACTATACTGAGTATGAATGTCTCCTTCTTGCATTGACCCTGTAGGTTGTAGAGAGGGCGTCATAATTTATCCCATAAAAATTCTGCTTCTGGTGCCCCATATCGGACCATGTCCCTTGGATGGGGAGGCCTGGTGGCACTCAGAGGAAACATAATAAGTCACCAAGAAGAGACTCGATACCCTAGGAGCATATACAGGGGGAGGAGGTCCCCCTCAGTCACAGACATAGGGGAAGGGAGTAGAGGGGGAAGCGGGAGGGAGGAAAGAAAGGGAGGATACAAGGGATGGGCTAACAATTGATATGTAATATGAATAAATTAATAAAAAAATGTCAAAAAAATTCCGCTTCTGATTCTTGAAGATTCATAATTACTTTCTGTAGAGACAAAGTCTCGCTATAGCACTCTGACTGATGGGGAACTTGATGCATAGACCAGGGAGGTTTCTGACTCAGAGGTCCATCTCTCTCTACCTCCCAATGACTGAAATTAAAAGAGCATGCCACCAGGCTCTACCTTCATATTTACTTCAGTCCTTAATATGTTCCATTGGTTTAACTAGGAATAAGGTAACATAATATTTCCTACTAACAAAGGTTCAATGCTAGGTAATTAGCGAACGTACTACATGTCCACCAGTATCTCAGACAGGTATTTGGCTGATTTCCCTGGAACCGAGAATGCCAAGTTAAGGAGTACCACTTTGCTCCAGCTGACTTGCCGATTTGTCTCTAGGGTAATGCAGATCTGAATCTTGAAGACCTCTAGTACCAGGTCTTTTATTTATGTATTTTTTTAATTCTCACATATATTGCATCCAGACTGTAGTTTCCCCTCCCTCCTTCCTCTCTTCCCAGTCCCTTTACCTACCTTCCCATTCCCCCTAGCCCTCTCTCCATTTTCCTTCAGAGAAGGTCAGGCTTCCAAGAAATACCAACCAAACATGGAATACCAAATTGTTATAAGACTACGCACTCCACTTCCCCTCATAGTAATGCTGGATGAGGCCACCCAGTAGGAGGGTAAAAAGGATCTCAAAAGCAGACAAAAGTGTCAGAAACAGGCTCTTTTCCTATGGTTAGGAGTCTCACAAGTGTCTAGGTCTGTGAATTACAGCATGATTATTCCTTGCTTTGTAGCTAGTATCACTTATAAATGAGTAATACTATGTTTGTTCTGTGTCTTTATTTATTTATTTTTTCATTTTTCTGTTTGGTTTTTTGAGACAGGGTTTCTCTGTGTAACCTTGGCTGTCCTGGACTCGAACTCAGTGATTCCCCCACCTGCCTGCCTCCAGAGTGCTGGGACTAAAGGCACATGCCCCCACGCCCGGCTACTTGTTCTGGGTCTTGATTACCTCATCTAGGATGACCTTTTCTAGCTCCATCTATTTACCTGAAAATTTCATGACGTCATTTTTAACAGCTGAGTAACACCTCATTGTGTAAATGTATCACATTTTCTTTATTCATTCTTTAGTTGAGAGACATTTGGTTTATTTCCATTTTCTGGCTGTTACAAATAAAGCTACCATGAACAAAACTGAGCAAGTGTCTTTGTGGTACGATGAAGAGTCTTCTTGATGTATGCCCAGGAGTAGTAAAGCTGGTTCTAGACATAGACCTATTGCAAATTTTCTGAGAAACCTCCATATTGATTTCCAAAGTGGTTGTACAAATTTGCACTCCCACCAACAACGAAGGAGTTTTCCCCTTGCTCTACAACCTAGTCAGCATGAGTTGTCATTTTTGGGACCAGGATTGGGGGAATCTTACAAATTCCGGCAATTTTAACATCAAAATAGCCAAGTCATTTTGATTTGCATGATTTCCGTGATGACTAAGGATATTGAATACTATAATTCTGTTGAAAAATCTGTTTAGACCTGTGCTCCATTTTTCAAATTAGATCATTTGGTTTGTTGTTGTCTAGTTTTCTCTGTTCTTTATATATTTTGGAAGTTAGCCCTCTGTTAGATGTACGGTTGGCAAAAGTCTTTTCTCATTCTAAGGCTGCTGTTTTGTCCCAACCATGGTGTCTTTTTAGATTCATGAGGTCCCATTAATTAATTGTGGATCTTAGTGTCTGAAGTGTTGGTGGTTTGTTCAGGAAGTTGTCTCCTGTGTCAATCTGTTGCAGATGATCCCATTTTCTCCTCTATCACAGTTCCTATACCTGGTCTTATGTTGAGGTCTTTGACCTACTTGGACTTGTGTTTTTGTGCTGAGTGTAGAAGCAGGTCTTGATGAGAAGTGTGCTTACCCTCCCTTGGCTTGGTAATAATGGCTGTCAAGTCTTGCCATACATTTTTTTTTTTTTTATCTCTAGAAAGTCTGTAGACATCATTGTGTTTAGTGAAT
This sequence comes from Acomys percivali, assembly GCA_907169655.1. NCBI lineage: Eukaryota > Metazoa > Chordata > Mammalia > Rodentia > Muridae > Acomys > Acomys percivali. The sequence goes on from OU015748.1 coordinate 11,431,888, forward strand.
AAAGAAATGATCCATTAGTGAATATATATTATACTTCTATTCAGGTAATAATAGACCTCATAAAACATTTAGTTCATATTTCATCTCTTTTATACACTGAAAAGTGAAAAAAAATAGCTTTTTGAGAGCTATTATTAACGAATGTCTGCCTCTAGTTCCCTTTCATTTTTTAATGTGTTTTATTCAACCAAATAGTAATAAATATGATGAGTGAGCTGCTTCTGTTTAAACAAAAAAATTGATTGTTTCAATAATATCTTGATAATTTAAAAAATCTTTAACATTTGATTTATCCGGGACTTCACAACACTGGGCATGTCAAACATACTGCTCTTAATGATAGATCACATATCTCATTCTAACAACTACACAAGATAATTTTTTTTTTTAGCCAAAGAACATGCTTTATTAGCTCCTGAGCTCCAGTTCTCCTCCTGTACCGTTTTGGTTCCACATAGCGGCGCAGGCTTTTTTTCTGGTAGTGGAGGGTTTGCCAAGGTGCTGGTGGTCACTCCTTCCAAAGGGATGCTCCACAAGAGTCATTGCTATGCTTCCTACATGTGGCCAGCAGCTCCTCTTTTCCTTGTACTTGTGGTAGGCTTGTCAATTCTGCCTCCACCAGACACGACGCTGACAATAGCTCTGTTGGATGAGGAAATGAACTTCTTGGTAGCTTCGTTCAGATCTTCTTGGGTTTTGAGTGGTGGGAGATGACTGTGGCATAATTCCCGGAGGTTTGTGCCAGCTTGCCCCTGTCCCCAGGCTTCTTCTCCACACAACTCACAATAGTACCATCAGTCATGGTGCCCACTGGCATATTCTGCTGTCCAGTGTGGATTCCCTCTGCTGAGAGGAACACATCAGTCTGCTTCTAAAATCAGTAGGGATCGAGAAAGACCACTTTCACTAGGGGACCGCCACGGGCAGGGTCATGAACGTTGCCCTTTATGATTCCCTTAATATAGCTGTGCAGCTCAGCCAAGTCTATAGCACACGGGTGTGCAGCGCCCTTAAGGTGTTTCAAGTGCGTGCAGTGCACAGAATCCGCGCCTTTCCTCTGCCCTCGGGTCAAAAGGCCCACGGCGGTGAATCTGCCAGCAAGTTGTGCCGAAAGAGACCAAGATAACTTTTTACACATAGTTTAGTTACCTCAACAATATATAAAATACTACACAATGAGAATAAGTAGTGCATAAGCAGTGTTACAATTTTTAAAAATGCAACTACATTTATTTGATTTAAAGCTTTTCCCGTTTTTTTTTGTTTGTTTGTTTATTGTTTTTTTGTATTTTTGTTTTTTGTTTTTTGTTTTTGATATATGAGGAAGAATCAAACAACGTTCCAATTATCTAAGTAGTTGGTATGCTATCAGATTGGGAGGATCTCCAAATAGGATTATGCTTCCAACACAGTGTTCATATAGGCTATGGCTTTCAATTTAGATTAAAAAAAATTACGTGTGAGATGGTCACTTGGTTCCTTTGTGCTCACTACTCATTTACAAATTTAAAAATTAACATATTCTATTTCTTTGACTTATTATAAAAAATAACGAGCTATATATAAAGTAATTAGGGCAGCGATTGGATGAGAGTAGGTTCTCATATAATGTTAACATTAGGTGTGCTCCATCTATGCACAGAGAGCATAAACTATCAAGACACAGATGAGAGACAGAGAAGTTTCAGCTCCGTATTCCATGGTGCTGTGTCCACAAACATCCCTGCGAGCTGTAAAAAGAGTCTCATCTTTACATTTGGCCTGTGTGACAAAATTGAGGAGATGTGTTTGACCTAAATTACTGCCAGTAATTTGGAAAAGTGAATATTTTTCTTTTGTTCTTCTTTTTCTTTGACTTTGGGTTAGTTTTGGGGACATTACTTTGTTTCTTTTTTTTTTTTTTTAAACCTTGTTTGGTATGAATTTGTGCTGTCTTGCTCCCATTTCATAGTTCCTTTCTCTCCAATTTTAGCCCTTGCTTTCAAAGAAATTTTGAAATTTGCAAGACTGCCAGTTGGAATAAGTAATTAACACTTCAGCTCAGCGCTGAAAGGGGAATACAACTGTGGTATACAAACTCCTGCCAAAATCAGAGCTGTCACCCAGAAAATGCCTGAAATGCTCATCAGCATTCTTTCTATTTCACCAAAGGAAAACAGAAGAAAACAGGGGGCAGAATCATC
>OU015748.1:11434080-11448813 GCA_907169655.1 Acomys percivali
CAGAGTCTGGTGGAAAGTGGGAAGCTACAAAATGGCATTCAAATTTGAATTTAAGGATCAACATGGCACAAAATATTTAATACATGCTTACATGATAAAGACATAGTTAAAATTGGAAACATCAGCGAAAACAAATTCTTCTAATTCTATATAATAATTACTCTTTATCATGTAGAATAGAAAAAGAGGAATAATATAGATGGGGAAGATATGAACTAATTATGTTTCTTAATCTGGAAAGTGTGTTTGTCATCACTATATTTTTCAGTTATTTGTTCACATTACAACATATTTTAAAAAAAGAGATTCTCACATAAGAGTTATCTAACTGTAAAGGAAGAAATATGATAGGGAAACAACACAGGTAAAAAAAAAAATGTCAGTTGCATATTGAGGAAATCAAGGGAAATGTCTGTTAACATTGCCCCTTCTGTCTGAATAGCTAACTCAATTTGACCCATGCTTTTGTTTCGTTTTCATCAACAAACACTTTAGGTTCCCTGTTGTGGAATATACTGAACCTACTTTTTTCTAAGAACTTGGAGGTGAAAATCTTAGGGAAAGCAGTGCTCTTAGTTTACAATTGAGGCATAACTGGACCTATTTCCTTACATTGAACATAATTATGCTATTATAAAGTATTGCTACTTTCTGTGAATGAGGATTTTCCAGAAATACTGAAACAATAGGATGTATATAGAACAACAGAAGGATGTGCTTGAGAGATGGCTCAGCAACCAGAGCACACTGTCTTATAGAAGACCTTAGTTAACTTTTTAGGCTTACACCTGCTCAAGATATAACATCCTCTCCTGGAATTTTTGATCTCTGAGCAGAATACACTTATACAGAAATATACATAAAATCAAAATTATCTACAAACACACACACACACACACACACACATATGAGAGAGAGAAAAAGAGAAGAGAAGCAAAAAAGTGACTTGCATAATAAATTTTCTCAACTCTTTTTTGATGTCAAAGAGCCCCCAAAATGTTCATCACCAAGCTGAAAACACAGAGGGAGGCCTGAATCCCTGAAAACATCTCAGGGTACCTCTGCCGTAATTACCAGAGAACAGCACAAGGATATCTAGGTTCAGATAGGGTCTAAAGATCACAATAAGACTTTGCCAAGTTCAAAGACATGCACAAGCTACAGTGGTTCTTTCTTCACAAGAGGATCAATTTCTTTTTTTTCTTAAACGCTCACCTAACTAGATACTGTCTTCACATTTGTGAAAACAGTCTAATGTATTCAGTGCACAATCATATGTTACTTCTCTACTTAGTGTCACAAACATCCAGTCTGTTTTCTCCTATTTTTCTCAAATATCATTCTCAATAGAAAGAGCGAGCCTCAACCCCTTTTGTCATTCCATGTGATCTTTGAAGTCATTCTCAGAAAGCAAGACAAAGCCAGGCATGTTAGTGCATACCTGTAACCCCTACACTCCAGCAACAGAGGCCGGCATACTGATGTGAGTTCAAGGACAGCCTGGTCTAGAAAGCTAGTCCAGTACAGCCAAGGCTACACAGAGAAACCCTTTGTCAAAAATAAGTAAATAAATAAATAAATAAATAAATAAATAAATAAATAAAAGCAACCAACCCAAATGTTTGCCTCTCATATGTACTTGAAGTACCACCATTACTAATATTTGTCTCAAAGAGTTGTTGGCTTCTGGGTAGACAGACTACTTAACAAGCAAATTATTGTTCTTTATATTCATTCATTCTATAGTTTTGTGTAATTAAAAACAAAATTCAAAGTGTCAAAAAATATAAAGTAGAAGTAAGTATGGTATAATAAAGACGGTAATTAAGATTACCATGACGTCTCATCTCAAGTTTAATGACAATCTCAAGAAAAATTGTTGATTAGAAAAATGTGTTATGACTAGTTTCAATTGCTTTACCGTGTCATATTATATAAAGCATGTGTTGCTATAGAATTGTTTGTATCTAATACTTTTCTTCAATTATATGTTGCTTCAGCTTTCATGATGTATTTTTATTTGAAATCCAAATTACTCTTGAATTAAATGTTTAATCATAGCTACAGAAGGCTACATTTTGATCACATTTATAAAGCATGCTGGTAGATGGCATTTTCTGACAGCACTTGATGCATTTATTTTAGTATTTAATAAGGTATGAGCCTGTTTCCTAGCCAAACTGACTATTACTGTGCATCTCATCTTATTCTAATTAAGTTACAATTATTATTTCAGAGAATAGTATTATATATTGAAAAACTAATATTAGATTTTTTTATTAAATTTTATTAATTTATTCTTGTTACATCTCAATGGTTATCCCATCCCTTGTATCCTCCCATTCTCCCCTCCCTCCCATTTTCCCCTTATTCCCCTCCCCTATGACTGTTCCTGAGAGGGATTACCTCCCCCTGTATATGCTCATAGGGTATCAAGTCTCTTCTCAGTGACCTGCTGTCCTTCCTCTGAGTGCCACCAGGTCTCCCCCTCCAGGGGACATAGTCAAATGTGAGGCACCAGAGTACGTGAGAAAGTCATATCCCACTCTCCACTCAAGTGTGGAGACTGTTCTGACCATTGGCTAGATCTGGGTAGGGGTTTAAAGTTTACTGCCTGTATTGTCCTTGGCTGGTGCCTTAGTTTGAGCGGGACACCTTGGCCAAAATCTGCCTATCATAATCCTAAATTGCCCCATCATCTTCTTTCATAATTAAGTTCAGCTGCTTTACATTAACCAAAACCATCTCTTTTCATTAAAATTAATCATCAACAAGTATGGGAAAGATTTTTGTTGCTTTTTTTGCTACATGTTACAAGTGTGGGGTTAAGATAAAAAGAGAATACCTATCATATAGTTTTTCATAATTTATAAAATATCCAGGTGCCTTAGATTTGGTAGATTTTGGGTGATTCTATATAAATATATAGTATGTAACTAGATTGATTCTGGGATATTAAGGCATTTTGCAATGCATATGTGTATCAAAACATGAATTATTTCTGTCACCTAGGAAACAATGTATTTGTTTTACTTCACCCTCTCCACCTATGTGCCTGCATCCACACTATAGCTCTTATGAAACTTCATATAAGCAAAATCCTATAAATGTATCACTTTGCATTTGTTTTGCTATCCCCATACTTTTTTTGAGATTTGGGTCTTTGTAGTGTAATAATTGTTTTATGTTGTTACTTCTGAATTTCAGAATGTTTTATTGAATGAGTATTATAATGTCACTTATGAAATCTCTCATAGCTTTTTGTCTGAGCTATTTCCAGTTTAAAGCCATTATGAATAAAACAATAAGTGATTTTACACAATTTCATTAACAAATGCTTTCCATAATCTCAAGTAAACATAGATGAATGGAAATGTTGCACAATTATATAACTGCCTTTATGTTTTTAAAAGACAACATTTTTCTACAGTGTTTCGTCCCTGTCATATTCCTCAAAAAAACACTGGAGATTTCTTTTAGCATCACTTCTTTTAACTATATTAAATATTTTCCTTTGATTTTTCTTCCCTACTCTAGATGGAATTTTGTAAATTTTACTTATGTTTTTAAAATTATTTTATGACTGGTAATAGTAATAAAAGTTTATTGCAAAAAAAGAGACATCATTTTTTTCTGTTTTGTGAAGCATTAGATGTGGATTTTTACAAATATTTGTGAGTTGGTCATTGTAATACGAACTCACAGATGTTCTTTATATATTCAGAAAACAGAATTTGTCAGATATTAAAATATTATTTCTAGTGTTTAGTTAGCAAATGCAATTGTGTATAAAATATGATGAAAATTATCTTTAATTCTGATTATATAAATAATAAATCTTGAATAGTTTACTAGATTTAAGTGACAAACAGGTCCATCATTATCTTTAATATGTTGAGAGTATGAATGTTTTTAACTGTAATATTTACATTTTGAATACCAGGATGATACACTTACAATAAATTTTGTAGAGTATAAAGATTAGAAATTATGGTGCGATTTTTTACATTTCAAATCAGTTTCAATGATTACAAACCCATTTGTTGAAGAAAATCCTCTCTCCAAAATTAAGACATAGTGAATGAAACTTATCTTCTTATAATTAGGGGTGAAATTTTAAACTGTGTCCTTAGGTTCACTAATTGACTTGACTATCTTTGCAATTAAAATAATCTATTATTGTAAGACAATAGTAAAACCTAACATGAGAAATTTTTCTATTTTACTCTTTCAAGATTGCTTTACAGATTTAGTTATTTTGCATTTCCATTGAAATTTTCAGTAACATAAGCCATGTCTTTATTTTCTAAGGTGCTGCCTGTCAGTAAGTTTTTTCTAAAGGAACACACATGACAGAGTGAATATTTATTGCAAAGGGTTGTCTGCATGTTGGGAACACTGGGAAGGAGGATCTGCTCGGTTCAGGATGCTGATTGCCGCAGAAGACCAAGTAGACCCACCTGGCACAGAAATGCTCCAACATTCATTGAGAACCTAGCGTCTTCAGTCCATTTCTATGTTAGCAAAGGAGCGCAGCAGGAAGAGAGCCACAGAGTAGACATGCTAACTGACAAGAGGGACTTCCCTGCAAGCTTCTCCCTCAGACCTCTTCAAGTCCGTGCAGTGCTGTGAGGTAAAGTGATTACGACATACGGAGGCATGGAGGATCTTATCCCTTACAGCCAACCCATCTAGAATAGAAACCTCATAAATTAGGTGAAAGGTATAATAATTTTTGATCCTAGCTTACAGTTGACAACAAAAACTATTACCAATAAATTGAAACTGTACAGCATTTTAAGCTCATTTAATAATTTTGAATGTTTTAATCTATGATTGTGGTGTGTCACATATTTGCTAGGAACTTTAGAAGTTATCTCAGCCATGGTTTACAGATATTTTAATGGAAATATATATAAAATACCAAACACTTTATATCTTTGGACCTAATTAAATTTTAGTGTGGAAACAGTCACCAATAATACATAAATGCATGCTTAGTATTGTATACTGCAGTATTAATCTATTTAATTATTAGACTTAGTAGAGTTGTTAATTTGTTCTTGCTTCACTTTTTTCCTTGTTTGTATTTTGAGAATTTCAACTTTTGTCCTGTAACAAATTTCAAATATCTACAAGCATTAAGACACCATAGGTAAGTAATAAAATATATCTATTTATTTCTTTAAAGTCTCTCTCTCTCTCTCTCTCTCTCTCTCTCTCTCTCTCTCTCTCTCTCTCTCTCTCTCTCCCCCCCTCCCTCTCTCTCCAGACACACACACACACACACACACACACACAACATTTTGATGTATGTAGTATATTTTAAAATTTGCATGATATAAGTATGGCCAACCTTCTTTCTTAAAGTATACCCATTTTTAAGAATTCAACTTCAATCTAATTTAGTTCAGAACCTACATTGAAACTCAGATGCATATTCCTAACTATCACTAATAACATCTGTTCTGATGATACAAGCAACTGAAAGTTTCTTTCCTTTACTGTTTTTAGGCCAATGTTATTACCCATATGGACTCTTGAAATGAAATTTAAATTCATCATTTACTTACACTGTGAACCCTCATGGAAACACCCTCATTTTAGGAAACACAGATTTAATTATTTCTAGATAATCTTCTACTCCCCTTTTCTTATCTTAAACCAGTGATATTCACCACTTATTTTATGCACATCTATTCTTTTCTCCCTTATCATTTACATTAGTGGATGTGTGTCTCTCCATCAATACTCAATGATAGAAATACAGCTGGTGCTTACTTGACGAAAGCAACCTATGTGAGAGACACTTAATTTGTTGTGACTTAAAAACAAACAAACACAATGGGGCAGAGAAATGTCTCTGAGGATGAAAGGCGTTGGTGCCAGACCTGACAACTTCAGTTGATCCCTAGAGAAATAAAGGAGGAAAACTAACTATTCTAAGTTGTCCCTGTCCTGAAATTAAGCAGTATAGTATCTTACCCTATAAAATGTAATAAAAAATCTTTTAAAATAAAATATAAAAGGAAAACTTAAAGGAATTTCTTTTAGTTTTAGGTGGCTGAATATTTGTTATGAATAAATATAATTTTCTTTTTTCCAATAAGGCAGAATTTTATTAATGGGTGATATCTATATTTTAACATATTTTATTAATGTATTCATATTACATCTAAATTGTTATCCCATCCCTTGTATCCTCCCATTCTTCCCTCCCTCCCATTTTCCCCTTATTCCCCTCTCCTATGACTGTTCCTGAGGGGGATTACCTCCCCCTGTATATGCTCATAGGGTATCAAGTCTCTTCTTGGTAACCTGCTATCCTTCCTTTGAGTGCCACCAGGCCTCTCCATCCAGGGGACGTGGTCAAACATGGGGCAACAGAGTTCTTGTGAAAGTCAGACCCCGCTCTCCACTCAACTGTGAATAATGTCCTATCCATTGGCTAGATCTGGGTAGGGGTTTAAAGTTTACTGCACGTATTGTCCTTGGCTGGTCCCATAGTTTTAGCGGGACCCCTAGGCCCAGATCCATCCATCATAATGTTCTTCTTGTAGGTTTCTAAGACCCTCTAGATCCTTCTATTTTCCCATTCTCCCGTGCTTCTCTCACCTAGAGTCACAATAGGATCAATAGGATGCCCTCCCCTCTGTCCCAGTTTCCTGGTAAGTGAAGACTCTCACGGGACAAAGACTCTCATGGGACATGCCCTTTAGGCTGGTGTCCCATCTTTGACCATATCCCCTGAATAGGGAGACCTAGTGGCACTCAGAGGAAGGATAGCAGGTTACTGAGAAGAGACTTGATACCCTATGAACATATACAAGGGGAGGCCCCCCTCAGTCACAGTCATAGGGGAGGGGAATAAGGGGAAAATGGGAGGGAAGGGAGAATGGGAGGACACAAGGGATGGGATAACACTTGAGATGTAATATGAATAAATTAATAAAATATATTTTAAAAAGAAAGGCACAGAGTAGACTGAGTTATGTGCTTCCCATTTTCATTCCCTAGCCTCACTCTGTCCTTCACAGTGGGGTTTTTCCATGTTTTTGCCTACACCTCACTTGTCTTAGAGAACAACAAATACAGTCTCAGTGGTTGTCTCTATCTTTGGTCTTCACCTTTGAATCATCTCTTTTTAATTGATTTCAATATTACTCAGTTTCAGATATGCCATCTGCCTCATGATGTCTATGATTCACTTGAAGTTAAAGGAAGGATAAAAGAGTCAAAGATGATATCAAGAATTTACATAATTTCTATAGAAGTGAATGGTTGCCTTATGTAGAAAGACATAGAAAAAAAACATTATATTTGGTCAAGGTTGGGCACTCATTCCTTCCTCCCATCCTCCTAACATTCCAGGTTCATCTTGTTCCTTTATTTCACATATGGCTTCAATTCTAAGCATTTCACCCTATGTGAAATCTCAACCTGGGCACATTTTGATCCATAGGATCAATCTCATCACTAGGAACCTATGTGAAACCTTTTTAAATACTACCATTGATTTTCTGACACTGGCAATATTTACATTTTCACTATGGTTTACATAGCAAACTGAACATAACTTTTCATAAATTGTATTTTATTTTGTAATTTTACAATTCTATTCCAAAATAGAATTTAGAATTTAGAGAAAATGTAGAATTATTTTATACAATATTACTCAACATAAGACTGGTCTGGACATAAAGGAGATATCATATGAAGGTTGTTTGAATGTGAACATACCATATATTCATGTGTTATAGTTTGGTAATACTTCTAAACCCAGAATTATTAAATTGGTTAACTAGAAATATTAAGTTGGTTAACTGGAAATATTAATTTGGTTAATTGGAAAAATAGAAAGTAGATAGGGCAGGTTTACCTTTGTACTTTAGAGCAGATGTTTTAAAGCAAATACAAAAAAAAAAAAAAAAGGGAAAGTGCTAAGTTTAGAATTTGATGCTAGGAAATGTTTTTTTTTTGTTTTCATTTTTTTTATTAATTTATTCTTGTTACATCTCAATGGTTATCCCATCCCTTGTATCCTCCCATTCTTCCCTCCCTCCCATTTTCCCTTTATTCCCCTAGTACATAATAGTACTTAAGAATCATCAGCTATTTCAGTTCCAGAAAAGTCTGAGATGCACCAGTACCCAAGAATGGTACAGGGATTTAAAATGACAAGACTAAAAAGTGAAATCAGATTCCTGACTGATCTGTTCATTGAAGCTCTCATGTGACTCCAGTGCCTGGGACAGATGCCAGGGCAGCTCATTTTATTCAGTATTCTTAAAGTACTTCTAAAGTTTACTCAAACACTGTTGTGCTTGAGCTATTCACTACTACTTTAAGCAGCAGCCCACGTTTCTCATGAGCCCCATCAGTGTCTAATTTTCAAATGAAGGTTACAGAAAAATACAGAGTAGTTAAAGAAAAAATTAATTTTGTACATGAGATTATTTTAACATTTAAGACAAAGATTCTTTTGTATTAGTTGAATCCTACATGATCCTTAACTCTGATTTTATGATGTTGCTACCAAAAGCCTAAATATTTCAACCGAAGTAACTTCAGTTGCAAAAACACATTTGAATGAACAGGGTTATTTTTATTTGTTTTTTAAGGTTTTTTTTTTTTTACATACATACACTAAAATGTTCAGGAAGAAGTAGAAATGTTAGGAAAAATTTAGAAAACATATACAATTGCCTTTAAAGGATAAATTTTAAACCATTAACACATTAGCTATAATCATATTTGGTTAGATATTTGCTTTTAATGTCAGAATGAACTCAACAGCATCTATTTAAAAGTGAAATTCACCCTTACGTAATAATTCAGAGGCAATTGTTCCTTTATTTTATATAAACATTTCCAGAGAATGATAAATTATTACTCAACTTTAATGTGAAGATGTCATTAATAGTAATCTTTATTATTATGACAGCGATTGTCTTTCTAATATCACAATTAATCCATTTGTTCTTCTATGAAATCATACAGCAAATTGATCATTTTACACATATACTAAACTTTCAAATATTTGCAATCAGAGTTCTCCTCCTACCAATTTTCAAATAAAATGCTGAATTTCTGTAGTTTACCTCATGGTTGAAGGTATTTTACCATCATGACACGCACCGAAAGAGCTACAGTCAACTTTCCTATTTTTAAATTGAGGCTCAAAAGTGATTACAACATAGTGAGCATTAGGAGGACATGAAGTAAAATTCAAGATGAAAATTCACTATATAACAATTCACTATGGTTGTTTGAGTCAATGCAATTATTCAGTTCTTTATGTATCAGCAAACAGCCAACAGTTATTTGACTAAGAAAAGGTTAATATAAAAATGATTAACTTTAATGAAAGATTAGCCCAAGAAAACACTGACAAAGAAGGGAAACAAGGAAACATGAGGAAAGGGAAATGTATGACACATCCACTACTGGGCTGAAACATTCAAGGAAAACTTCTCTCAAGGACTCAGGCACAGTCTTTGTTAAAGAGGCCACCACAAGGGTCACTGACCATAAAGACACTTCTGTGCTTCTGTGATGTATAATTTGTTGGAAATCTGCCTTCTAGTGTATGAAAAATACTTAAAAATGAGAACATGACACACTGGTAATATTTCATTACAAAATGAACTTTTATATAGGATTTGGCTCTTGTTATAATAGGAATTTTAAGATAATAAAATTATCATCTCTCTTTCCCTACTTAATAGGTATACATACTCAACTCTTAGCAATATATAAATGTTAGAAAATATAATAATTAGAATTACAAAGTAGAGAAGAAATTTTGTTATTCTTAAATATATTTATATAAATATATTTTTCATTATAATTCAGTACATGAATTAGTACCACATATAATATATGTACATAATATTACAATGTATATATGAATATTTAACAGGAACCATTATTTTCCAATTGCATTTCTAATTGCTCAAAATTGGTCAGGCTTTACTTCATTTGGAACTCTCACTCTGGAAGTAATGATCCTTTCTCAATTTGATTTAACAAACTCCATTTATATCAAAGTAAAATCAAGAACAAAGGTTACTTCTTCTGGTACTATATTGGAACATTCCTTAAATCTGTGTTACCAAAACTGCATGTTCTTTTTTTGAGTGGAACAGAAATAAATCAAAACTTTGCTTTGGGACCCTAAAGATTTTGAACAAAATATTCCCTCACAGGTAAAAGTGTTTCTGTCCTGAATACAACAGCCCTTCAAACATATAAGACAATGTGATTAAGTATTGGTCACTGTAACATATTCAAAATTGGTAGTTAATATACACTGAAAAAATTTAAATACTATTAAACAATTAGTTACAATCCAGATCGAAATTACTAATGTGAATCCTAGACAACAGCAAGGAGAGAGTTTATATTTCTATGTACTATACGGCTTTTGATAAATCTTTTTGTGTATATGCTTTTTTTCTCTTTTAGTTATAATTTATTCAAATTACATTCCCTTTCTCATATCTTCCTGTTCCCATCATTCCTGTCTCTCTTCAACCCCAATTTCCCTTCCACTAGACCTTTGACAGGGGCGCCCTGCTGCCCCTAGCCCAATCATGAATAACGAGCTGTCCATTAGCTATATTTGAACAGAGGGTCTAGCTTCACTGCACATATTGTCCTTGGTTGGTGCAAGAGTTTGTGCAAGCCTCTTAGGTCCAGATCCCCAAGCCTTGGTGGACTACAGGTCTTTCATCCCCTGACTCATCCATAACACTCTGAGTGCTTCAGCTGGAGTGCAGCAGTAAGTCCTGTCTTCTGCCCATATCTGCTGCTGTGTGAAGTTCCTCAGGGAACATCTATATTCTGCTAATATCCCATTGTAAGTGAGTATATGCCACGAGTGTCTTTCTGGGTCTGGGTTATCTCACTCAAGATGATCTTTTCTAGTTCCATCCATTGCCTGCAAACTTCAAGATTTCCTTGTTTTTAATAGCTGAGCAATATTCCATTGTGTAATGTACTACTGTTTCTTTATCTATTCTTCAGTTGAAGGGCATCTAGGCCATTAGGAATAGACTTGCTATGAACGTAGTTGAGCAGATGTCCTTGTTGTATGGTGACGCATCTTTTGCTTATGTGCCCAGGAGTGTATAGGTGGGTCCTGAGGTAGAACTATTTCCAAATTTCTGACAAAGCACCAGGTTGATTTTCAAAGTGGCTGTGCAAGTTTGCACTCCCACCAGCAATGGAGGAGTTTCCCTCTTCTCCACATCCTCTCCAGCATGTGTTGTCACTAGAGCTTTGCTTTTTTTTTTTTTTAATCTTAGCCATTTCTGATTGGTATAAGATGGAATTAAAGAGTTATTTTAATTTGCATTTCCCTCATAACTAAGGACATTTTGCATCTCTTCAAGTGTTTCCTGGCTGTTCAATATTCCTCTGTTTAGAATTCTCTGTTTAGCTTTGATCCCCATTTTAATTGAATTTTTGGTATGGTGGTGTTTAATTTTCTGAGTTCTCTTATATTTTGGACATTAGCCTTTTGTCAGATGAAGGGTTGGTGAAGAACTTTTCCCAGCATTTGGCTGTCATTTTGTGCTATTGACAGCATCCTTTGCCTTACAGAAGCTTTTGAGTTTCATGCGATCCCATTTATTAATTGTTGATCTCAAAGCCTGAGCTATTGGTGTTCTGTTCAGATAGTTGGCCCTTGTGTCAATGAGCGCAAGGCTCTTCCTCAGTTTTTCTTCTAAGAGATTTTGTGTGTGTGTGTGTCTTTAATCCACTTAGACTTGAGTTTGGTTCAGGGTGATAAATATTGGTCCATTTACATTTTTTCTACATCCAGTTATAGCAGAACCTGATGCAGTTAATTTACCAGTATGGCCTAATAATGTTTATTATTAGGCCTATAATTATTATTACAGCAGTATTTCTAACCTGCTAACAATCAATCAAGACACAGACATCTGTTTTATTTTAAAATAGCCCTAGTTAACCAGTGGCAAGGCAGATATTAATCCACTAAACTACTTCCCATAGTGAGCAGATATGGGCTACTTGCAGCAATCCCATGCCATCTGCTTCTAATAATTTCTATAAAGCTACATCCCATCCATAATCCCATACACCTGCTAATTGTCATCATCTGGGCCAAATCTTCTATCCATACGAGCCCTATGCTTCTCCTCCACCTAACCCGTGGTGTCCTTCCTTCTTCCCCTCCCCTCCTTCTGTCTCTCTTCTTCCCAAGATCCTCTCTGTCTCCTCAAGCTCAGGAACATTAGCCACACCTACTCACTTTGCCCTGCCCAGTTGTGATGGCCTTTTATTCGTCAAATAGGTTAGGGTCTAGGCAAGGTGGGTCACAGAGACAGCAAGGAGCAATTAGCATCAAAAGACATCAGACCAACCTCCAAGAAGCACCAATTGTTGAAGATATCCTTTTTCCATTCTATGGTTCTGATTTCCTCATAAAAAAATCAAGTGTCCATAGGTGTGTGGCTTTATTTCTGCATCTTCTATTTGATTCTATTGATCAAATAGCCTATTTGTAAGCCAGTATGATGCTGTTTGTATTACTGCTGCTTTATAGTACAGCTTGAGTTCAGGGATGGAGAATCTTCTGGAAGATCTTTTGTTGTGCAGGATTGTTTCAGCTATTCTAGATTTCTTGTTTTTCCATATGAAATGGAGAATTGATCTTTCTGTTCTATAAAGAATTGTGTAGGTATTTTGATAGAGATTGCATTAAATCTATAGATTGCTTTTGGTAAAATTGCATTTTCACTATGTTTATCCTCCCAATACATAAGCATAGGAGATCTTTCCATCTTTTGATAGCTTCTTCAATATCTGTTTTCAGAGACTTGAATTTTATTTCACATAAGTCTTTCACTTGCTTGCTTAGCATTATACCAAGATACTTTATATTATTTGTGGCTACTGTGAAGGGTGTAGTTTCCCTAATTTCCTTCTCTGCCCATTGGTTATTTGTGTATAGTGGGGGCTGCTGGGTGCTTGAATTAACGTTGAATCCTGCCACTTTGATGAAGGTGTTTATCAGCCTATCCAGACATGGGATTCTTCTGTGGATTGGCTGGGTTAACTGATGTTAGATCCACCTGTGTTCCTGACCATGGGATCTCCCCTAGTCTAGAAGACCCAGACACCAGTGCTCTCTGAGCAGTTCAGTTCAGTCTGAGACACAGTATGCAAGGCCAGTGTGTTGCTAAGCTTTAAAGACCTTGCCTATGTCTGATTGGATCTGGGCTAGAAGACCCAGACACCAGTGCCTTGTTACCTACAGTTCTATCAGAAACACAGAGCTCGGGTGCTGTGGCCCTGCAGGTATATGGCTAGGTTTTGGAGACTATACCTGTGTCTGCCCAGGAATCTTCTGTGGCTTGGTTGGGTGTTCAGAGGTCATTTCTACTCATGCTCTCCACCATAGGGTCTCCCCTGGTCTAGGAGACCAGACACTGGTGCATTACAGACCACAGTTCAGTTTGATTCACAGAGCCCGGATACCCAGACCTTGGAGACTGTGCACACACCCTCAAGGACCCAGGGATTTCTCTGTGCAACAGCCAGGTAGGCAGAGGCCAGACTCATTCATGCTCCACATAGTGTGGACCCTTCTCTCCCAAGTAACTCCAGCAGTAGTGCTCTGTAGCTCCCAGGCCAGTCCTTAGGACATCATGCATCCACCACTGTACAGCTGATCAGACACAGTAAATGATTGGCACAACCATCTTGTATCTACACTGTATACACTTTCTGAATGAACCTATATAGTATTACATTTCACTCACATTCATGAACTACAGAGTTCTCTATGTAGTTACATTTTTACTACTAAAAACAACAATGTTTTGCATTATTAGATTTTGTAAAAGTATCGAAAATATAAAAATATAATAATGCAAAATCCTAAATACAGATAAATATATATTGATATGTGGGAGATGAACATACAGTCACAAAATTAACCTTTAAAATGTTGTGAAAATATACCCTTTCCCAATTGTGCCATCATCTTTTATTTCCTTCATTAATCATAATTATAAATGTGATATATTTACTCTGATAATCATTATTATAATCATAACAATTTATTCCATCATGTCTCTATTTAAACATTTGTGTAAAAATATTTAAGGCACAAATATTTCCCAAAAGATCATTATGATCTGCCATTAAAATTTAAATATAAACTAAACTATACTTTTAAGATAATTTCTAAGAAATTGAATGATATGTTATATACTTTATGAATTTAATTTATGAAAATCAGAATGGCATTCTAGGCAGATATACAATCAGTTAGTTTTACATATTGTTTAGGAAAAACGTCTCCATACATTAAAAATATTTTATAATATAACTAAGAACTTTAATTTGAATATTTAAGTATACAAAGTAACTTCCCACAGATTGATATAAAAATATTTAAAACTTACTTATTTTTAATATTAGCCTTTCAAATGAAATGATTAACATTTGTTAATTCTAAATTTGTTAAGACTAATAGTAAAGTACTGTACTGTAAGATAGAACATATTCAGTTTGTTAAAATTTAATTACATTTCTGTGTGTTTAAATATTTCTGTGTGGGGGTGAATTTCTGTAACAACCTGCATGTCCTGACATTCCTGTGGAGATCAGAAAATTGAGTCATTTCTTTCATCATGTGAGTCTTAGCAATTAAACTCTATTCATCTGCCTTGGTGGCAAGTGGCCTTATGTGTG
>OU015748.1:11448823-11472233 GCA_907169655.1 Acomys percivali
TGTGTGTGTGTGTGTGTGTGTGTGTGTGTGTGTGTGTGTGTGTGTGTTCACAGGCACATGTTCACATGTACCACAGAATATTTGTGGAGGCCAAAGAACAATATTTGAGAATTCATTCTCCCTCTCCATCCATGTGATTTCTGCGAAAATAACACAGGCCATCTGCTTTCGCATCATGTGTTTTACCTGCAGAACCATCTCACTGGCCCACAACATTTCTTTTAAATTTAATAACAACTATTTTTAAAGTACTATTCCCTTTCTATCTCTTTTCCATGAACTGTGCCCAGTGTGAGTCATATATATATATATATATATATATATATATATATATATATATATATTATGTGAAAGGGGAGAGAGCCAACCCCTTTCTCTACTGATACTCTGCTATGCTCACTGTCCTCTGAGAGGCTCCATGCTGCAGATGATTTAAACAGATGCTGAGACCCACAGCCTTACATTAGACAAGGAAATTGTAACCTTGTGGAAGAGTTGGGAGAAGGCTGGAGAGCCCCAAAGTGGACAAGAACTCCACAAGAAGACCAAATGTTTCGACTAACCTGGGCCTGTAGTGGCTCATAGAGACAAAACCACCAACCAAAGTGCATGTGTGGACTGGGCCTAGGCCCTTTACACTTATAGAGCTGATGGGCAGCTCAGTCTTCATGTGTGTCTCTTAGTAATTGGGGTGGCGGCTTTCACTGACAGGGACTTAATTGTCTGCTTTTGGATCACTTTCCCCCAGCTGGACAGCCTTGTCTGTCCTCAGTGGAAGAACGTGTGCTCAGACATGATGCAATTTGAAGTGTTAAGGTAGAATGACCCCTGGTGGGGTGGGGGAAGGGAGAAAGGAGGGGGGGAAAGCAGGGAAAAAACAGGAAGGTGGGACTTGGAGGAGAGGAGGGAGGAGGCTGTAATCCATATGTAAAGTGAATAAATAAATTAAAGAGAAAAAACAATATATTTAAATTTCAAATTTGTTTTAAGTGATAAAAATTTAAATAGGCAAATAAATAAATCCTTAACAAGGAATAGCTTAAGTGGAAAATGATTGTATGATGGGATAACCAGATGGCAGGAACAACTCTGATTTATGGCCACTGTAAGAGTCTACTTTTGATTGCTCACCTCTCCGAAGATTAAGAATCAGAAAAGGAGGAAATCCACCCTAGGTGGTGTTCAGCCTCACCCTATTTTATTGGAAAGTCCCTATGGTACCACCACTATCCTACGCAAGTCTTCACTCTTCAGCTATTGATCTGAGAAAACGCCCTTATAGAAACACACAAGGTTGTGCTTTATTAATGCCTTAGGTATTTCTAAATATAATAAAAATAAACATCACAAGATGTACATTTTTAATGCATTTAACATTCAAACAGGTAATTTAAAAAGTATAACATTCCTTCCCTTTTCTCAAAAAATCATGATAAACCCATAATAAAAATAAACAACAGTGAAATATCATTTATTTTATCCCATACTGTTTTTATATAGTTCAAAAACTATTTCTGAGACTCTAGGCAATCTTTAAGAATGACCACTACCACAAAAAAAACCCTAGATATTCTAAAAATACAATTGTAAAAAATAAAAAAAGTAAATAAATTCCCTTTTCAAGTGTAAAAAAATATGAAGGCGGCAAGGAAAGACTATGGAAAGGAAAGTGTAGGTCAAAGCAAGATGAAACACAGCAGGGTGTTCTATAGCAATTTCCTCCAAAAGGAAACTTTCATCCTTCAATAAAAGCTCATTAACTCTGTAAACCAACTCAAAAGTTTCAGGACGTACCTGCAGTTTATCATATTGGCCTGTTCCCTCCCACCCAAGTTTATACATAAGCAGTACAGACTAATGAAAGATATTTACAGACTAGTCAATCTCCATGCTGAAGGCTCAACCTGCTGAGCTTCGTGAACCATGCTGAATTGACCAGAAAAAAACTAACACCTCCTAAGATGCTTGTAAGTGACACCCTCCAACAGGTTGAGATGCCTGCAAGTTTCACAGTGAGGTTCAGATTTCTAGCCTTCATAACCCTTCACTAATATTGGGCACAGCTTTTGATGATTCAGCTGTTTTTGAGTCATATCTGGGTTCTCTAAGTAACAACACTCCCCCCTCTACACCCCATTCTCCTGTCATTAAACTAAATAAATTTACTGGCTTTGAAACTTGAACTTTGGTGGTGTCCTTGGTTTGGTCTGCAATTAGTTCCATATAGGATGAGTAGATGATTATTTGTCCCTTCAACAAAATAAGGTCACATTTCACAGGACAACACCAAGTCCTAAATCTGCAGCTAAGTATGGTCTTACTTGACCTCCAACAGGCTTTAGTAGTCTTTCTAGGTCTGTTTTTGTGCAATACATGTGCATGTCTGAAATCATCTCCTATGTGTTACTGTAGATTTCCTGCATGGTCAGCCCACATTTCTAGAATCCTCATTATATGTCACTATCCACTGCTGCTTACATTTCCCCTTCATAGCATTGTGAATAGCTGGCTCAGGAGTTCAGTACAAGACATCGGAACTTGTTACACATTAGTTGGCTTAGGTGGCTTTTGATTATTTTGTTGAAAACTTTCATGATGCTATTTTAACTTACATTTTTGAAAAAGAAAAAACAACAACAACAAATAACAGTCCTATATGCATAAAGAAACCAGCTTTTAGTGCCAGCATAAAATTAATAACCACCTTTTATGGCTGCAGCAGCCTTTAACAACTTTGGTGGTTTAATTTTGGTTAAAGAATTCTCTAGATAGCATTCAGGTAAGAATCCATTATGGCATCATTATTTAAGAGTTCCTTCTCTCAGACTAGTTTGTATTTCACATGTTGGATACTTCAAAATATTCTTTCTTATTCTCCAGGCACCTTTTCTATTGTCTCAATACAAAGTGGCATTTTCCATGAATGGTGAGTTATTTGACAATGGCATAGATAATTTGTCATTATCTTGCCCCTGACTTAACAGAGTTCATGCTCTATTCTTCCACTAACTACTTGTTTTTATATTTTCTCCTTCAATACAAATAGGATGAAAAGAGTAATCATGTCTCACTGTTGTGATATCTTAAAATATAGTCCATTAAACAATTTAATCAAATACATTTTAAATTCAGATTCATTCAAATTTTGAGGACACAGGCAGAATGGAGATTCTTTGAAAGAATATAGCATAAATGATCTACAGCCCAATTCTCAATAAAGTCTCATGCTGTTTTGCAATTTTATGATTACAGTCTTATTTTTGACAATATCTCAAAATTCTGATTTTCTTAGCTACCATCAGATTAGCCCACTAGAATTAACCATTAATCTCTGTGTTTAATATGGCAGGATTTCCCTCATATACAGCTCAAAACTTTTCATCATTCCTACTAAAACAATTTTAGGGGACCTAAGAAGCATATAGCCATGTATCTTAGTAAAGTGGTTATTATGCATTGTCTATTTCTGCATCAGTCTCTTTGCCCACTGCTATAACAAACTATCCACTTAGAAATTACTTTGGGACATGCCCCTTGGGCTGGTATGCAGATATAAATGAGTATATGCTATTTGAGTCTTTCTGTTTCTGGGTTAACTCACTCATTATGATCATTTCTAGCTCAATCCATTTGTCCAGAAATTTCGGGAATTACTTGTTTTTAATAGCTGAGTAGTATTTCATAGTGTATATATACCACAGTTCTTAATCCATTCTTCTGCTGAGGGACACTTAGGCTGTTTCCATGTTCTGGCTATTATGAATAAGACTGCTATGAACATGGTTGAGCCAAGTTTCTTGTTGTGTGCTGGAGCATCTTCTGGGTATATTCCAAGGAGTGGAATAGCTGGGTCTTGAAGAAGCCCTGTTCCCAGTTTTCTGAGCCTTCACTTACTAGGAAACTGGGACAGAGTGGAGGACATCCTATTGGGACTCTAGATGAGAGAAGCATGGGAGAATAGCAAAGTAGAAAGATCTAGAGGGTCCTAGGAACCTACAAGAAGAACATTATGATAGGCAGATTTGGGCCCAGGGGTCCCGCTCAAACTATGGCACCAGCCAAGGACAATACAGGCCGTAAACTTTAAATACCTACCCAGATCTAGCCAATGGACAGGACATTCTCCACAGTTGAGTGGAGAGTGGGGTCTGACTTTCACACGTACTTGGTGCCTCATATTTGACCAAGTCCCCTGAATGGGGAGACATGGCGGCACTCAGAGGAAGGATAGCAGGCTACCAAGAAGAGACTTGATACTCTATGAGCATATACAGGGGGAGGAAGTCCCCCTCAGTCACAGTCATAGGGGAGGGGAGTAAGGGGAAAATGGGAGGGAGGGAAGAATGGGAGGATACAAGGGATGGGATAACCATTGAGATGTAACAAGAATAAATAATTTTTAAAAATTATTTAAAAAATGACTTTGGAAATATAAGATTGTTTCCATTCAGTTGTGTGTCCTGTCCTTCGTTGTAGAAAAGACATGGTGTTTCATAGGATTCTTACCAATCTTTTAGGTCCAGAAGCAAAAAAAAAAAAAAACTCTTTCTACTTGTTTTCTTATGTATTGCTTTTTATTCAGTGTGGGACTCTAACCAGAGAAATTATGGTGTCCACTTTGAGACTAGGAATCATCTATAAGTTAACGTGCTCTGGAGATATTTTCACAGTTGTGAGCAAAGATGTGGCTCATTTATGCCTCACTGTTTCTTATCCAATCAAGTTGATGATTAAAATTAACTATTTAAAATTGCAATGCCTTCCGTGTAATGTAGGAAGCTTTATGCTCTTGTTTCCTACTGCTAAACTCTTATTCTTTTCCTCTTACAGCATCGCTCCTATTGAACCTAGCAGCTGTAACCCTATAACACAATGTGTACATAATTGTGGAAAAATTAAAATGTTATATGCTAATGTATATCTCACTGCATAAGAATGATGGATGAGTTTTGTTTTCTGTGTAGTAAAGCACTTCAAATAAACTATATGAGAGAAAGCCAGAAGATGAAATGAAAATTTTGCAACAAAACTTCCTAAAGGGAGAAAACCTCTCAAACTGACTTGATCAAACTGTCTTTAGGGTTTCATGCTTATCAGAAGTCTTTGAAAGTGAAAATTTAAGCCGGGCGTGTTGGCGCACGTCTTTAATCCCAGCACTCGGGAGGCAGAGGTAGGCGGATCGCTGTGAGTTCGAGGCCAGCCTGGTCTACAAAGTGAGTCCAGGACAGCCAAGGCTACACAGAGAGAGACTCTATCTCAAAAAACCAAAAAAAAAAAAAAAAAAAGTGAAAATTTAAAGGAAGCAGTTAGGGAGACAGAATAGATATGAATCCTTTCCATACATTAATGGATACTAATGGTAAAAGTAGCCTCATCTAAATCTCACATTTTCCTTTCTCTTTTCTTTTACTCTGGTGGAAGGAGCAGAAAAAAGTGCATAAGAATACACCTGACAAAAGTCTGCAGACAGA
This sequence comes from Acomys percivali, assembly GCA_907169655.1. Taxonomy (NCBI): domain Eukaryota; kingdom Metazoa; phylum Chordata; class Mammalia; order Rodentia; family Muridae; genus Acomys; species Acomys percivali. The sequence goes on from OU015748.1 coordinate 11,454,295, forward strand.
AGACAATTTTTGAAAGCAGAAAGGTGGAAACTCAGAACATAGAAACATTTATTAGCACAACAGAGTATATAGTATAAGCATCAAAGCTATAAAAATGCAACACTGTCTTTGTACTCCAGTAGTTTCTCCTAGCCTGGAACTAAAAATGTAAAAACACAAGGACAACTTACTTTTGTTGGAATTCAGAGAAATTGACTTTTTAAGGAATAAATTGTTGGAGAACAATCCTGAGAAGTGGTGTCTGTTAATTGTATATTGAAGTTGATGATTCCATGTAGAAAGAACTTAAATAGATAGAAATTCTGTGTGAAGCATTCATCCAAGTCTGAGGGATGGAGACACATGTACAAAATTACAGTTTCTACACTACTAATAGCACAGAATATTGTTCAGGAGTTATGTGAGTCAGAAGGTCTGGATTTAACATTTTGATAATTCTGACCCTTTTATTCTAAATGATATCTACAACACATACAGATAAACATGAATGAGGAAAATCAGTATATGTATAAGAAAACAAATTCCATGAATAGATGGAGGTAAAAACAAATTGTTTTCAAATTCAGAGAACCCAACGCACAATATCTAGAAATAAGAGAAAAAGAAAGTCAAAACTGATGACTTATTTTCAGGCTACAGATCATTGTTCTAGTCATATGCTGTTACAAAATGATTCCCATGTTTAAGTTCTCATGTTTCTTTATTTGATTAATGTGTTTATTCATTTTGTGTATTTTTGTACTGTGTGAAGACTACTTTAAAATATGATACCATAATATAAAATAAGGTTAGAGTTTTTTCCATAGTATATAAAGTGTATGTATTGGATTTATCATTGTTCTTGTCTTTCAGAACTACTACCAAAAAACATCAGGGCTGCTCTCAAATTCCTGGTTAACCACATAAAGTTCTTCTATAAAGGACATCAAAACTTGTGGGAAAGATTAAGCTTTGTCACAGGTGGAAGCAATTTTGGTGGGCTTTACCCTTGAGTCACCCCATGAATACCTTGTGATAGACTGAGTGGAGCCATCCTGGGCCTGGAATTCAGGAAGCAGACCTGGGAACCCCGCCTGGGCTATTGTTTTCCTAATTGACCCTCAATGGGAGAAGGAGACCGCCCTTCCCACGTGACTCAGGCAGGTCGGGAGGAAAGAACAACAGATTCAGCCCGGGGCTTGAGCACTTGTGGAGAGCTAACAGGCTGGACTATCAAGCAGGCCAGAGAGACACCTAAGGACTCATCCCGTGGAACGGATACCGGAAGGTTCACTCTTTTGTCCCGTTAACCTTTTTTCCTTCTTGTGTAAGCAAGTTGGGTTGTATAATAAAGTTTAATTGTTAAGAAACAGAGCCAACCAAAACTTCTCCTTTGATTCAAAAATATCTTTTGAGTGTTGATTGAAAATGTATTGAATACTATACTGCTTACGTTTCACATCACCTTTGTCCACATTTCTTATTAAAACCAGTATATATATATATTTTTTTTTCTTCAAGAAATAACACCTATTCTCCTCTTTCTCCACCCTCTTTCCCCCATGATTGCATGTGTGCAGGTGCACGTGATATAGTCAGAAGACAATCTCAAATACTATCTCTATCTGACTTGAAGCTTGTCATATAGAATAGGCTTGCTGTCCAGGAAGCCCCTGGAATTCATTTATGCTTTCACATTCATGTTTTACTCACAGCTTTGTATAAGGAAATAATAAGATATGGTTGACTTATTGCACTTTCATTGAGTAGGAATCACTATATTATTATAATTTTTATTATAAACCTCACATATAACCATGAAACAATAATTGTAAAGTTTTAGTTTAGACATACTATGTATAAAACTTTTGTAGAGTTTCATATTTAAAATTAATAGTTTCATCCTTATTAATAAACTTTTAAAAGCTTTAACATTTAGCTATTTTGTGATACATTGTCCTAACTATATATGTAGAAATTCAAAATGCCTGTGTACAATTTCTGAATGAGTTTACTACCTGCAAATTATTCTCAATCCTTTCATTCTCAGATTAGGATTAGCTGTATGTAATAGTGACTTTACAAGCTTCAGCATAACAGACTGAAGAAGGTTTATCTCATGTTATGTTCAAGTATGTAAAGAATGTAGTAATTGTTCTCAAAGCCTAAGAAAAGTCTGTGGAAGCAAATGACGGATGGTGATAGGTACCAGAATATAGCTGTCCAGGAAAAAAACAAGGGCATATTTTTTCTGAGAAAAGTTATTTAAAACTTTCCTTTACAAATAAGAGATTTTTCATCATGTAACAATGCTGGTATTGTGTTTGAGATCTTTTACAACTGTATCCACTCTGATTACATACTGTATACCCAAGTTGTCCAGAATTGACTCACTTGTAGGAAAATGTTTTAATCAATCTTGCTATACTATGGACTACAATGTAACTCATAAAAGATCAACTATATTTATTGCCTCAATTGTACCATGCTGCCTAGCTTTTCTTTGTGACTTCTCTATGCCCAGATCAATGTGTGTACGTGTAGTATGCTGGCCAAATGTAAGGCCATTAATCAGAAATAGCAAGACATTGAAAGCATTCCGCTCCACTATTCAACTACTTCTTACTCCAATATAAACATGTACAAAACATGTTAAAAGCAACATGTGAGTACTCATTGATGATATCTGCTCCTGACTTTGCATTATGTTCTAAGACAGTAGGACTAGAAAATTAATTACTTTGTTAAGCAAATCCTATAAAAATTTAAGTGAAACTTCCTCATTCTTTTGTTGCTACTTCACTTGCTATATGGTTAAGCATATAAAAAACATGACTTTCTGAACATTTTTATAATATTTTTTATTTTATTTATTCAGATTACAACTTAATTGCTATCCCATCACTTGTATCCTCCTGTTCCTTCCTCCCTCCGCTTTCACTCTGTCCCCCTCCCCTAGCTCTATGACCAAAGGGGACCTCCTCAGCCATTACATGGTCATAGGCTATCAAGTCTCATCTTGATAGCCTGCTTATTCTCTCTTTGAGTGCCATCAGACTTCCCCACCAAGGGGAGGTGGTCAAATATGGGGCACCAGAGTTCATGTCAGAATCAGTCCCTGCTCTCCACATAACTGTGGAGAATGTCCTGTCCATTGGCTAGATCAGAGTAGGGGTTCGATGTTTACTACTTGTTTTTTTTTATTTTATTAATTTATTTATATAACATCTCAATGGTTATCCCATCCCTTGTATCCTCCCATTCCTCCCTCCCTCCCATTTTCCCCTTACTTCCCTCCCTTATGACTGTGACTGAGGGGGACTTCCTCCCCCTGTATATGCTCATAGGGTATCAAGTCTCTTCTTGGTAACCTGCTAAGCTTCCTCTGAGTGCCACCAGGTTTCCCTATTCAGGGGACTTGGTCAAATATGAGGCATCAGAGTACGTGTGAAAGTCAGACCCCACTCTCCCAAATAACCTAATTAAGAAATGGGGCTTGGAACTAAACAGAGAATTCTCAACAGAGGAATATGAAATGGCTGAGAAACACTTAAAGAAATGCTCAACCTCCTTAGTCATCAGGGAAATGCAAGTCAAAACAACTCTGAGATTCCATCTTACATACATCAGAATGACTAAGATCAAAAATTCAAGTGACACCACATGCTGGCGAGGATGTGGAGAGAGAGGAACACTCCTTCATTGCTGGTGGGAATGCAAACTAGTACAGCCACTTTGGAAATCTATCTGGTGCTATCTCATGTTTACTACTTGTATTGTCCTTGGTTAGTGCAATAGTTTGAGCAGAACCCCGTGGGCACTTATCCACCCGTCACAATGTTCTTCTTGTAGGTTTCTCAGGCCCTCTGGGTCCTTCTATTTCCCCATCTCCTGTATTTGTCTTGCCTAGAGTCCCAGTGGGATGTCCTCATGTCTATCCCAATCTCCTGGGACATGCCTTTTGGGCTGGTGCCCAATTACAAGTGAGGATATACCATGTGAGTCTTTGTGTTAGCTCACTCAGTATGATCATTTCTTTATTTCTTTCTTTCTTTTTTTCTCTTAGCCCACTTCTTTTATTTTTATTCTTATCTCATATATTATACCCCAAATGCAATTTTGCCTCTCTCCCTGCCCTTGCCTCCCCCCGGCCTCTCCCCCCACATACCCTCTCACCCCAGATCCATTGCTTCTCTGCCTCCCCTCAGAAAAGAGCAAGCCTCCAAGGGACTCCAACCAGACATAGCATAGCAAGCTGCAATAAGACCAGGCAATAATACCATCACATCAAATCTGGACAAAGCAACCCAGTAGGAGGAACAGCATCCCACAATCAGGCAAAAGAGTCAGAACACCAAGCTACTAAGCCATAACATCCATGCAGAAGACCTAGTTAAGACCTCCTACAGGCTTTCTGGTCTCCATGAACCCCCATGACTGCTGCTCAGTTGATTCAGTGTAGCCCACCTTCCTTTTTTTTTTTTTGCATCTTTTTTATTAATTTATTCGTATTACATCTCAATTGTTAGCCCATCCCTTGTATCCTCCCTTTCTTTCCTCCCTCCCGCTTCCCCCTCTACTCCCTTCCTCCCTTCCCCTATGTCTGTGACTGAGGGGGACCTCCTCCCCCTGTATATGCTCCTAGGGTATCGAGTCTCTTCTTGGTGACTTATTATCTTTCCTCTGAGTGCCACCAGGCCTCCCCATCCAAGGGACATGGTCCAATATGGGGCACCAGAGTTTGTGTGAAAGTCAGATCTCCTTCTCCACTTAACGGTGGAGAATGTCCCGTCCATGGTCATACTCTCCCCTACCCAGTCTAGCCGATGGACAGTATGATCATTTCTAATTACTTCCATTTGTCTACAAAATTTGGTATTTCCGCTGTGGCCCACAGTCAGGTTCCTTCCTGGACCAGTCTACATAGTGGACCAGTCCAGGTTGCGCGCCTTTGGCATTTCAGTCCAACTGAGCTGTGTCCGCAATTCAAACCCATTTCCAGACCCCTCAGGGCAGTCTAGCTTCTCCCACAAGTGTGGGAGTCCCTGCCAGGCTGTGGCGACTGTCCTGGCCCAATTCTATCAGACCAATTTTGCAGACTTGGTCCGCTGGGGCACCGTAGGCTTCGCTGAGGCCTCCGGGCCACTCTGTGCACTGGGGTGGGGTGGGTGGGCGTGTCCGAGGACAAATTCACTTGTGTCCCTGAAACTTCCCCAGGCCAGGAGCTCCTTGGCTATAGAGGCCGGCTGTAGCCACATGTGGGTTCCGTTCCAAAGCCTGGAGAGTGGGCTCAGGTCCTCTGTAGGCTGTTGGCTGACCCAGGGCCCAGCCTGCCTGTGGTCTGCATTGTGTGGGACCCCACTCACCTAGTGTTCTCCAGTTCTTGCAGCCTGTAGCTCCCAATCTGGTCCCTGGTCTCCGTGCAGTAGATCAGATATAGTGCAGGATAGGCACTGTCATCTTGGTTCTCCTCCTTTCTGAACTTTTACTTTCTAGATTAGACTACTTTTTAGATAGACTATCTTAGCCTTCTTTTAAACTATAACAGGAAATCTCACTCTGAATAAATCAAGCAGGCACACTCTTGCTCAAACCATAACAAGGGTTAGTCTTTGTGTGTGTGTGTGTGTGTGTGTGTGTGTGTGTGTGTGTGTGTAGCATTGCCACAAGAAATAATTTCTAATCTTCTTAATGATGGTTTATATAATTTGAATGTAATATTTCAAAGTAGCTGGTAAAGAAGAATTTGAATTTTCCCAAAACAAACAAATGATATATATCTGAGACCATAGTTGTCCCAGTGACAAAATACTCTGATAGGAAGAGACTTAATGAAAGAGTAGTTTACCATGTTATAGATCATCACAGAGGCCGCAACATGCCAACAACTTGAAACAGTTAATCACATCACATGCACTGTCAATAGCATTCCACGTGTATCCTTGCTTGCTCTTTCCCTTATGTCTTTACCATTACACTGTCCAGGAACCCCAGCCTATGGATTAGTGCAGTTCAAGTAGACTGGTTCTTACCACATCAACTAACCTAACAAAGACAGTCTCACCACAGACCTATTCAAAGTCAACCCAACACAAACAATCCCTTATTAAGACTATCTTCTCAGGCAATACTAGGTTATCTTAAATTGACATCTAATAATCTTTAGGCCAAGTACCCCCATTTGAGGATTACATAGTACGTTCAAGTATTGAAATGTCATACACTATACCCTATAACATTATCATGTATAAATTAAAAACAAACATATAAAAGTTAAAACTAAGAAAAAATTATATAATTATTTTAAATGATTTATATTAATACAAATATTATTTGTATCTTATTTATTATCAATTTAAGATAAAACTAAAATTTTCTTGAAAAAAATTTCTAAATTTGGTAAATGACTTGCCTTTCCCAATTAAATTATTTCAATAATTTTATGAAAATTTTATATTCTTAATTATATGTCCTTATCAAAATATTGGCCCATTTTAAGAATAGGAAGTTAATACTATCTGTGGTAATAAGTAAAATATGATCTTTAATGATATTTTATAGGATAACAAAACATTTATTATTACTTACATTGATAAAATTATGTTTCTATGATTGGAAAAATCAGAATAAGCTCTGAAACACTCCTTCTCACCATGGTTTATTAAAGCATAGTTGTCCAACTTTTAGACTAGACAATACAATATTTCATTTTAATTAAAGAATAAATATATAATTATTTAATAAAACTGTGGCTCACTACTGTGTTGTTTTTTTTAAACTACAATGTTTCAACACTGACAGCTCAGACTAATAAACATTAGGCAAAATATATGTTTGGTGCTCATGCTGAAAGTGTGATTCTTTCTGTTTAGTTTTCCTTTGTTACTGAATTACTGAGATGTGCATAAACATACCACAGGAGCACATACATGATAAACTCTAAGCTGTATGGTAATACCCTCCGTAGAACATGGCAAATTCCACCATTCCCTCAATTGTACTCTATTTCTGCAAAAATAAGTTAACTTTATTAAGTCCCCAAGTAGACAGAGCTCATGTACCCTGAAATTTTAAATTTCTAGATTTGTTGCTCAAAACATCTACAAGATATTGCCTTACAAATTTCCTAATGAACTTTGATGTCACATGCAAACAACTTATGATTATTCATATACACAAAAGAAAAAATAATGTTTAAGAAATAATCATATGTTCTCTGAATCCCAAAAATGAGAACTATGAAGTGGAAATTATGACATTTATTTGCCAAGATTGAGGCAAGACTCATCTGGAATGCCTATAAAATATGCAAGGTATGAATACTTTGGAATTATATATTTTCAATGTAGTCAAGGGATATATTTGGGATGCCTGCAATTACAATAGTAATTCTGCATCATCATGATTGGGATCTGCAGTACTAGGGATCAAATCGAGGGTTTTGCACATGTTATGCAAACACTGTTCCAACTGAACCACATCTCCAGCTCCAATGCAATTTTTTAAAGCAAATATCTGGCCATTCCAATTATTCTGCTGTATTGTGTGCTGACAAGATAGATCAGCATGGAAAGGTGCTTGAGCCAAGCCTGACAATCTGACCTGGATTCAATCCCTAGAACCAACATAGTAGAAGGAAAGAACTGACTCCTGCAACTTGCCCTCTGACATCCAAATGAGCCATGGCATGTCTATGTGCAAATACACACATATCACACTCAAACAAATAAAAAATATCAGGAATATATTTAGTTATATTTTTGGATTTTATGCAGTCATCTCTATATTAATGAGGCAATGGAAAGGGGCAATTACATATTTTTTTGTGAATTTACCAGCAGAAGTTTACATTAATTTGTTCATATTCATTATTATCAGTTCATTATTATACATCAGTATAAAAACAGCATAATAGGAAAATACTATGAAACAAACACTGGGAAAAATCATGTAATGTTATATTAACCACTGAAGAAGGCTTACTATATGTTCCAGTATACAAAGTAGTAATTTCTTTGTCAGGATTTACCTTTTTTTGGCTTGCTTTTTCTGATTATCAGCTTGCGGCTAGCATGAGAGAGATGCATGGAGACTGTCGGTTTTCTCCTTAAGCTCCTGCCCCTTCAGTGTTGCCTCCTGAGATGATTATAGGTGACTACAATAGGAGATTTAGGAATCCCAGAAGTTTCCAGTAATACACTTATAGACAATTTGAGTTACTCCCAGCAGATGGCTAATTACATCTATTGTGTGGTGATTTAGCTCTTGAAGGCAATCTTGAGAGGACAACTCACTGTTTCCATGATGTTGCACTAAATTTGGGAGAGACATTAGGAATAATCTCCAACTTCTTCCGTGTGAGGCAGAAGAACTTGCTTTGCTGGAGTATATAGCGAAATCATTTATGAAAAGACTTGAGCAAACTAGAATTGTAGGAACAAATATATCAATCAGTGTGCCTGAATATTGAAGAGGAGTTTTCTGTACAGTATTTAGAAAATATTAAAGAATCATGGAATCAATTATTTAAATGCCATTATAAATTGTGATATGTATAATAATAGAAAATGAGAAAGGACAATTGGAGATGAGAAATAATTATTCTCTGGCTATGTGACAAAAGAGTTGACAGCTGACCCAAAGCTAGAAGATTGAGTGAAAATTTGATAAACAAATGTTACATGGATTTGACAATATGCTTAGAAAGGAAAAAATCATGCTAACCAAGATAGACAAGGATTTTATAATAGAATCATGAATAATACTGGTTTCAGTATAATGAGAGATGTGACATTGAGAACAGACAAATTTAATTTCCATTGGATTTCTTGAAAATGATATTAAACCAGGAAGATTATTTTCTTCATCCTTTTATTTATTATTATGAATAAGAAAATTCCACTCCAGGAAACACTGCCTTCAGACAAGCACATAGGTATGGATTGTTCATGGTAAGATCAGAAGCTGCTGCCTCCCAATAACAGTATGTCTAAAATTTGTAACCATTTTAGATAACACTAAATAGTATAAATAGTGAAGTTGTGCAGTATAAATCAAGTGTATCTACCATGTGGTAATTAATATTTGCTTGATTTTTAGTTTATCTAATAGCTTTAAGATCATTATCTCATATTTCACAATTTTGAGATATGAGATAATGATCATATATATGTATCTATATACATATATATATGTATTTGTCCTACGATTTTAAGTATTACTCATTTCGAGCTTGTACTGATTAATTTTTATTTTCAACCAGACCAAATTGAGAGTCAATCTAGATGCATAAACTTGACACCACCAAATGACTATGAGAATTTATGTTGATAGTGTTTTGACATGGAATGACCCAGTCTATTGTGAATTGTTTATACAGGCAGGAGGGCCTGGGATGTATAAGAAAACTAGATGAGCAAACTACAGTGTGTGCTAGTAAACAGTACTCCCCTCTGGTGCCATGTCTGGTTTTTCCACAGTGAGGAAATGTAACCAGGAAGTGTAAGTAAGCCAAATAACTCTTTTCCTATCCAGATTGGTTTTGTTAAAAGGTTTTATCACAGCAATAGAATGAAACTAGTAAACTATTTTAGAATAAATACTTAAAATAATATTTAAAATTAATAAAAATTATAATAATAGTACTTGCAATATACAGTATAAATACCACTAATTTTAATTCACTGTGGTCATAAGTCACCATAGTAATATGCTTCCAATACATATTATACATCTAAACTATCCCTCATATCACTTGAATTGTACAAATAATATTATTGTATTCTAAGGATAACAAAATATTGGAAGAGATCAATATCATAATGTCATTTAAGATGTATTTGGGAATTTATGACAGAATAAAGAATAAAAGTAACAACCAAAGCCTTACAAGAAAAAGATGGTCATTTTCATTTCCATGATATTATGTTAGTTACAACTCACAGCTAAAGAGAGACAGTCCATTGCATTCAGTATGTCAATGGGTCTTTGGGCTTTGGGTGGGTTATTCCATTGGTTTTGAACTTTTAGGACAAGATACAGTTGCAAAATCCAACCTGGCATTCAACTTGTGATGCTTCTGCTTCTACATCCCAACTGCTAAAAATACAAGGTACATCACAATGCCTGTCACAAACATACCAACGTATATTTCTAGTCACTTGTTCTATGCTGAGATACAGCTCTGTGACAGAAGATACGATTCATAACTGAGGATTGCTTGATTGTCCTTAAATTTATAGGTAAATTTTTTATTTATTTCAGAGGATAAATATTAAAAGAATATTCTATTTTGAAAATAGTTCTTTGACTCTTTGGCCTATGGAGACACTTCCACAAATAGAAGCTTCATGAGAAAGTTTTAGCTTTGCTTTTTTTTTTTTTTTTTTTTTTTTTTTGCCACTACCTCTCCAACAGAATTACAGTAATAAAAAATGGTAATGAGAGCTAAACATAGGGGCTATCTCTAAAAGATTTGTGTTTAGACATTCGGTGAAAATAATTGCAAACATTTAGAGATCTCAGAGAATACAATGTCTTCCCTATGCCCAGCTCAGAGCCCTGAACATTATGTGGTTCCTAAGATGCCTACTATGAGGGAAAAAAAAGCCATCCCAGTTATTAATTTGCCATCCCAGTTAAGTGTGCAGCAGAAATCCTCAACACTTAATAAGGCTACCAGTGTGACTATTTATACCCTGTAAATATTCCTCAGATCGGCCTATCATTCCAGAACCCCAAATGCTGTCTTTAAGACATGTTCTTACTTTATGCCTTTGAGACAAAGTCTTTCTGTTTGTCTCAGGCTGACCTCTAATTCACTGTATACTTTAGGGTCTCCTAAAACATGTAATCCTCAAGCCTCAACTTTCCAAATGTTATAAGACTCATGAAGCACCTGTTCTGGATTTTTCTCAGTCTGTGTGAAAGTTTTTTCACTAGCTTTATCATTTTTAAATGCACTGAAACTGATCTGGCTACATTCAGATATTAGAAGGTAGGGAGAATAAATATATCACAAGGAAGAGAGTGAGGAAGACAGAATGAGATTAGGTTTTATATTACATACATTTTTAAGATATAATGAATGGGTGAATAGAGTCACAGTAAGTGAAAATTTATTAATATAATAGCAAGGTGTATGGAAAAGATAATGTGTTGTATGATCCCTTGTTTAGTGGTCCGATGCCCCTGGATGATGAACTTAGCATGTTTTTAGTTGTTATACTTTTCTCATGGACAGAGCAGGGCAGCTCAAGTTGCCTGTCATTTTAATTTTGTTGCTTTCTCTTTTCTACATGGGATATTGAAGGAGTTTTATCCTGGTCAGTAAAATTCTGCTTTGTGGTTGTCCAGGTATTGGTGTTGAACACCAGTTATGTGACCAATCACATGCCAGCTCTCCCTTTGCAAGCCTTTGTCCCCACACTTATTTCAGTGAGGTTTCTTTCAGGAAAGTTTTCCTTCTTCGCATTTGTCTGTTCTTTCTGCTTTTTGGTGGGATGTTAATAGTTTTCTCTGTGATTGACTAAGTTTTTTTTTTTTTTTAGAGATTTAAAAAGTTTTAATTCATTAAGACTGTTACTATTAATTGCTAATTGAATTTTTTAAAATTTTTTATTAATCTATTCTTGTTACATCTCAGTTGTTATCCCATCCCTTGTATCCTCCCATTCTTCCCTCCCTCCCATTTTCCCCTTATTCCCCTCCCCTATGACTGTTCCTGAGGGGGACCTCTTCCCCCGTATATGCTCATAGGGTATCAAGTTTCTTCTTGGTAACTTGCTATCCTTCCTCTGAGTGCCACCAGGTCAGTTTTTAAAATCTAAAATATTTGGCTTCTCAGGTGAAGTGACAATTTCTAAGCTGCTTGTGTCACTAGATAGAGACTAGAAAATTTATTTTATACCATAATACTATTCAAAGATACAAAACAAGTCAACAAAATGATTCCTAGTGATATTCTGCTATATTCATACTCATACATTGGTGCCTCACCTAGTGTCATCAGAAGGACATCATCCTACAATTGATGGGAGCAAATGGATAGAGCGGTAGCCATACACTACGTGGAGCCAGGGAACTCCACAGAAGAGGGGCACAAAGTACTGTAAGAGTAAGACGGGTCAAGGCCACCACAAGAGAGAACACTGCCCACAGAATTAACTAAACAGCACTCATAGGGGCTCACAGAAACTGAAGCAACAAACACAGACCCTGTATGGGTCTGAGGACCTGTCCTCTACATATGTTATGGTTATGTAGGCTGGTGTTCTTCTGGGACTGCCAACAATGGGAGTTGTGGAGGTGTAGCTGACTATTTTACCTGCTCTTGGGACTTCTTCCTCCTACTAGGTTGCCTCATCCAGCTGTAATATGAGGGTATATGCTCAGATTTATTGTATTTTACTGGGGCATTCCTGGAGGACCTGTTCTTTCTTCCTTCTTTCCTACTTTCCTTTCTTCCTTTCTTTTTTGATAAATGAAATAGAGGAGCAGTTGATCTGGGAGAGAAGGGTTTGAGAGGAGAGACTGGAAGGAGTGGATGAAGAGGGGGCATGAGGAATTACATTTGGGATGTAATATATGAGGGAAGAATAAACGTCGTAAAAGTAATGTATGTTTTAAAAGATAATATCCAAAACATTTCATTATTTCTTAATTTTTCATAGTTATTATTTATTTCAATGACAAAAACTGTCGATTATAATTTGTAGTTTTATATGCTAATATAATGTATATATTTGAGACAATATTTACATTTAAAAGTTATGTTAACAGAAACTTCTTGATAGTTTTCAAAGTTATGTTACATTTATTCCCCCAAAGAAAATTACACTTTTTACAGAAGCAATTGTGTAATTCACTGTCTTCCATGGTCACAGTTATCAGGAAAAAAGAAGACAAAGTAACTTTCTCTAATTAATCTTGTTGAGGGTTCATGGGAATGAATTTCTCTATTACCCTAGCCCATTATCATTGCTCAAAATGATCGTGATGTTTTTTATGCTGTAGTGATATAATTTTATGAAAATTTTTTTCTTGTATTCAAAGAGACGGAACCTTTACTGAATCTCATAGTCAAGTTAAAAATGCACATTGAGATCACATAATACTTTTCCAGCTATCCTCATGTGTGCTCGATCTATGATAGCTTCTCCTGCATCGATAAGAACAATGCAATATCTTTGAATGTCTATGAAATTGATTTTTACAAATAAATCTAACACATGATTACAATACTCTGTAATATACTCTTCCATGTCCCTGACCCAGAATAACATATATATGCATATATGTGTATTGTAGTAATTATTTACTAAATACAGCAAATAGGTTTAAAAACAAATATCTGTCATACATATTGGAAATGTATAAATAGTTTGATAGCATATTTTGCAGTATTGTTGACTATTTTGTGTCATTTATGGTTTATAAAAAGGCTTCTGACCCAGTAAAACTGTTAAAATTTTCGTAGGCTATACAGGCGGTAAAATTTAAACCCCTACCCAGATCTAGCCAATGGACAGGACAGTCTCCACACTTGAGTGGAGAGTGGGATATGACTTTAGCATGTACTCTGGTGCCTCATATTTGACTATGTCCCCTGGAGGGGGAGACCTAGTGGCACTCAGAGGAAGGACAGTAGGTCACCGAGAAGAGACTTGATACCCTATGAGCATATACAGGGGGAGGTAATCCCTCTCAGGAACAGTCATAGGGGAGGGGAATAAGGGGAAAATGGGAGGGAGGGAAGAATGGGAGGATACAAGGGATGGAATAACCATAGAGATGTACCAAGAATAAATTAATTTAAAAAAATCATCTATTTCAAGGCCAGAATCTCTGTGCTGTTCAGTTAACACAGCATAATACCTTTCTTGAAGACAGACATAGGACAAGTTAGACATCAGACAACATTTAACCAGGCACAAATACTTATAACAAACAGGCTACAGATGTGCCGGTAATCACTGACTATGGCCATATGGAAAAAAGCATAAAGTGGAAAATTCAAATTTAGACTTACTCTTGGTCAACTTCATATAAGAGGAAGTCTGTTTTTATTCCTTAATGTGACACCAACACACTTTGGTGCCTCTGAAATTATTCTTAATGCATTAACTGATGCATTATGTGAAGAGCTGGCTTCTCACAGGGAAATAGCTATTCCTTGGAGAGCAGGCATTCTAGAATTTATGTTAGGTACCTGAAATCAACAGGATATAATTCACAACCTCACTCAACTACCAAATAACCCAGCCTAATTTTCTGTAGGAAATTTTTGTTTGGAAATAAAAGAATAGAAGAGATTCTCAGCTTTGTAAAACTAAATCATTGAACTCAGACTCACTCACCTCATAGTCTGTATTTCCTATTAAAAAAGAAAGATAAACAATAATTTACTTCATTTTAGTCTCTGGGATGTACGACAAAGATGAAAATAGTCATTATTATGCATCTTAAAATTCATATCAAAAAAGGATCCTAACCTTTATATATTTAAATAGACTTGGATAAAATAAGATTTTTTGTGGTATATTACTATACATATATCATATGTAAAAAAATCTAAAACTGATAGAAAAGCAATATTATCTGTTCATATAAAAATATGGAAGAGAAAAATAACAACCTGATTATTTGTGTAGTTTTTTTTTGTAATAATACAACAAAATACTCAAGGCATATTAACCTTATAAGGAAAAGAAGTCCTTTTGGTTCACAGCATTTAAGGTTCAAAGACATGCCTCTGACAATGGCTTAGTAATGTTAAAGACCTTGAAGTCAACATCATATTATGAAAAAAAAGTGAATAAGATTAAGAGTTTGTTCTGAACTGAGAGCTACTGTGCCTCAGAATTATTTCTGGAGGTAAACACTCGTGTTATCTATAGATTTTAGACTTGTCTACAGATGTGTTTTTTGTTTTTAAAAATCTGGATATATAAGAGGGACAAGATGGAGGCGCAGAGTATCTACCATGTCTAGTGAGCAGTGTTGGGCATAGAAATAGGCTAGTTGACAAATGGAATCAATTTGAAGACCCAGAAATAAATCCACACTCCTGGGCATACACTGAAATATGGCCCACCATATAAGGAAATTTACTCAGCTATGTTCATATCAGCTTTATTCGTAATACCCAGAATCTGGAAGCAACCTAGGTGTCCCTCAACCAAAGAAACTATGGTACATCTATACAATGGAATACTATTTAGCTATTAATAACAAGCAAATCTTTAAATCTGTAGGCAAATGGATGGAACTAGAAATGATCTCCTCAAGTGAGATTACCTAGACCCAAAAATACATGCATGATATTTAATCACTTATAAATGTATTTTAACCCAATATAAATGTCCTCTGAGAGCCTTCACCCAGCAGGGCATAGGGACAGTTACTGAAACTTGAAGCTGGACTCTGGGCAGTATGCTGAGAGTTACAGAACGGTATAACGCTTGTGAGAAACTATGTTTTCAGAGGAAAAGAAGCAGACTTTGAAGATAGATAAGACCTGACAGGATTCACTCCTCTCAGCATGCTGCATGCAGACATCCTACACCATTCATGTTCCAGCAAAAAGTCTGTCACTTTTTGTTCTCTCTCAGAACAGGGCAGCTCCCAAGACAGCTTCGAAGAAAAGCTTCTTTACCCAATTGGTCCAGCGTTTCAGTCTGTGCCACACAGGACTTTTATTATACCTGAAAGTTCTCAACATTTAAAAACTGCACCACAAATAATATTCCTACCTTGTTTAACCATTTTCCCTACTTTTATTTGGGCCCCTACAAAGGTATTATTTGTCCCAAATCAGCTGGAAGGAACCCTAAGAGACCAACACTCAATTTCCCTCAAGAGGGTTTGGTAGGGTTTTGGATGCTTTCTTGGGCTTTAGGTGTTTATTTTCACTGTGAGTAAGTTATAAAATACTTTTGTTCTCTCCCAGAGAGAAAACAAAGTTGGACTCAGGGATATCTCTTTATTCCTTTATCATTCTTTCTGGGGTTTTGAGATGGGGGATGAAAACAGAGAAAGGGGAATGTGGAGGTGCCTGGGGAAGATACGACAAAAAGTGGATTGTTGAGTTGACCCCACAACTTAAGGCCTTAACTGTGCAAACAAGCTTATTTTTAATTCATTGGTATAGAAATTTATATAGTGATGCAAAATAAGTTTAATCTCAATACGTTGGCTTAGAATTCATATTTAAGATTTTCTTCACACATATTATACATATTTCTATTATAAAATGAGGTATTGTACCCATACCACTCAAGCAGAATAAAGTTTACCTCCTGTACTTCGAAAATGCTACTGCAGGCTATTTAGGATAAGTAAATTAGACGAGCTAATTGTCAATTGATCAAATCATGGTCAATTAAATTACTAGTTCATTTATACCACAAGAATTATACCCTAGATGTAACAGATAGGAATGATTCTATAGACAGATAAGGTAAAATAGTTAAGGTCTTTAAAGACCTCAGAGCCCTAGAGAATATGGCATTTAAAGATGTTTATAGTATTTTAATGATTCTTTGACAATAAGACAGATTAAATCCTGGAAACACCCAGCCTACCTCAAAGATGATGATGAGCATCAAAGAACCTCGTCGTGAAGATGGCTTCCAATATAGCAACAAGACACTGGGCAAAAAGTCCTTGTTTCAACCACTGACACAATTATGCCTAAAATTTTGCAAGCTTGGATGCCAAGACAGAGTAAGCATGTCCTCAATAATTCCTGCCTCACAAATATGTCTGTCATATATACTGGGTCAGAAGGCTGAAGATGATGATCCAACATTTTTGAGAGCTGTGCATGACTCTTCTTCAGGCAGCAAACTATTTCTGTAATATTTTTCTTATTATTAAATTAGGAAGCTGCTAACCCACACTTCCTGTTTACTCAAGTAATTAATTTTATTTCTTCTCAAGTCTCTAATGGTGTTGAAGACCAAATAGTTGAGTGTCAAAATTAAGCCTAGTTGTTTAGAGCTTAAGATGTTTTTAGATCTTCAGGTTTTAAGTTGATAGAGATGAGATAGGATAGACATTGAGTTACGTTCTGAATTTTAGACAAACCAAGATAGGAAAATGTTTTTTTCAAGGTTGCCAAATACAAACAGACAAACACTATGAATGCAACATGAATGTAATTCCTGAATGTTCTGTGGCTCTTTTTGTTTGTAGTTTATTTCATATAGGTGTAATGATATAAATGTATATGTAAAAATTAAAAATTAAAAAGCTGGATACAAAATCATCTCTAGCACAAAAAATCTATAATTTATACTTTGTATTATCATATTTTCCTACCATCTTTTCAATGTTTAATAGTAATATATTATATATGAATTAATAGTAATACAATATACAATAATAGTAATACAATACAAATTAATGTGTGATAAAATAATAAAAATGTTATATCAATATTTCAAGCATTTATGATAATTTTAATTCTAAACAGTAAATATCAGTATTCACATTGACAAATGTCCATTATTAATAAGGATATTTGTGATTCTCAGGTATTTTAGATTGCTCTATTAATTTTCTTCTGAGATAGATACCCCCATTTTATAGTTTGATTATTATTATTAATTTTTTTTTAGTTTCTTGGATTCTTTTTATATTTTGGATATTAGACCTCTATCAGATGTGAGGTTAGTATAAGTAGTTTCCCATTCTGTAGGCTGTGTCTTTGTGTGAATGATGGTATCCTTTGCTTTATAGAAGCTTTTTTGTTTCATGAGTTCCCATTAATGTATTTTTTCAAACATATTTTTATTGATTACTTGAGAATTTCACATCATGTTCCCTAACTATACTCATTTCCCAGCCCTCTCTGTTCTGTGCTCCTTACTCTTGTTTCTTCCTCCAAAGATTCAGGGGATGATGATGAAGGAAGAAGAAGAAGAAGAAGAAGAAGAAGAAGAAGAAGAAGAAGAAGA
>OU015748.1:11480607-11520428 GCA_907169655.1 Acomys percivali
TTAAGAGA
The DNA here is from genome assembly GCA_907169655.1 of Acomys percivali. NCBI lineage: Eukaryota > Metazoa > Chordata > Mammalia > Rodentia > Muridae > Acomys > Acomys percivali. The sequence continues at coordinate 11,480,616 of OU015748.1, forward strand.
CAATTTTAAAATACAGCATCAGCATTTGCTTTCTTACATGATCCATATGTGATATTTTTAGCTGAATATTCATCGGCAGATCTCCATAAAAGTTTTAAATATGAGTGGAAATATAAAGGATTAACTTCAGAGTGTATTCTATTCATCAGTATAAACTTTTCATGTAACTCATTTTGAAATATGTTTGTGGGATTTGTGAAGATACGTGCTGCCTCAATCATAGAATATTAATTTTCTTGGGCTTTTAGTAAAGTGAGCAATTGCATAAGATAAAAAAGAGAAATTTAAATATTTCCATTCTGTCTATGTGAATGGTGATTCGGGTGAATTCTAGGAAACTGTAGACTAGTTTTTCTTCTAATACCTTTTAGCATCATTAGCAAATAAGCAAAAGTACAGATCAGTAACGATCACAAGTATACCACTGTTGCTTTTCTCACATAGAATTTCTTTGAAATTAGGCTATGTTCAATATATTTTCTAAAGTTCACTTCCAATTTTGAGTGTGAAAAAATGTTCACACTACTAGAGTTGACCCAAATTGTTATAAATCCTAAAACAAGATGAATCTTTCTATTGGAATATAAAATTTTTGTTAAAATCAATTCCAATAACCATCCAAGCTGTGCAACCTGGATGTATGTTTTTCTTTATTCTAATTACCTATAAATCAGAGCAGTGTACAGTCACACAAACAAAGTATAGAGGAATTTTAATCCAGCATGCCTCTAACCATAATACAGACATGCCATTAGTACACACCTTTAATCCCAAACAAAATAGGTAAGGTTACCTTGTAGAAGGAAGCAACCAGGTTTGAAAGTGACATCTAATTGGGGGATGGACAAAGTGAAAATCTTGCAGAATAAGTCACTGATAACTCCACTGTATGAAATAGCTAATAGTCTTTCAAATAAATGTTTTTATGAGAAAATTCCTTAAGATTATGTGGATACACTTGGAGATTCATGTAATTATATGAACTTTTCCATCTCTAACATTTAATTAATTACAATCTTGATTATAGACTGTTTAACAGTAAACTGTGAGAGGAGACTACAGAAAATTGTACAAATAATAGTATATAGAAATTTAACTTCAGACAAAATATTATCATTCACAGAATCCACTAAATATAATTTGAAATGACACTTTTACAGCTGTGTGTGGCATACAGCTAGTGGAATTTTTGTGCACAATTAGGAGATATGGTCTTGTTGAGAAGTGTCACTAGTAGCAGACTTTGAGGATATTGAATTCTAGGTCAGTTTGACTCATCTAGGGGATTCAAGGTTCAGTATAACAAATATATTAAAACAAGTAAATATAGGAATGATGGAATATAATTTATATTTATGAGAAAATGTTTGTTGGACACATCATAGAGATAGAATTATCAAAGAAAAAAGCAAAGAAACAATAAAAATTAAATTCTGAATTGTTACAGAAACAAGTCTTCCTAAAAAGAATGTAGGAAAATAAAAGAAACTGATGATCAGGAAAAAGATAATTTAAAATTGGAGCTGTGTTTAAATGCTTTATGTCAAATGTTAGAGCTTATAACCTTAGAAAATTATAAATATGCATGTTCAACAGGCCATGTGAGTCCTAGGTTTGCAATGCATTAAGCCTAACACATATGTAGGTGACAAACTCATATGATAATAAAACCAAGACACATTTATAAACTAAAAACTAATTTTATAAAAATGATAGAAGATCATGGTTTCTAAATTCAGTCCTTGTATACTAAAACAAAATTCTTAATTCATATGATAAAACAACCAAGACACATCTATACTTTTTTAATTTTTTTATTTTTTCAAAAATATTTATTTATTTTTAATTAATTTATTGAGATTACATCTCAATTGTTATCCCCTCACTTTTATCTTCCCATTTTTCCATCCTTCCCTTTTCACCCTTTTCCCCTTCGCTAAGTCTGTGACAGAAGGGGATCTCCTCCCCTTCCATATGATTACAGTCTATCAAGTTTCATCCTGGTGGGTGGCCTGCTTATCCTTTCTCTGAGTGCCACCAGGCCTTCCCAAAAAGGGAAGTAGTCAAATATGGGACACTAGAGTTCATGTCAAAGTCAGTCTCTGCTCTCACGCAACTATGGAAAATGCCCTGTCCATTGGCTAGATCTGAATAGGGGTTCAATGTTTACTGAATGTTTTGTCCTTGGTGCGTGCACTAGGTTGAGCAGACCCCATGGGTTCAGATCTGCCTGTCATATTGTTTTTCTTGTGGGTTTCTAGAATCCTCTGGATCCTTCTGTTTCTCTATTCTCCCACATTTCCCTCACCTACAGTCCCAATAGGAAGTCCCTGCATCTATCCTGATTTCGTTGTAAGTGAGACTTTCATTGGACATTCCTTTTGGGCTAGCCAAGACACATTTTTAAACTAAAAACTAGTTTCATAGAAATGATAGGTCATGTTTTTAAAAATTCATATATTATATGAATATATAATATTCATATATTATATATATTAAAACAAAATTCTCAACTAAACTGAAGTAGCATAAAGTACGTATCATTGAAATTTTTAATTACTTAACCTGTTGGAATTTGATTGAGAGCTTATCGAAGCTTTGTTTACATTTATTTTGTTTTTGTTAATGTAGATAAAGATTGTAAGCATAGAAATTAAACAGAAGGCTTGTTTTAAGAGGTGTGCAAAAACCTCAGCAGTCATTTTTTCCTCTGTGTGTGTGTGTGTGTGTGTGTGTGTGTGTGTGTGAGTGTGTGTGTGTTATGGGAACATCTGTGCCGAAGTGCACATGGATGTGAAGGCCCCAGGTTGGCGTGAGGAAACATCTTTAATCAAGTTTCTTCATTTCCTCGTTGTATTTGTTGAGAAATGACTTTCAATCAAACCCAGAGTTTGATGATATGACTAGTTCTACAAACGAGCTAGCTCTGGATCTTTTCTCAGCTTTCCAAGATGAAATGACACATAGACCACCTTGTCTATACATAGGTTCTGGTGATCTGAATTCCCATGCGATCACATGTGCAGTATAGAGTATAGAATAAAATTCTCCCCATATTCTTGGGTACTTGAATATTTGGTTGAGAGTTGGTGATGCTGTTTGTGTGGGAAGTTTAGGAGGTGTGGCCTTGGTGAAAGGAAAGTACTACCAGGCACCAGCTTTGAGGTTTCAAAATCTCTTGCCATCCTGTTAGTTTCTGCTCTGAAACAGATGCTGAGATTGACAGTGAAACACTGGGTGAAGTGTAGTGAGGATATGTATGCAGAAGAAGAAAAGGACCTGTAGGTGACAGGAGTTCTGCAAGAAGAGGAACAAAGCCAACTAACCAGGGTCCAGAGGGGCTTGTGTAGACTGAAGCACCAACTGAGGACCATACATGGACTCAACTTAGAGCTACTATGCAGATGTAGCTGGTGGTCAGCTCCGTCTTCATATGGGTCCTCTGGTAAGTGGAGGAAGAGCTGTCTCTGACATGGACTCTGTTGCCAGGTTTTTTTTTTTAAAGATTTATTTCTTTATTATTATTATACAGTGCTCTGCCTGTGTATATATCTGCTTGCCAGAAGGGGACATCGGATCGCATTGTAAATGATTGTGAGCCACCATGTGGTTGCTGGGAGTGACGCCTCCAGAAGCACTGTCAATGCTCTTAACCTCTGAGCCATCTCTCCAGCCTCTGTTGCCACCTTTTTCATCACTTCCCCCTGGCTGGACTGCCTTGGCAGGCCACAGCAGAAAAGGACATGCTCAGCCCTGCTGTGACTTGATCAATGAGGTTGGGTGGATGAGCTCCCCTTTTCTGAGGAATAGGGTAGGGTGGGTAAGGTAAGAGGAAGAGAGGAAGGGCCTGGAAAGAGTAGAAGGAGGGGGCCACAAACAGAATGGAAAGTGGATAAATAAATTAATAAAAAATACAATACAACCGGATATGAAAATACAGTTAACAAATTACTTGTTTTCAGAAAACATCAAGCAAATTAACTTCAAAGCACTATTACTAATTATAAATTTGAGATATAAAGGATCTATACTATGAATTGAAAACAAGTTACAACTGATAGAATAATAAATTCAAATAAGAATCTTTTCCAAAATGGTAATAGAATACAGAAACTACAGATTAAATTCTATCTAGAGTTGAAACCCAAAACAAGTATAAGTTAATGTGAGGAAAATCAAATAAGAAAAGATTTTAAAACAAGGAAAATGTTTTCAAAAATTAACTGTGTTCTATTCCTTATTCTCTACCACAAGAAAATTCAATCTTGGATATAACTTTGTGCCTTAAAATATTTTGGTGAATCCACATTAGATTTTGAATTCTGATCCATCTACTCTAATCCAGCTACTTTTTATCCAAATGTTTGTTGTGAGCATTAATATTCATGGAGGATTCCTGGAAGATGCATAGGCATTCCATCTGCTGTCAACTGTTAATTTCACTTTTCTTCAAGCCAGAGAAATGGAGAGAAGAGAATAGCTAAACCCTTTGCATGTGTGCACTAGGCCATCTCAGCTTGGCAATATGCAATGAGATTATTTTGAGATGATATGAAGCAAATAACCTAAAAAATATAAATTTTCTTTAAGGATGCCAAGAAGAACACTTCTTTCTTTATCACTTAGTACCTGATATATTAAGAAGGGACAAATTAGGAAAGAAGAAATCATTGTACTACTGAGAAATTCATATGTTTTAAGCTGTTTTTTAAAGAAGTTTTATTATTTACTCTCCATCGCTGATAACTTGATATTTTTATCCACCTAAGAGTTTACAATATTTTTGTTTTCACAGGTTTTGTTTCTGTTCTGGCACTATTATTCTGCTTTCATATTAGTGGGCACTTAATTTTTTAAATATTTAACCAGGATTACTTTACATCCTGATTGTAGTCCCCTCCCTTGTCTCCTCCTGATCTCACCTTCCCTCCCTCATCCCCGCTCCAACCTCCCTCATCCAGCTCCACCCTCCCTTATTCCTCAGAAAGGGGGAGCCTTGCTCTCCTATCATCTGACCTCAGCCTATCAAGGCTAATCTAGACTGTCTGTATCCACTTCCTCTCGGCCTGGCAAGGCTGCCCAGCCACAGGGAAGTGATCAACAAGTGGGCTGCAGAGTCCATATCAGAGGTAGCTCCTACTCTCCATATTATGGAACATACAAGAAGACTGTGCTAGCCACTAAATCTGAGCAGGGGGTCTAGGTCCTCACCATGCATGGTCCTTGGTTGGTACATCAGTCTTGCATCCACCCCCCTTCCGGGCCCAGATTCCTTGGCTATATTGGTCTCTTTTTGGAGATCCCATGCTTTCCAGGTCCTTCTATCCTCAACTCTTCCATAAGACTTCTTTGTTCCACCCAGAAATTTGGCTGTGTGTCAGCATCTGCTTCAACCTGCTGCAGGGTAATCTTTCATAGGATCTCTATAGTAAGCTTCCTCCTGCTCCTTCTCTTCAACCACTGTCTATTCTATTTCCTTTTTTTTTTTTTTTGAATGAGAATTAAACATTCTCCCTAGGTCCTCCATATTTAGCTTCTTTAGTTCTGTGTATTGTAGTGTGGTTATTCTGTATTATATGGCTAATATCTGCTTACAAGTCAGTACATACCATACATGTCTTTCTGGATTTGTGTTATCTCACTCAGGATGATCATATCTTATTCCATTCATTGCCTGCAAATCTGGAACTATTATTATTATTATTATTATTATTATTATTATTATTATTATTATTATTATTATTATTAATTCACAGTACATCCTGATTGTAACCTCCTCATTCTTTTCTTCTTGTTCTCACCATCCCTCTCTTTTCCTCACTATTCCCCTCTCCTGGACCTCTGACAGGTAGGGATGTCCTCTCCCATCCTCTGACCACAGCCTATCAGGTCTCATGTGGATACCCTGCATCCACTTCCTCTGTGTTCCCACAGGGCCTCTCAGCCAAGGGGCAGTGATCAAATTGCAGGCATCAGCGTTTGTGTCAGTGGCACTCCCCGCCCTTCCCCGAGAATGAGTTGTTCATAAGCTACATCTAAACAGGGGGTCTGGGTCTTCTGCTTGCAATGTTCTTTGATTGTGCATCAGTTTGTGCAGGTCCCCCTGGAACCAGATACCCCAGCCTTGATAGTCTCCTTGTGGAGCTCCTGACAACCCTCACCTTATTTTTAATAATGGAGTAGTATTCCATTGTGTAAGAGTACCACATGGGCACAACAAATCTGTCCACTCTCTTTGTATCTCCTCAATATAGTTCTTGAAATCTTAGCTTGAGCCACAAGAAAACTGAAGGAGATCAGAGAGATTCAAATTGGAAAGGAAGAAGTCAAAGTATCATTCTTCACAGATGATATCAGAGTATGCATAAGTGACCCCAAAAATCCTACATAGGAACCCCTACAGTTGCTAAACCCTTTCAGCAAGTGCCTGGATGCAAAATCAATTCAAAAAATTAGCAGCCATTCTTTATACAAAATACAACCAAACAGAAAGTAAATTAGGGAAACAACATCCTTCACAGTAAAAATAAAAAACAAACAAACAACAACAACAAAAAAACATAAAGGATCTTGGTGTAACTATAACCAAGCAAGTGGAATACCTATATGAGAAAAAAAAACCACTTTAAGTCTCTGAAGAAAGAAAATGAATAAGATATAGTGGCACTCAGAGGAAGGACAGCAGGTCACTGAGAAGAGACTTGATACCCTATGAGCATATACAGAGGGAGGTAATCCCTCTGAGGAACAGTCATAGGGGAGGGGAATAAGGGGAAAATGGGAGGGAGGGGAGAATGGGAGGATACAAGGGATGGGATAACCATAGAGATGTAACAAGAATAAATAATTAAAAATAAAAAATTAATAAATAAATAAATAAATAAATAAATATCCAGTTCTAAAAAATAAAAAAAATAAAATAAAATAAATAAAAAATAAAAAAGATATCAGAAAAACAGAAAGATCTTCCATGCTCATGGATCAGTAGAATTAACATAGTAAAAATGGCCATATTTCCAAAAGCAATCTAGAGATTCAATGCAATTCCCTCCAAATGCCAACACAATTCTTTACAGACCTTGAAAGAACAATTATCAACTTCATTTGGAAAAAAACAAAACAAAACAAAACCCAAATAACTGGCTAAGACAATCTTATACAATAAAGATCTTCTAGAAGTATCTCCATCTCTGATCTCAAACTGTACTACATAGAAACAATAATAAAAATGTCATGGTATTGGTGTAGAAACAGACTGGTGGATCAATGGAATCAAATTAAAATGCAATTAATTTTTTATTTCCTTAGTTTTAACATTTTAACATATGTCTACTTATATTAGTTATTTAATGTGTTGAAGTAACAAAATGTCTGGCAAAAATCAACACAAGAAAAGATGATTTTCTTTGTGTCACAGTTTGAGAGTGTAGTCCATTCTATCAAGGAAGACACAGAAACCAGAGCCTGAGGCACCTAGTCATGTGATACCTGAGTAAGAATTATTTGTAAGTGAATGGCAGTGTTGTGTTTGCTTTCTCCTTGACATTAAGTCCAGAGGCCCAGCTCATTACTCTTAGCCATCACCCACGATTAGAGTTGGTCTTCCCTGCTTAGTGAGCAGTTCCTGGAGTCAGTATTATACTTGTACCTAGAAATGTAGTTCCAAGGGCATTTTAAATCCTGTCAACTTCACTTAAGGTTAGGATCATATCTTGAAAACACAATACCTAAACCTATTACTTTTGAATAATACATTTTCATTCATGCCTCTGAGAGTTCCATTTTCATTTTTTTAATGAAAAATATGTTCAGTTTCTCACTGTTTCCTTATACTATATAACAATTACAAACCTGTTCAAAACTCTGACATCTCTTCTGAGACTAAAAGAAATCTGGAAACAATAAGTCCCTTTAGAAAAACTTACCTGCTTCAATATACATTGTCACAATCCTCATCTTTAAACATAATAATGATAGCATAGGAAAGAAAGTTCCGACCAAACCAAGCAGAAACCCAAAATCTAGTTTTGAAATTCAACAACTTCATGTCTGTCATCTGGGCCTTGTAATGGAATCACCTGGCTTCAAAGAGCTTAGGTATTCTGGCCCCCTTAGCTACAATGCCTATAGCATGTGCTGTCTCAGTCTTGGTCTAGTTACATTCTGTGCCTGCAGCTTTCGTCAGTAGGTGTCCCATGGTCTTAGAATGCCCCACCTCCTAGAGCAGAGCTGTAGCTTAGGTTTCAGCTTCACAGCTTCATGCAATGATCTCTCACAACCTTGACAGAGAATGAGATGGTGCCATTCACCACCTGCCCTCAGTGGGCTTTAGGAGCTTAGTGCAAAGCTTCATGGCATCTTCTGTCTTGTAATATTTAGTCATGTGTATCCTATGGAACATAAATGAGACTACTAAGTTCTTCTGCTCCTTGGAGATAGCTCGCCCTCTTAAATTACAGTTGGCTTTGCCTCTGTTGAATTACATGTTGATCTTTACAAAACACTTTCCTCTGTTGTTGTTTTTAGTGGCATTCTCAGTTCATCCTCTCTCCCCTCTTATTAATTTTGCTTCTTATATCTTGATACATTCAGTGAACAGGGTCTTGTCTTCATGGCATCTTCCCTATGGTAGTGTACGGAATAAGAGATCTCTTTATAACAGTGTGACTCTCTTTAATCATTACAGCTACTGTCTCCATACAAATTATTTCTGCATCTTAAAACTTTATCATTTCCCTAAAAGATTAAATAGCTCCCATATTTTCCATGCCATGTCTTATCTCAAAGAGGAGATTAAGCAGTAACCATGGCACAGGCTAAGCAATATCCTGTCATGAGATTTTTCCCCACCAAATCTATGTCCATTGCTTTTGAATTCAGCTTCTTTCACACTTTCAGGACTAGATCAAGATTAATCTCTTTACTATAGTGTTCTGTAGAGTACATATAGCAGAATTCATAGTAGAGATCTTATTCCCATCTGTATTTTATGATGTTTGCATACATCATTTACATTGTTTCTGCATTCTGGTATTCCACAATCTCACAAGAATGGCAATTAACCTCTGCTAATATGCAAATACAAACTACTGAGATCATGATAGGAGTTTGTCATCTATGAAGTTCATGTTCAAGACTTTCCCAGTAGAGTAATAAATAGAAATTTCAAAAAGCATTGTACATTGTTTACAGTTTGTGTTATGACCATATTCATAAATATATAGTGCTCAAGTAGACCATGTACAGGCTGCACACACCTGAAATAATTCTGGGGAACTTAAACTTAAAATTCCATGATTATTCATATATATTTATAACTCAATTCTAAAGATTTAAGAGCCGCACTGTCAGGTATATCAAAACAGCAACCCCACTTGTCCATCCCAAGCTTTTATGCCAATAACTTTACCCATTGTTGTTCATAGTAGTAAAAATGTCATCCAAACAATATAAACTATCACTGTTTCCCATGGCTGTCTCTCAGAGGTTGAAAGGAATCCCCTAATGTTGAGACCTCTGTATATCTAGGATACAAATCCTGGATGATTTGAGCTGGTTCTAACCTTCTCTGTGGTCTAGTTTCCAAGGTACTAGAAAACACTATGTATTTTGACAATGGAGAGGAGCAATTAATAGTATTACTCAGATACAAAACCTATACAGCACAATGATGACCCATTGTGTCAGGATAGCCATAAAAGTGTAATGGATGACAGTAATGTGATGATGGTAACCAACAGTTATACAACAGAACTTTAGAACCACTAAACAAGAGGAAATTTATGAATTTTGAGAAATGGAGAATTATTCTTTCCAAGGGATGAACTCCATGAGTTATATTCCAATACAACATGATTTATCTTAAAATTATGTGAATACAAACAATAAAAATGGGCTCAGTACATTATATTTTCATAATTTTATATAAGTACACATACACAAGTAAATATAATTAGTAGGTAAAGAAAAAAGCTATTGATTGTGGGGGTATAAGAGTGGTTGTAAGGAGAAGAGGGAAGGAAGTAATTGATATAATTGTCTTTTAATAAAAAGTGTATAAATATATAATAATGTTAAAAGTAGAAATCAATTAGCACTAATGTATTTCAAGTGACATATGAGAATTCTAATAAACTCTAAAGCTATGTCAACAGTTATTTAAAATGAAAATTAAATGTTAATTAAATATTTAGGTGGTATTTTATTCAATAAACTCTCAGCATTAGGCATTTTTATCTACAAATTCTGCCTTTTGTGAAATTTTCAAGGGATATTTTAATCACTCCAACATTTCTCATGAATAGACTTGTTTATATTTGAATAATATAGACATAAAGATTCTGTAGCAAATGTCACTGTATGACATTATTTGAATTTTTTTACAGTAATATGGATCTAATTTGTTTAATATGAACATAGTTTATAAACTGCTCTTGGCATTGTTGAGGCAGGTTTCCCCTATCCTTGATATTCTTAATTACCTGATCTTCTGGCCTGCACTTTGCTAAGTGCTGACATTATAGGCATGAGAAGCAGTACCTTCCAAGAGCAAGTCCTATGGTGATCTACTTATCTCTCGCTTGGCCTCCATCATGTTGAAGTTTTACACCTTGCGATGTTACCGTAATTGGCCCTAAAGTTAAAACAGTTGAGCGCCTTGTCATTTAAGATTATTTCTAGCACTACGAGGAAATGAAGCAGCTTGCTATCTGAAAGTACCTGCCACCCTATGCAGTCATCTATTTCGATGTGCTGGTGCCAGAGATATAGAGCTGGATCTAGAGACAGGAAATCCAAGTGAAATGAAGATGATTTCTGCCTCTCTCCACAGCATCGAGAATGCCTACAATCAAACTTTCCTTCCGGAGGTGAGTGAGAAGTGGCAAGTTTAGCGTACAGTGTGAAAGAAGAAGAAAAACTCAAACAAGGTGGTAAAGGCCACTGAATATCATTTCTACAACAAAGCACTTTGGCTTATCCAAGATGACTGAACTTTCCCAAACCCGCAGATTTTGTGCCGAATTATACAACCGTCCTTGTCTATCTTACAGAAATCATGGCTGGAACTCACCAGCATAGTTTGATCTACAAAAATATCAGAGATCACAAGTACAGGGACAATGCTGACGTGAGTGAAAAATAGGTCTGGCAGAAGTGAATGGTCCCCTCTGCTTAGCCGTATCACAGCTATGAAGATGTCTGTTCTGCCCAACTCTATGAACTCCTGAGCTTTACAAGATAATAGAACAAAAGCAAGTGATTAAGAAATTGCCAGAAGAAATGGTCTTGTGCTCTGTGCATTCTCCATTGAGTCTGAAGAATTAACTTCCTTTGAAAAACTTCTGGAAACTTCAAGTTTTATTTTGCAATTATCTGGGGGAAAAATCAAAACAAAGTTGGTCTACTCTGAAAGATGAGCTCCCACTGGAAGCCGCATGTCCCACTGATGAGTTCTTCAGTCTTCCCAAGTTCATGAAGTGAGCTGGTTCTGCAACAACAACAAAAAGATTAAAAGTATTTCTAAACAAAAAGAAATCTACTATAGTTTAAATAAGTACTCTGCCTTGCTGGAGAAAATATCCTATTTTGTTAAATGAAAATAAAAATAAAAGTGTCAGATACTAATTATATTTTTTAATAACATCTGGATATTTAATGCTGTTTTGGAATTTACAACAATCTGCTCATTCTTGATTATAAAACAAATATTAATATTTTATCAGTCACAACATCTTTTAATGAAGCATGAATCTTCCAGGTACAAATCAGATTGTTCTTTAGAACTGTTTCTCACTATGGCATTCTCATGTTGTTGGCGAATTGGCTATATAATTAGACTGTGATGGAATACTATTACACTCCTGAGCTTTAAATGCTTATAAATATGTGCATCCTGTGAAATGTAACTAAGTATATACATACTCTTGTTTGGATATAGAGCATTTCCCCTAAAGACCTATGTGTAAAGCATTAATCACAAGTTTGGCTCTGGATGGAAGGTGGTGAGGTGGACCATTAAAGGGATAGAGCCTTGTAAGACGTCTCTGCTAATTGAAATCAAGTCCTACAAAATTGTTCTAGGACTCTTGTTCCTCTTCCTCCTTTTATTTCCATTTCAGTAGCCATATTTCAATGTTCAGGCCTGTGACCATGAGCCAGATGACCATAGCTTTTTCCTTATAGACTGATATCACCAATACCATCAGCCAAAATATATTTCTTCTTCTTACACTAATTTTATTAAATATTTTAGATACACATTTATATTATTACACATATATACAATAAAGTACCTACAGCAAGAAGAGCCACAAACAATCAGGGATTATATAAATGTTACAATCATAGTGTTTTGGCTGTTTTATTTGGCAGCCTTTAAGAAAACATCTTTCCTATCTTGGTACATCTAAACTTCTGAATGTAAATCAATAGCTATCATATCTCATCATTATTAGCTTAAAACATCTATCTAGACCTAAGAACATCTTAACCCCTCAACAACGAACTTAATTGTAAAACTAAACTCTCTGGTCTTCAACTCCATCAGAGACTTGAAAAGGAACAAAATTGATTACCTGAGTTTACAGGGACTGCAGGATAGCAGGTTCCCAAAAGAGATGATGAAAGAGACAGTTTGCTACCTGAACAGTTGTCCAAAACTATAATGTTGGAACATCCTTTTCAGCTTTCTGGCCCAATATAAGTGCTCCTGCTTCCATTTTATGGTACCATAACAGTTTGCTGAGAAAACACTTTGCAGGTGTGGTGTAATCCACTAGGATTGCAGTCATAGAGTAAAAGACTATGGGATGGTATCATTCTTCCTAAGGAAAATTTTAAGGGAATAAAGATCCATGTCTAGCCAAATATAGAGAGGGTCTCAAAACTTTCAAAAATGGGAGTCATTTGGACAGACATCTGTCATCACTTTTAAAGGACTGACAAGTTGTTCAATTAAATTTCTAACACTGAATAAACATTTTAAAAAGCAATGTGACAGGATTTGAGTGTTCATTTTAAAAAGTGCATTCATTATTGATATTAAATGAAAGATAAACCTTTAATCGTTTCAATTAAGAAATACCATGATTTGGAATTTGTTTTCTTCATGTTGTCAAATTTTAAAACCTAATTTTCTGTAATAATTCATAATTACTTCATCATCTCGTTCCATCTGGAGGGTAATCAACCTATAAGCATATGAACCAGCTGATGCCCCAGTCACGGGGCATCTGCCAGGAGTGACCTGGGAACTGATCCAATAGCAAAATCCCCAGAAAACCCTCTCACTGAAAGGAAATTGTCCAACTGCAAACACAGCTCTCTTTCACCCAGCATTTTCTTTCCTAGGGATCTGGGTTATTGGACTTTCTTAGTTCACTCTTTTTACCCATGACTTATTGGCAAGTAACTCTCTTTTAACTTCTTATTTATACATTAACTATGCATAAAGGTACTTTGAGCATATATAAAAACTTATGCACATGTTTATTTAAGAGTTTCAAAGTCGCATTTAAGAATACCAAGAAAATTGTAGACATAGAAGAAAAAAAAAAGGAAATGTAAATCATTCTTACCATGAAATTATCTTGATACAAATAATAAGTTGATCATGGCATCATTTTTTAATCTTGGGAGATATTATTTAACATATATAATTAATTGATTAAAATACTTTGATATTTATCTTTTATAATTGTCCATACAAAAAATAAGTTATAAGTTGAATACTATAACTGTTGAATTTGCCTTAAAAATGGTAAGCAGAGATTTTTTTCAATTTAAAGGTTCAAAAGCTAATAATTATACTTGTTTTATTATATCAAGTACATTAAACACACCATGTCAGCTGCACTTTGTAACAATACTGTAAGAAGGTTTTTAGCATTTTGATTTTATAAAGCAAGAGATTAACTCCCACTAAATTAGGCAACTCATTATTTTTGCTGCCTGTTAATCTCATGCTTCCCCCTAAATATCACAAAATTACTTTTTTAGTTTTTCAAAATAATACTGGCATCATTATTCACTTTAATCCCTTAATGCCATAGATTCACTGCCAAAATAGTATTTCAGAAAGAAATGCTTGGAAAAAACATATAAAGCAGACAGTTGTTCATATTTTCCAGGAGTACTTTAGAGAAGCGAGCGCATGAAACTGGGACTCCAAGCCAACGCCGTGTCTTTCTGCTTAGGCTTTCTCTTTAATTAGCTGCTCAGGTTTTAAGTAATTCCAGTATTTACAGTTTAAATTTTAGACTTGGGCTCATAGGCACAGCTGTTATTTTTTAAATATGCTTCTCAGTTATAGATACTATATACCAAATGTACATAAAAGGGTTAGCTCCTTCCCTCCAATTTTTCTTATCATCAAAATTATGATGGCTTATTTCTTTTTATCTTCTAATTTCAACTGCAGTTCCAGTGGATATTTCAATAAACCAAGACATTTCATGGGAATATTTACTTTACATTTCAAAATCTGCCATATGTCCCATAAACTAGAATTCTATAATCAGAATAAATAAAGTTTGGCTTTCTTGAGCTCTCCATCTTCATGATTTCTTGTTTCTTGCTTGAAAATAGATAAATGTTACTTATAAAACTTTGACTTGAAACCCTCTGTAATCAAATAACATTAGAAACTATAGTATGAAAAATCACAAGGAATCACATTATTTTATGTTTAACTGAAATTATAGATAATCTGTTTGATTTGGATCTGAAATTCTTTTACCTGCAGTCTACAATTCATGGTTCCATAAAATACTATATAACTCAATGGTTCCAGAAACTCCATGGTTATAAGTTCCATGGTTATAAATTCCATGGTGATAAATTCTGTGGTCTAGAAAATAATATATATATATATATATATATATATATATATATATATATATATAAATGATGCTAAGGGATGAAGGCAGTTTAATAATTCTACCCAGCTGCAACACCTATCAACCTCAACTCTCAGTGGCATGGCAGGAGGTACATGAATGCCACTCACATTTCACTGGCAACCAACACTTTCTAATTGGACTGAAGATCCATTCAACAGGAGAGAAATCATGACTGGTGGTAGAAGTTTAAATGTCTTTTGGAAGCTAGGAAGGCCACGGACCTTAGAAAACAATCTAATGTCCACTTTTCTTGCCCAGCAGAATTCCTTTGTGTGTTGTAAATGTTTTTTCATAATGCTGAATTTTTAATAATAATTTATTCACATTAAATCCCAATTGTTATCCCCTCACTCTTATCTTCCCCTCCCCATCGTCCCTTCCACTTCTGCCCTATTCTCCTCCCCTAAACTACTGATGGAGCTGGGCACTCCTCAGCCACCACCTGGCCTCAGCCTATCAAGTCTCATCAGGATAGCCTGCTGCCCCTTCCTCTGTGTGGCCACAAAACCGCCCCCACCAAGGGACAGTGATCAAATTGCTGGAATCAGAGTACTTGTCAGAAAAGGTTCCCACTCTCCTTCCTCATGCAAACATGGAGAATTAACTGTCCATAGACTACTTCTGAAAGAGGAGGTCCACATTCTCTACTTCCAATGACCTTGTTTGGTGTATCAATCTGTGCAAGCCCTAAGGCGTCCATAACCATTGGGCTTGATGGTCTCCTTGTGGAGCGCCTGACTACTCAGGTTCCTTCCATCCCCCAAACCATCCATTCAACTCTCAGCTCTTCACCCAGAGTCCAGCTGCTAGTCCCTATCCCCTGATAGATGGAGTCTCTCCGAGGATATCTATGTTGGACTAATAGCCACTTATAAATGAATATATACCATGTGTGTCTTTCTGGGTCTGGGTTAACTCATTCAGGATAATCTTTTCTAGTTCCAGCCATTTGCCTGCAAATTTCGAGATTTCTTTGTTTTTGATAGCTGTGAAGTATTCCATTGTGAAAATGTACAGCAGCTACTTTATCTATTCTTCAGTTGGGGGACATCTAGATTATTTCCAGATTCTGGCTATTACAAATTAAGCTGCTATGAAAAAAAAAACAATCAAATAAAGCTGCTATGAACAGAGTTGATCAAATGTCCTTGTTCTATGATGAAGCATCTTTTGGGTATATGCCCAGGAGGGGTATAGCTGGGTCATGAGATAGGACTATTTTCAGTTTCCTGGGAAAGCATCAGATTGATTATCCAAGTGGCTGGCTGTACAAATGTTCACTTCCACCAGCAATAGAGGAGTGTTCCCCTTTCTCCACATGCTTGAATTTTTTATATTAGACCTTCTGATAAGTATAACATGTAAACTCAGAGTCATTTTAATTTGCATTTCTGTGATGACTAGTCAGCATTTCTTTAAGTGTTTCTCAGCCATTTGATAATCCTCCTTTGGCAATTATCTGTTTATCTCTGTTCCCCATTTTTAACTTGGTTATTTGGTTTGGTGGTGTTTAATGTCTTGAGTTCTTTATATACTTGGATTTTAGTCACTGTTGCATGTAGTGTTGGTGATGACCTTTTGCCAGTCTGTAGGCTGCTGTTTTGTTTTGTTGGCAGTGTCCTTTGTCTTACAGAAGCTTTTCAGTTTTATGACATCTCATTTATTAATTGCTGACCTTATACCCTTATCTATTGTTCTTTTGAGGAAATTGTCTCTTGTGCCAATGAGTTCAATGCACTACCCCAGTTTTCTTCTAAGAGATTTAGTGTGTCTGGTTTTATGTTGAGTCCTGTAATCTACTTGGACTTTAGTTTTCTGCAGAGATCTACTTGCCTTTTTCTACATGTAGACATCCAGTTAGACCAGCATCAGTTTTTGAAGATGTTCTCATTTTTCCATTGTATGATTTTTTTTTTTTTGAGTCTTTGTCAGAAATCAAGTGTCTGAAGCTGTGTGCATTTATTTCTGGCTCTTTATTTCTAGTCCATTGATCAGCCAGCTTATTTATATGCCAGTACCATGCTGGTTTTGTTACATTTGCTGTATAGTACAGCTTGAGATCAGGAATGTATATTTCTCGGAAGATCTTTTATTGTACAGTATTGTTTTATCTAGTCTATATTTTTGTTGTTGTGTTGTTTTGGTTTTTTTTTCATATGAATTTGAGAACTGATCTTTCAGTTCTCTGTAAAGAATTGCATAGGTATAGTAAGTGTGTACTAAGGATTACACTGTATCTGTAGATTGCTTTTAGTAAGATGGCCATTTTTATTATGTTGATTCTCCTGATCCATGAGCATGGGAGATCTTTCCATCTATTGATATCTTCTTCAATTTCGTTCTTAAAAGACTTGAAGTATTTTTTCATACACGACTTTCATTTGCATGGTAGAGTTACACCAAGATACTTTATGTTATTTGTGGCTATTGTGAAGGGTGTAGTTTTCCTAATTTCTTTTTCAACACATTTGTCATTTGGAGACAGGAAGGCTACTAATATTTTTGAGTTGGTATTATATCCAGCAACTTTGCTGAAGGTGTTAATCAACTGTAGCAATTCCTTGGTAGTGTTTTGGGCATCACCTCTGTATACTATCATATCATCTGAGAATGGTTATATTTTGACTTCCTTTCCAATTTTCATTCCCTTGATCTCCTTTGGTTGTGTTACTGCTCTAGCTAAGACTTTGAGTACTATGTTGAAGAGATATGAAGAAGGTCAACAGCTTTGTTTTGTCCCTGATTTCAGTGGAATTGATTTAAGTTTCTCTCTGTTTAGTTCGATGTTGCCTATAGGCTTGCTGTGTATGGCCTTTACTATGTTTAAGTATGTGTCACAGATCCCTGATCTAGCCAAGACTTTAAGCATGAGTGGATGCTAGATGTTTTTAAATGCAGTTTTTAGCATCTATGGAGATGATCATGTGGTTTTTATTTTCACTCAGTTTGTTTATATTATGGGTTACAAGGATAAAATCCATATGTTGAACTGCTCCAACATGCCTGTGATGAAGCCTACTGGGTCAGGGTGAACTATAGTTTTGATATGTTCTTGGATTTGGTTTGTAATTATTTTACTGAATATTTTTGCATCAAGAGATATTGGTATGAAATTCTCTTTATTTTTCAAGTTGTCGTGTGGTTTACATATCATGATGACTGTGGACTTGTAGAAGGAGTTTGATAGTGTTCCTTCTGTTCTTATTTTGTTGAATAGTTTGAAAAGTATTGATATTTGATTTTTTTGGAAGGTTTGTTAGAATTTTGCACTGAATCCATCTGGTACTGGGCTTTTTTTTTTGGATATTTTTACGACTGCTTCTATTTCCTGAGGAAATTTACCTATTTAATTTGTTTACCTGAACTTGATTCAATTTTGGTAACTGGTAGCTATCAAGAAATTGTCCATTTCATTTAGATTTTCATGTTTTGTGGCATATGTGCTAATGACCTAATGATCTTCTGGACTTTCTCAGTGTCTGTAATTATGTCTCCCTTTGCATTTCTGATTTTGCTGATTTGAGTAATCTCCCTATGCCTTCCAGTTAGTTTTGCTAAAGCTTTGTCTATCTTGTTGATTTCTCAAAGAATCAGCTCTTCTGAGATTTCTTGTATGTTCTGTGTCAGGAGCTTCTTAGATCGAACATTATCTTGGACGATGGTATTGATTTCTTAAATCATGTCTTCTACCCCTGGGATTCTCTCTTTCATCTCTTGAATTCCATTGGTGTATGAATCTGTAGTTCCTGTCCTTGCTAGGTTTTCCATTTCCAAGATTGTCTCAGATTTTGTTTTCGTCATTGTTTCTACCTCCATTTTCAGGTCTTGAATTCTTTTATTCATTTCCTTCTCCTGTTTGATTGTACTTTCCTGTCTTTCACTAATTTCTTTAAGTGATTTGCTCAATTCTTTCACCTCTTTATATTCTTAATCTAGTTTGAGGGATTTATTTATTTTTTTCCTTTAAGGTACCTATCTATTTCATAATCTCAGATCTGAAATTATTTTCTGTGTGTCATGTGTGGTAGTATCCCCAAGGCTTGCTGCTGTAGGACTGTTAGGTCCTGGTAATGTCAAATGGCCCTGAGAATTGTTGCTTGTCATCTTATGCTGACCTCTTCCCATTATGATGTCTCTGGTGTAGCAGATTTGGTTGTCTCTGATGATATGAGATTTTGGGGGTAAATATAGGCAATGGGACTTTGGTCCTGAACCTATCTTAGGCACCTGGGGAGCAAGCAGAAAGATATTCTAACAAACAGCTTCTCTGGTGGCCCCATTAGCCTCTCGGGGTCCTGGGAGCACAATGGACACTGGTGTTTTGTAGTCTCCAATCAGTTTGATACAAAGAGTGCTAGTGCTGCTTGCATGGAGGTGAGTGACTAGACTTTTTAGACCTCACACACATATGCAGGGCCCCAGGGACTTTTCTGTGGAATAGCCTCATGACCAGATGCCAGGCCCACCCATGCTATACACATCATGGACTGCTCTCACTTGGGAATCATGAACACCCGAGTATTATAGTTCTCAGTTTGGTCCTTATGTCACTGTGCAGTAACTGCTGTCCTTCTGATCAGACGAGGTATGTGATCTGTGCCTCCATATTGCTTAAGTTTCTGGTATGATCCTCTTCTACATTGTAAATCTTATCTTTATACCTACAGACAAATGTAAGGACTCCTTCTCCATGAACAGCCTCATTTACAGTACATGAAGTCTATCACTAAATAAATAAATAAAGAAATAATTAAACACAATCAAGTGATCAATAAGTGATGGAAAGCCAGGCCAAATAGGTACATATTCATCCCACCTCCTGCTACTATGGTTCAAGGAACATGAAAGACATAAATATATGTGAACATAGTGAGAAAAAAATTAAAAAGCACAATTGTATGAAGAGATATTGTGCAGTGATAACACTATAAACCAATGAATGTGAGGGTCACCAGAACACATTACAACCTACAAGGATGAAGAACAGACATCCTCCTAAAAATCTCTAGCCTTCTCACTCCTTTATAAACTTACTTTTAGCATCTGGAACTCGAGGAAAACAAATATCTGCTTTCTGAAATGCCCATTGTTTGTTACTTCATTGTAGGAGACAATACAACTATATGCTCTATAAATTAAATCTCAATCATCATTTACTTACCAGTCATCCTGATGTCACACAACCAATAAAACTCCAAACTGCCTTTATTCTGTGTAGACCATAACAGTTAGAGTTTTCTTTATATAAATTATTTGTCCCATCTTAAGTACAATCTTTCATTTTCTTGTCTATATGCATAGAAAACTTAATTTTTATAACTTTGTGTGTAATATTTCTATGATAAGTTATATAGGATATCCCGCTACTTCTATGGTTACTTGAAGTCTGAGATATGGACTTGTTTAGATGCATTACACACAGATATTTCATGTTAAATATATATGTATATATATTTTTATAGCCCAATGCTTGGCTGTGAGTCTCAGCATCTGTTTCGATCTGCTGTTGGATGGATCCTCTCAGAAGACAACTGTACTAGGCTCGCATCTGCATACATAGCAGAGTATCATTAATCATTAAGGGACTGGTTTCTCCCATAGGGTGAGTCTCAGGTTGGTTATACATTGGTTGGACATTCCCTCAATCTCTGTTCTAACTTTAGCTCTACACATCTTATAGGCAGGGTAAATTTAGGGTCAATTTTTTTCTGGATGAGTTGGTAGTCCTCTCCTTCCCCTAGAAGCTCTGTCTGGCTAGGAGGTGGACTGTCCAGTCTCCATGAGTCCCTCTGAACAGTCTTAGCTAGAGACAACCCCATATCCTCCCAGGAAGCTATCCTCTTTGTAGGTCTCCAGCTTCTCTCAAGAATGTCCCTGTCCTTGGTTCCTCTTGTCTCTCCAAGCCTTCTGATCTCCTGCCCATGCTCCCCTCATATCTGATTCCACCCCAAATTCCCTCCATACTACCTTGCCTATGCTGTCCCCTCTTTTTATCCACTTCTTCTCTCTATTGTATTTTGCCTTTTAAGTGATATTTAAGCATCCTCCTTTTGGTCCTCCTTGTTACTTAGCTTTTTGGGGTCTGTTACTTATATTTTGTTATCCTGTACTGTATGGCTAATATCCACTTATAAGTAAGTGTGTAACATGTGTGTCCCTATATCTAATTATATGTCATTTATATATACATACTTCTCCTGTTCTTTCTTCTATCCACGTATTAATATTGAACACCATGCTTCTTTACAACTGAATTATATTTCATTGTGTACACATGAGACAATATTTTCCCTATTCATTCATTAATAGGAACTTTGGCTGTTTCTATATCTCTAGAATTACAAATATTGTTGTAGTGAATATTTATGTACTCTGTTGGCCAATTTTACATCTTTGTGGGAAATATCTATTCAGGATCTTTACCCATATGTTCACCAGGTTTTTTTTTCTGCTTGTCAGGTGTAAAAATTATTTTGATGGCATACATCATTACTGTTTCAGCAACGCTATATAGATTGAAATTTTCTATAAACACTTCATTTTGTATTTTCTATCTAATGATAACTTGACAGTGATAGTTTCATCTCATTAAATGTCATTTTTGACATTAATTACCATGCAGGCATTTTGTTTACCTACCCTAGTTAAGCTATGCAATTCAAGTATTTAGTAGAGATCATGATACATCTTTCTCTGTGTTGATTTTATCCTTGTCAAATGGATCAGATCAGGAAAAAAACAGAGATTCTATGCACCATAGACTCAGAAAACTTATGAAAATGTTTTATTTTACCTGTGATACAGATTTTAAAAGTAAATTAGCTTTATTTTTTTGTCACTTCCATTTCTTCTAGCCAACTCTCCTCAGATTCCACACAAAATGTCACTCTAACAACCAATTATCATCTTCTTTTTTATTTTTAATGATTCAAAAAGTCTAATTAGTGCTTATACTAACAAAATATAAGACAGTATTATGATTGAGAACCTCATCATGGCAGAGAAGGAAAAATGTATCTGCTGACATGGGTTCTTTAGTTGTCTTAGTTAAATAAGACACAAGTCATACCTAAATATGATCTTTTTCCATAAGCTAAATCTTACATTTTCCCCATATCAAAGATGTCTCTTTGCTACCATAAACATTTAAAAACATCTTCTTGCTAGGCAGGCCTTATGTTGTCACTTGTTAAAAAACAAACATTCTCCTAAACTGGCCCTCATCTAAGAACTACATTTGAACTTTAATCTGTCATTATCTCCTTTTTATAATGTCTAAATGTATATAAAAGTTTTCATATATTGAATCTAAAACTTATGTCATCTCAAAAATGTTTATTCATTTGAACAAGAAAGGAGATATATTAATAAAAAATTGAGCTTAAACTTTGAAAATACTAAGTTCCAATGCAATTGTTCTAGCTCCTGGATGACATCGGTTATGCTGCTGTGTACACCACTCTTGGACACTAGTCCTGATATAAACACTTTGGAACGGTGGCATAGTTATGACAGCATTGAGAAATAACCCAGATTTTTACACCACATAGGAATATTTATTTAGGAAAAAAAACAATGAAGGCTTTACATGAAATCAGAATGACTGAGTTTATGTTGAGGTTTTTTCGCATGTTGTACTATCTAGTGTATTGTTGCCTCCAGAACAAAAGAATACTTTAAAATTTAATAAATTATACTTTAAAGTACCTCAAATATAAAAATAAGCATTAAAATGTTAAGTGTGTATTATACTTTGTATGGACATGTTATTTGTAAAGAAAACAGACTTTTCCCCATGGACTTGCCTGTGGAATATGCACATACAGATATCTAGGCAAATACTAAATGAAGGATTATTTTCCATCATATTAAGATGCCTTTAATTTACTTTAAAATTATTTCTGCCTTTATGTGACATGTGCCCCATGCTTTAATTAACAACATTCAGGTGACTGTGTCGGGAGATTGTTAGCTTCAGGTAGCCTTTGCTGTATAAAGAAAACAAGACTGTGTCTCAAAAGCATAGTGACATAACACAGAACAACTTAATTCTAGGTTTTATTGCTATGTGCAATTAATTTTATTTTATAGATTAAATACAATTGTTTATGAACTAATCCTTGGTAGATAGAGAATTTGTTCACTGATAACTGAGACTTGTATTCAGTATATTATTTTCCAGGATCATCACTTTTGTGAAAGTGGATTATAACTGATATGCTAAAGACTAACAATTATTCATAGGTCTGATCTTTCCTTTTAACAAGACAATATTATGTTAAAGCAATAGAAATATATTATTATAAACAGTGTCTTGTGCATAAAAAATATATTGCTTCTAGTCTACTATAGCAGAAAATGCCCAAGTGTTCAGTGCAACACTGCTCCTTAAAATTGTTCCTGTTTATCATGTTTATTTGAGATAATGAGTCATTATGTAACTCTCTTTCAAGCTACAAATCACATTGCTATCTCATTGCTTTAATTTTCACATTTTTAGATAATTTTGAATACATTATTAAGATTGCCATCATGATTTATGCTCATTACTTTCTTCATAGTAGGTACATAGATAAGACTGCCTTTCAGAGCCCATAAGCAAATGGAAATAAAAAAATTAATTTATCCTTCCTTAGCTTAATGATTACCGTTATCATACATAGCATTTCTTTACAAAAGCCTCGTTTTAGAGATGTAATACCCAAAAGATTCACCACTGAGAAACGTATTTTTATGACTTCTCAGTAAGTTAAACCTTAAATTTGCTGCCAGGATGTTATTGTACCAATCATGTTTGGTATGTCTTCACGTAACAAGGTTGGTTTTTATGGAGGAAATAAATGGCCATGGCACTAAGCATGCTCTAACAAAAATGTACAGGACAGGCTCAAAAGTAGTGACATAGCTCAACTGCTATAAAGGTCAGAGAGCTTCTTGACTCATGCGCAGACCAAGCAAATTCAATATAATAGGCAAATGACTATAAGAGTTAATGATGCATGATTTATTTTAATATATTTTTGCCCATCCATTTTTGTTCCACATTAATGCCCAAAACTAGGAGTCTAAATTAGGAGTCAATTCTCTATAATCTGTTTTACATATCTTGCCAACAGAGTCGCCTTACCTTTTCCACTACTGTTTACTATAGAGGTCCTTTTCTCAGCTCAATGTGCCTCCATCTAGAATTCCATTCATGCACCATCATAAGTGTGGTAAAGGAGTTTAACACACATGATGAAAAGCCATTATGTCCTAGGGAATAAATGAAAAAAAAAAAAGAAACCTTCTGGGGTTTTCAGAGTGTTCTACATAATGTCCAGGCTGGCTCAGCAGTCACAAATAAATAAGAGTTGTGCTAATCTTCTTTGTCAACTTTAGTACATCTGGAATTATCTAAAAGTCAAGCAACTGGACACTTTTGTGAGAAATTTTTCTTAGTTGGACTATGTCAGATTGCAGACTCATTCAACTGGAGTCTACATCTATTGAGTTCAGAAGACTGGGCCACACCTTGTGGTGGATGCTACATGAAAGGACATGAAAGAAGGAAGTGCTTGCTTTTTTGCTTTCTGTCCTCACTCTCTCTGGGAAGTCTATGTATCCTGTCTGTATGTGAGCTGTTGTTAGAAAGTACTTTGGGATTCAAACTGAGACTGAGAATTGGCACCTCTAAAGACACCGCTGGGACTCCAGCACAAGATTGGAACAGCTGAGCCATCCAGACTACCAGATCCTTGGCTATTCCATCAAGAGTTTTCCATTCATTGGGCTACTTGAAATACAGCCTGTAAGCTGCTCAAATAAATCATGCATATGTATATGTTCATTTTATAACCTGTCCTCTTTAAAGAATTCAGAGCAATACAAATTATAAGCACAGCAATGTCCGTTCTAGAGAACACCTACAATCACACTATATTCCTCAGTGTTTAACTAAAAATTATAGAATTATATTGCTTTTATATCAATATTGTCTTAAAATTTAATCAGTTTTATAAACATAGGAAATTCAAAATGTGAAAATGGGTCATATGGAGCCCTTGTTCATCAGGTATATGTACAGCACAAGTCCTATAATGAAAGCTCAAAGTACATCATGGAAGAGGTAGTGGAAACACTGTAAGAGCCAAAGGTCCAGGAAGTCTTTCATGAGATTTTATTTCTCAGAAATGACAGAGAAGCTGTTCTCGTAATACCTTGACTATATATAAATAAGACCTGAAAAATGACCATATAGATAGGGCTGCTAATATGGAAAAGGAAATTCCCCTGGGTTTGATTCCTATACAGAGAGCAACAGGCAAGTAATGATTGTTAAGAGATGGAGAAGCAGCCTATCCTAGGCAAGAAACCTCTAACTTATTATCTAACAAAAATAGTAACCCATGACATTGTTTATATCCAAGTCACACTAAAAAAACTTGCCAGGTTGTATTTCTTTATTTATAACTTTACATGTGTGAGTGTGTGGGTTTAACCACAATAATCAAAGAACACAACTCTATACATTTGAGAGGAAGTAGATGTTCATGAGAAGGATTGGCAAGAGTGGACACAGATGCAGGAGAGAGAAGAAAGGAAAATGAAGAAGTGATATAATTCTATGTATTATTAATATTTTAATAAAATAATTTCATTTCAAATATAATATTCTTTTGATTTATTTTTCTTGCTTAATTATAGAGAACCATAGGTGGAAAGAATGAACAATAAACATCATCATTTCTAAAATTAACAAATTTTCTAATGAAAAAAATTAAAATGCGCTCACTGGTGGTATACATTAGGTCATTTACGTCCTGTGTCATAATGCTTACCAAAGTGTGAATTATTTTATTTCATATACATTCAGTAGTTTTGTATCATGTTTCCATAGTATACTTATAACTAGAACAAAAAGAGTAATATTCTACTGTGCTGTTTGCTATTGAAAGCAACTGAACTTTATGCATTAGTTTGTTTCTAAAAATTCTTCCCTTAACTTAGTAGCCAGACTTAAAGGGAAATGCTACCAGTTTGTCATTTTTATTTGAGTTTTAATTTTTAATTTTCAACAAAGTTAGGTAGATTTGGAGAGCAATAGAATTTTTATAACACAATCAATGAATTATACACAACAATATGTTGTTAAAAATCATGCATTCCTCAGTAAATGGCCAAGTTCTGAAATGGGTCCACTATTGTGAATTCTCACTACAATACAATTATATCCTGATATTCTGTACAAACACCTAGGTTTATGAAGAGCATTGTGAGCTTAGATTTTTCCTTAGTTAATTCTGTAAGAACCTTGAATTATTATTATAGAACTTAGATGTCTTAGAATATGTGCTCATGTGAAAATTTTCAACTCATCTAAGTACTGGCACTGCATTCGGCACTTCATGTCTTGATTTTGAAGCAAAAGAAAGGAGCACTTATACGGGGGGAGGAGGTCCCCCTCAGGAACAGTCATAGGGTAGGGGAGTAAGGGGAAAATGGGGGGGAGGGAGGAATGGGAGGATACAAGGGAGGGGATAACCATTGAGATGTAGTATGAATAAATTAATAAAATTTTAAAAAAAGATAACAGAAAAAAAGAGAAAAAAGAAAAAAAGAAAGGAGCACTACCATAGCTCCTGCTTGGCCACTGTTGCTCATTATAAAACATTATTGGCAGTTATATGTAGAGAAAGATGGCTGCACTTTTTCTCACAATGTGAAAAATGTAGAAAAACAGAGCTCTTCGTTTACTTATGTAGCTTGCATATGTTATTTGAGAAGTACATAGTGTGTATTTTAAACAATGGATTCATCATTACATCTACCTTGATAATGGTCTATTGTACAGTGGTGTGTTCCTGAAATTCAGAACAAAAATTGACAAATTATTTCTTCTATTATTGACTAGAAGCATGGGTGTCTGGAGCAGTATGGAAGACACTTATACAAAACTAAAGACACGTCATTGCCTCACAATTTTCTGGAACAAATATTTAGTCAAGGATATCCAGGCCTAGGGCTATGACAAAGATAATCTTGTCTGTAACACTGCCAAGAAAAACTTTTCAGGATTCTGTTTACATCCTACATTAACATTCCTCCTGTGACTACAACTCCATACTTCCAGTTGATGTACTGAAACTAAGGTTTCCTAGTAACAAGCAGTCCAGTAGGCAGCCTGTGACTTTCCCTTGAATATGTATGACTCTAATTTCCACAGGGAAGAGAGACAATAATGAATGATTTGTTTTGCAGTTATCTTTGTGAAACAGTTTACTTTTTGTATTTATGACTCATCATGATCTCTCTGTCCTTCCTGTTCATGGCATAACAGTTATCCTCGCTGAATCAGAGTCACAGAGACACACATTCAGCTGCATGTATCAGGTGTTGAAAGAATTGCTACATACTCCTTGCAATGTTGTTAAAAGACAAGTTCTTATTAAATACATTAGACAGAAAAATTGTCACTTGTTCAGACAAAAAGAGATCTAGGAAAATATTATTTTTGACAAAATATTGATTAATAAAGAACAATATCTTGTGTAGGTGCCAAAATAATATAATGACATTGTATAATTGATGATAAATTTTAATACATTTAATATACTTGAAGGCATCATGTACACAAATCATTGAATGTGGATATTTTGAGCTTGTGCCCACTTGTTCCAAAGTCTTTGGTATAGAAAGGTACTCTTCACACTACTGAAAGAGAAATATAAATATCAATCCAGTCACAAACCCTTTTATGTACAATGTTCTACCTGCAAGATATTATAGGACAATGGTGGTGCAAAACTTGTGCGAGTAACCAGCCAATAACTGATCCTCCAGGAGATGGAATTCATGCCAGGTACAGCTTGAGTGATGAAGAACCTGAAATTAGATGGCCCGGGGACTTAGAACAAAACGAAAAATAAAGTCTTAACAAACTGTAGTAATAAAATGACTCCTAATGACATTCTGCTAAATTCATAGATCAGTTCTTTCTTCAACCATCCTCCGTGAAACTTCTTCCTGCAGCAAATGGGCGCGAATACACAGAAGAACAACCATTACACAGAGAGTGGGAGACCTTGGAACACTCATCTCTAAATGGTGTGTCTCCATCAAATCCCTCCCCTCAGAGCTCAGGAAGAATGTAAAAGTCAGAAAGAATGGAGGACACAAAGAAAACAGGACTTTCTATATCAGAATGAACAATAGTTCATATGAAATTAAAAAAAAAATACATAGAGAAAAATGTTCAAAGCCTGCAAAGGTATGCACCAGGTCCACTGCTTAGTGTTTTTATGGGATTTCTGAGTGTGTCTGAGTGGGTGTCTGATTACCATGCCTTCTCTTGAGTTATATTCATTCTGTTGGTTTCTCTTGTCTAACTTCGATTTGATGGGTTTTCTTCTATCTTACCATGGAGAATGAGGTGTCCATTGGCTATTTCTAAACAGGGGGTATAGGTTGGTGTCCATGGGTCCAGATACCCCAGCCTTGATGGTCTCCTTGTGAGGCTTCTGTATCCTCTGGGTCCTAACATTCCTCTACTCTTCCATACCTCTCCCAGTGCTCCGCTTGGAGTACAGCAGCGAGTCCCAGCAACTGTCCCAACCTCCTGCTGTGTGGACATCTATGTGAGTATATACAATGCTTGTCTATGAAAAGATCTCCCATGCTCATGGATCGGGAGGATCAACATAATAAAAATGGCCATGTTACCAGAAACAATCTACAAGTTAGTGCAATCCCTGTGGTGCAATGCTTGTTGTGGTGGAGGGACTGTTGCTTTCTGGTGGTATCGAATGGTCCTGGTAGTTATTGCTTGTGTTCTTACGCTGACCTCTTCCTATTGTGATGTCTCTGGTGTTAGCAGGTTTTGTGTTCTCTGTTGGTGGGTTCACTGACTCTATTGGCTCTCAGTTAGGCAAGGTTGCTGGGGAGTGTGCAGAAAGGGATCAAAGGAGAGAGCTGCTCCTCCTGTGGGCTTGCTTGGTTCCTCTGCTGTGCCCAGACCAGCTCACCTCTGCTGAGATCACTGTCTCTGTTGGCTCCCTATTTGTCAATCAGATATACCAGGCCTCTGGGAAGCAGGCAGAACTATACCATGCAGAGAGCTGCTCCTGTGGGCCTTCTTGCCTCCTAGGGACAGACCGTGAGCGATGCTGTTGTTTTTGCAGAGCTGGGCTCTCTCTGAGCCTGGGTAGTCAGAAACTTCCCACTAGCTAGGCATGTGGCTAGTCTAGGAGTATGCACCCTGGGCCTGCTCTCTCTGAACCGGAGTGGTCAGAAACTTCCGTCCATCTAGGCTCATGGCGCTAAGTTGTACAAGCCAGGCGCCATTCCTTCAGGGACCTGGGACTTTTCTGAGAATTATTATGGTGGCCCAAGGACAGACGCAGGTATTTCACCCAGCTTGGACCCTTCTCATCTGGTGGTCACTAGTCCTGGTGTTTTGTGGTTCTTGGATCAGACCTTAGGTCACTGTAAAGTCTCTGCTGTCCCGCTGATCAAAGGTGTGTATTCCGTGCCACCATGTTTGATCTTCCTCCTTTTGGTATAACTTTTAGACATATGAAGGATTGAATAAAATCATAAACACTACAGAGACAGTGAATTTACCATTTTGTATGTTTGGGAAAGGAAAACATGCACTTTAATTATTATCCAAATATTTTGCTAACTAGTAGGGGAAAAAATCATCAAAATCACCAAGAAACGACTTCTTTCATTTATCCCTGACTTAACATTTTACAGTCATATGTGTTTTCTATTGCATTCTAAGGGTGACTTTAGGCTTCCCTCCTGAGAAAAAGACGTGTGGGAGAAATTCATCTAACGCTTTTAAGAAAAGAAATGGCTGTGGTTGACCCAGTGTCTCCTAGGTTTCCTTTTGCACCTAGCTGCTTTGCAAGACACACACATCCTCCACTCTGTCCTGCCCTTCTCCTGAAGGGGTAGGCGATATTGATGTCTAGTGGTATTATGAAGACTACCTAATTCTTCTGTATATGACAAACAAGTCTATTACTAAATATAACTGAAGGTCTCAGCATTATTAGCAATTCATTTGGCTTATCACCTTTCATTCTATTGTTCTGTCATGTTTTCTAACCTACAAAAACAGAACAGAATTGTTTTATTTCATTTTTTTTCCTAAAATGGCTAATGATCCTGTTGTAAAGTTTTAAAAGACTGATGAGTTAAAACTTAGCTTACTTGACCAAGTAATAATCCACAAATCAAATGGTAGACAGAGGGTTGTTACAGACTGACCACTTGAGAAAAGTTGAAAAGAAAATGAATTTCCTTTTTGGCTGCATATAGGAATCTGTAATATGGACATGGGGTGGTTAAGTGGGCCTATGCTTGGCTTCATCTCAGCCTTCTGTAGTTGAACTAACCTCAGCTGCTTGTGATCAATGTGTAAATCATGATTAAGTGTGTTTGTGCACTAAATTAAATTGTGATTTGTTCACAGGAACCTCAATATTGAGAGACAATAAAATAGGATGTGTTTTGTTGGTGGGAGCAACCCAAAGTTGGAGACACTACACTAGGCTGCAGGTTGTTAATGGGAAAATTCATACTTAGGAGACAAGCCTCAGGGCAATGTCCACCTACCTGTATAGCAGTAAGATGTTAACCTGAATCCTGAAGACTATGTAAGAACTCTATTTGGAAACTAATTTAAGATAAGTTTCTAGTTCAATATTAGTTAAAGGTCTTAGAAAGAGAAGGCCATTGAGCTTGAGAGATGGCTCAGATTTTAAGAGCACTGACTGCTCTTCCAAAGAGAAGGCCATGTTGCTTTTGGAAAATTGAATTTCACAATGGTTTCTCCATATAAGATTAGCTGTATTTATAGGTTCGTTGTTGTTTTCAATGTATACTTGAATTGTTAAGTGTGTATTGGAATAAGCAAATGTAGAATTGTCTGCAGTTGGTAAGACCTGAGATGCTTGCTCATGCCTGAATGCTACCCTTCTGATGTTGAACATATTTTCTCAAGAAGGTGATATAATTAGATAAAAGGTGATTTCTTGATATTTCTAATGATCAGTTTACCTAAGAGAAAATTCATTATACAAACATTTATATCATTGAAGAATGGACTGATTTTTTCCTAAGTTTGAGTGTTTTTCAACTATTATTTAGGTTATAATTTATAGCTTTAAAACAATTATAATCCAAGTTATAATGCTACTATTTTGCAGGCATTGTAGTATTACAGGATATGTAGATTATTGAGTTTATATTAATGTAATTGGTGAGTATACTAAGGAAAGGCTAACGAAAACATTTCTAATGCATTTTGTGTCCATACCCTTTACATGGTCTGAAAATGAACCTGGGTGATCTCTAAAACTCTGTTTAAAGATTTAGACTTTTAAGGTGCAGAATGTGGTTCTCATCCATATGAGCTCAGGAGCTCTTATTACAAAATATGACAGAAATAGATTACATTAATTTATAAAGAGTAGGCCATCAACTTCGATTGAGGCAAAATAACACGCCATTAAAATTCTTGCAAGGGCAAAGACTTAAAAAAACAATTTTATAAAGTTGTGCTGGAACATTTTGTCTTTAGACTCTCATTTCTCAGGAAACCTATCAGTGACTAGGGAGATTTGAAAATATGCTTTGGTCTTGATACCAGAAAGAGGAAAGAGTGAAAACATAAACTTATGCTAATTAAGCTGGGGAAAGTGAGGATGTGGATGTGAGAAATGTTGTGATTGGATAGGAAGTACGCATACACAGATAAAAGGTAGAAAATTAAATATTGGAGGTCAAGCCAGCCAGATGTGAAAGCAAACAATACACACCTGGGCAAGATTTGTCTTAAAGAAGACATTTAAGGAGGGACACCTGGTCTGTTTCCTCAGGCTCAGAGAGAGTGGCAATGTTCCAAAAAACAACCAAACATACACAGGAAAGGAACAGAAGAAAAGAAAAATAATTCACTTACTGGAAACCTGGTCCTATAAATACACTTTGCGATTTCATAACATATAATTAAGGGATAAAGCTAGGTAAATAAATACTAGGAATAATAATTCCCTAGAGAAAGTAAAGGTGGTTTGAAGGGAATGTTTAATAAAACAGCATACATATGCATGTTGCTAATTGACTATCAAGGTGACCCAGTTCCTCTGACTGGTCAAGCATTGATTGTATTCTGAGAAAGCAAACAGAAACAGGAGACATTCTGGATCACAAATATAGCTCAGTGCTAACGTGCTTTTGCATAGCATGAGTATGCTCACACAGCTGATTCCTACTACTGAAAGAGAGAAGGGTGAGTCTCCTTTAATAATTGCCAAGTAAGACAACCAGATGTCTTCCCCGTAGTGTGATAGAAAAATATAATTTCAGTGCAAGGTTTCAGAACAGCAAGGTGAAATAATGAAATATCCCCTAAGCTTTCATTTAGATTTACAGATCCAGAACTTGTTTCTTTCCTCTATTTCTCACCAGGAGGACTTCATAAAACAAACTGTATAGAGTTTTTGAGGAAACGCAAAGGTCTACTACCAGCAGAGGAAGGGAAAACAAATCTTTATATCTAACAAAATTGCCAACTATATACATGGCTAAAAAAAAAAAAAAGCCAGGACTCAGACAGAATAAACTACTAATATCTCAGCTGAGCTTTCTTTTAAGCATGAGAGGTATAGAGGGTAAAGGAAAGAAAAATCTAAATAATTTAAGAACTCAGCATTCCAAAGAGAGTGAGAATATAAATAAATACTATGCAACGTAGGACATATGCAAAAGACAGTCAGAGCCTCCAGGTATTGTACTGAGTTATTGGTCATAAGGATTTTTTTTTCTTTTTGTTTTATGCCAGATAGCACAAGAAAGAATAAAATCACAAGATCTGGGAACTGGGCCACCATCAGTGCATTTTCCTCACATTGCTGAAAGGAACATATGTCTCAAATGCTACTTTGTGAGGGCAGAGACAAGATGAGTAAGTGAATGGCAGCCCTGACCATAGCACCAAAAGAGATCATTGTCACATAGCCCTTCAGGAATGCTTCTATTCAAGGACATGGGAGGAGATATCACTTCACAAATCTGCAAGAATTATGGATTTTAATATTTTCATATTATATGTCCGTATTTGAATATGAGGCTTCAATTTTTGGATTATCATCTCTTCTTTTGAGTACTATAATTGAAGAAAGCTTAAATTCAAATACTGAAAGAGATACTTATCCATATTTACAGAAAGCATTAGAGATTATTTCAATTGTCATCACTTACACTCATCTAGTGTTTTATCTACTGATGTTTAATTTTATCTTCTAAGCTGGTAGGTTACATTAATGAGAGTTGTCATGCATAATTTGTATTGGGAAACTGGGAAATATTGAGCTCAGGGTTTAGCAAAGGCTTTAAGTTACTTTACTTAATGACCTGTTCTAAGTCAGTGCTTCTCTGAGTTTAATGTACACAGGAATTACCTAGGGATTGAGTTAAACTATAGAATAAGTAGATTCTGACTAGGCTTGGTGTTCTGCATTTCTAACAAGCTCCCAGGTGAGGCTAATACTTCCGAGTCCGCAATTGTGAGGTTTTCAGCCATTTCCAAAAGGTTAGAGTCGATATATAACTTTCTGCTAAAATAATTCAGACAGCCTCCCGAAAACAAAAAGTGTTAGCATCATTAGCACCATGTTGCTATTGCTGGGAAGATGACTGTCCTAAGAGGCCAAACTTCTGTTCTGAAAGACAGAGCAGCCATGGGCATGTCCGACTGAGTAATAATTGCTTAATCTAACAATTAAAAGGTATCAGAATATTTAGTTCTAATTTTCACAAGTGAGGAATATGTTCTTAGAACCTCATCCCACAAAGAAATAAACTTGTAAGATCATAGTCAGCTACACTTCACTACTTCCATCTTTCTGTCCCATTTGCTTGATGATCTCAGGGAATGGTATATTCTCCCCTGGTGGTATGTAGCCTACCTTCTCCATTTTCTACAGCACCAGAGTTCTCTAGTCCTGAAGGTCAAAACTAAGTAGTGTGTCCCTATAAGATGATTCTCTCTAGTCTGAGGCAAACTTTTCAAGTACAAGGAATATTTTACATATTCTGACTTATTTTCTTCTTTCATTCTTTCCTTTCTTTCTTTCTTTCCTTTTCTTTATTGCTTTTTTTCTTTCTTTATAAGCAAGATCACTAGCTAATGGAAGCCTTTTAAACACTTGCCTGCTCTCAAACTCTAAAACATCTGAATTAACTTGTATGTTATAAAATTTAGAAAGAAGATCAAAACAATGTAATGAGGAAGGTCTGCAGACAAAAATACACATCAGCATAAAGAAATTTTAGGGTTTTTTTTTTCTTGTTTCAATTTTATCACAGCATTTTCTTACTTTCTTTTGTGTGGAACAAAAGAGAATACATAAATTAACTGACTTATATTACATGAAACATCATGAATCAGGGACAAGATCACAAAGTCCCTTATCTTTCTGAAGAACTAGTGTCAAATGATGGCTGCTATGAGAAAAGTTAGTTTTCTTCAGGGATGTGGCCCCTGAGAGGTTAGTCACACTTCGGTATATAGTACTATCCTTGTATTCATACCGCCCACGTTAAGTTTTAATAAAGAGTTGAAGCTGCTATGAACATAATTGAGCAAATGTCCTTGTTCTATGGTGGAGCATCTTTCAGGTATCCCCAGGAGGGGTATAGTTGGTAGCACTATTCTCAGTGTTCCGAGACAGTGCCAAATTGATTTACAAAGTGGCTGTACAAGTGTTTGGACTCCCACGAGCAATGGAGGAGTGTTTCTTTCTCCACATCTTTGCCAGCATATGCTGTCACTTGAGTTTTTTTTTTTATCTTAGACATTCTGGTAGGTATAAGATGGAATCACAGAGTCATTTTGATTTGTATTTCCTTATTCATAAGAGCCAGAATCTGGAAACAACCTAGATGTCCCTAAGTGGAAAAATGGATAAAGAAGCTGTGCTACATTTACACTATGGGATACTATTCAGCTATCAAAAACAAGGGAATGTTGAAATTTGCAGGCAAATGATGGAACTAGAAAAAGACATCCTAACTGAGGTAGCCCAGACCTAGAAAGACATGCATTATATATACTTACTGATAAGCAGCTATTAGCCCAACATAAATGTCCTCTGAGAAACTCCACCAAGCAGAGGATTGGGACAGGTACTGGGACTTGCCACTGGACTCTGGACTAAGTGCTGCAAGTTGTGTGGAAGAGTTGGTGGATGGAAGGATGGGAGGGTCAGAAGCTCTACAACTAGACTATCAAATTTGGTGGATCTGGACAGGGGTATGTATGGCTGCACAAACTGGTCTACCAACCAAGGACACTGCAGGAACAAAACCTAGACCCACAGTTTAGATGTAGCCCTATGGACAGCCCATTCTCCATGTGAGGAAGGGATTAGGGAACTCTAATGCCTGAAATTTGATCACTGCCTCTTGGCAGAGAAGCTCTTTGGGAACACATAGGAAGGGGATGCAGGCTAGCCAGATGAGACCTGATAGGTTGTGGTCAGGTGGTGGGGGAGGAAGACTCCGCCTGTCAGTGGTCTAAGGGAGGGGAATAAGGTGGAAGATGGAGGAAGGGTGGGAACAGGAAGATAAGAGGAAGGGGATTACAACTGGAATACAATGTTAATAAAGTATAATAAAATAAAATTTTATTTATTTTATTTTTTTAGACTTAAAAAGATTCTGTATTTTCTTTTTTTAAATATATTTTATTGATTTATTCATATTCCATCTCAATTGTTATCCCATCCCTTGTATCCTCCCATTCCTCCCTCCCTCCCATTTTCCCCTTACTCCCTTCCCCTATGACTGTGACTGAGGGGGGCCACTTCCCCCTGTATATGCTTATAGGGTATCAAGTCTCTTCTTGGTAGCCTGCTATCCTTCCTCTGAGTGCCACCAGGCCTCCCCCTCACATAAAATAAAATTTTCAAAGAGAAAAGTTTTTTAAAAGTTACAAAAAGAAAAAAAAAGTTAAAAAGAAAAAAGAAAGAGTTCAAAATTTGGAGGAAAAAAGTGCTGGGGTTTGATAGGTGAAAAACCAGAGAAGAGAAACTGAGAGATATGTTGGAAAACAAATTATGTAGTTGAACTCAATCTTCAACCTACTGATATGATGATGATCATCACGAAGATGTGACTGACTGTGAAAGT
This sequence comes from Acomys percivali, assembly GCA_907169655.1. Taxonomy (NCBI): domain Eukaryota; kingdom Metazoa; phylum Chordata; class Mammalia; order Rodentia; family Muridae; genus Acomys; species Acomys percivali. The sequence continues at coordinate 11,516,699 of OU015748.1, forward strand.
ATAAATCCCTAACAAAGCACTGAGCTGCCGAGTGGTCACTACAACTATATGAAAGTTCAGTGATCAATGTTTCTATATCCATCATCTTTGGAATTTTACTGGTTTATATGTTTCTTTTTTATCAGTTTATTGCATGTCTCCAAACTCAGAACTGGGACATAAAAAATGTGTATTAGTGGTCAAAACAACCCAAAATAAAAAAACAATAAAGCTTAAACATTGCATTTGAAAAATGTTTTCTGACTTTTTCCCAATTAAATGGTGTCTTCCCCACTCCCCAACTCTGTCATTGATAAAATATGTGGCCAGTATGAGGAGGAGGAATAAAAGCTAACCTCTTCTTCCTTTTTCTGATATTTCAGGAGCATGAGGACACAGGACAAAGATATTAAAAATGACACTACTTAGTACTTACAAAAAATTAAATATACATAAATATGTCAATAGACATTGAGAACATGTATTCTATTCTCAGGACAAGAGAATAAGAAAGAAAAGGCAAGCAAACAAACAAAAACCCATTTATAAGTCCTTTGCCAATGTTGGTTTTTCACATCTGTATCATGAACTTCAAAATGCTCATGATTAAGAGGACATGAATTAAAAGAAAGCAAGCAGGCTACATAGGATAGTTTTAAGTGAGGAAAGAGAAAGAAGAAATGTTATACCTGTATTAAAATCTCAAAAGTAAATACATTAAAAATAATGAAATTTCATGTTTAGGAAATGAAAAAATTCATTGATGTGAAGACTAATCTATTGGAATAAATGGGATCTAGCAGTAGGTGTCAGTATGCCCCTCCGGTTGTCAGAAAGAACCAATCGAACTGAGGAGGTACTCCCTCTAATAAACATAGCAGCCCCTCACTGAAGAAAACTGCAGGGATGCAAGGGGTTTGAAAATGGGACATGTCCAAACACAGTGAGAGTGCAGTAAGGCAATGGTAACACAGTTGGAAGAGAAGACCAAGAAGAATCTAATAGCATTATCTATATGAAAGGAGCTATTGAAAGAAGCAGCGGTGGCAGTTGAACTACAACTGGACTATGTTAAGAATAAAAAATTGGCTAAGGTTTACTATTATCTTTACACATATTATGAGATTCATATGAAATATTAGAATGAAACGGAAGCTGTGCTTTCCATATTGACTAGGCCATGTATCTTCCGTTTCAAGGTATTTGAGAAAAAACAAAACAAGAACATGAAACACAATTATGGAGAATATTGACTGCTAAATGCTATACTGAAATGAGCATCTTCAAATTATTTTTGAACAGCTATGAGGTATACATTTCAAAAACCCAGAAGAAATTATCTTAAATTATTTTCATCATAAAAAGGCATAAAGGTTGAGGATACAAATTGATTTAACCTAAGGGAAATTTTTTTCCCAATGCAAATTTCTATTAAAGCACCACACCACATAGTACCTGATTACTATGTGCAAATTTAACATTTTACATCAAATAAAGCTTAACTTAATGTGTTTTACAAGAGCATTTTACTAGCCTGCACAAACAAGCATAAAATATATTTCTATGTTTGTTACTGTGGATAATATATGAATTGTAATATGATAATCTATGAAGAATAAGATTATCAGCAAGGTGTAGAAAAAAGAAAGCAAACTGATTTCACCAACTTTATTAGCATGTCTATGTGTTGAATGGCTATCTTAGTTACTTTTCTCATTGTTATGATGAAATTTCTGGCACATGCAACATAGGAAAGTGTGGGCTTGCTTAGGCTTACTGTTTAGAAGAACACTGTCAAGTCATGGTGGGTAAAGCTTAGCAGCATGGTGGCAGAATGGAAAACAGCAGGTCAGGCTGGTTGTTCAGATTGCATCCATAATAAGTGAGAGGAGTGAACTGTAATTCTCAGCAAACATCCAAGTATCTTTTTTCCTTTATCTTTTTTGTTTTCATTTTATTCAGTCATAAACCTAAGTCCATAGGAAGATCTCATCACTTTCCAGGTGCCTCTTCCCTCTTCAGTGAGATCTGTTTTTAAATACACCCATAGGAATGCCCTAAATCTTGAGGGAAAGTATTTACTACCAGAAATTTTAGTATTAATATTAGAAAAAGGATTGTGCAGAATTCTAAAGGTCAAAATTTTATTTCTGGCACCAATTCCTTTGAGTCATTTGACTGTAGGTCTCACAAACAAGTGAAGAGTAAATAAAGATAAGACCTTGAGATTCAATCACTCCCAATTCAAACCTGAAAAATGGCGAAAATTCCCAAAGAAGAAATAAAGCAAGAAAACAAATTCTCTGGAAGGATTATCATGAGAAAAACAAAAACAAAAACAAAAACAAGAAACCAAAAACACATGTGCATGAAAATTAACAGGATGATTGAAAACTTGGCAAAATACATATGCATAAAGAACATTAAGGAAATTTCCTTACCATTTATTTAATATATTTGATATATGTTAATATATCCCGTTTAGTAGAGAATATGTTACATAAGTAAATTTGTATAATGTTGAGTAATATTGAGTAAAATACAATGATCTAGATTTTAAAATAAGACACAAATTAAAATGTTACGTGACTTTGAGTTATAAGTGATATCTGTTTTATTCCAATGGGTGAAGACATGAATTATAGGACAGGAATAAGTTTGAAGGAATCATCTTAAGGAAATGATATAAAAAGAGGCAAGGATCTATTAGCATTTTTCTACATGTAGATATCCAATTAGACCAGCACCGTTTGTTGAAGATGCTGTCTTTTTCCCATTGTATGGGTTTGGCTCCATTGTCAAAATTCAAGTGTCCATAGATGTGTGGGTTTATTTCTGGGTCTTCAATTTGATTGAATTGAGCAGACAGACTAGTCTATGCTAGAACCTTTCAATCTTTATTATTATTGCTCTTTAGCATATCATGAATTCAGGGATGGTGATACCTCCAGAAGTTTTTATATTTTATAGGATGGTTTTAGCTACTCTGGGTTTTTTGGTTTTCCATATGAAGCTTAGAATATTTCTTTGAAGATCTGTAAAAAATTGTCTTGGTATTCTGATGGGGACTGCTTTAAGTCTGTAGATTGCTTTTGGTAAGATGGCCATTTTTACTGTTGATCCGACCAATCCATGAGGATGGAAGATCTTTCCATCTTCTGAAATTATTTTTGATTTCTGTCTTCAGAGACTCAACACTCTTGTTGTACTGGTCTTTCACTTCCTTAGTTAGAGTACACCAAGATATTTTATATTATTTGTGGCTATTGTAATGGGTGTTGTTTCCTTAATTTCTTTCTTAGCCCATTTGTCACCAGGAGGGCTACTGATTTTCTTTTGATTAATCGTGAGTCTAGACACTTTGCTGAAGGTGTTTATCAATTGTAGGAGTTCTGTGGTGGAATTTTGGGGGTGACTATTCATATTAATTATGCTTCACAAAATTCAAGTCCAAGTGGTGTAAAGAACTCAACATAAAACCAGATACACTAAAGCTATTAGAAGAAAAAGTGGATAAAACGTGACATCACTGGCATAGGAGACAACTTCTTGAACAGAACACTAACAGCTTGGGTTCTTAGATAAACAATTAATAAAAGGGACTCTTGAAACTGAAAAGCTTCTGTAAGGCAAAGGACATTTTCATTAGAATGAAATGGTAGTCTAAAGATTGGGAAAGAATCTTCACCAACCCTACATCCGACAAATGGCTAATATCCAAAATGTATAAAGAACTAAAAAAAAAAAAAAA
>OU015748.1:11520438-11556657 GCA_907169655.1 Acomys percivali
AGAGAGAGAGAGAGAGAGAGAGAGAGAGAGAGAGAGAGAACAATGACATGGAAAAAGAGAGACATTCAGGAGATGTTCTACTTCTTAAATAGTTTCTTTCATACACCAGTTGCTTTCCTAGTATTATTCTCCTCCTCTTTGATGAAGGTGGTTGTAAAACAGAACAGTTCATAGATGTCCATGATCAAAGCTATATTTGGCCATGATAATCAAGAATGCTATATTAACCTTGGCGTAACATCTTTGTTTGACTCAGGATATAATTGAATCATGAGAAACCAAGGCAAAACAAAAAAAACAAAAAACAAAAACAAAAAACACAAAACAAACAAACAATAACAAAAAAAAATGACCTCTTCATCTCACCTTTAAACTCACAGTCACATATCATGAATGCTTGCCTCATGACTTGTTTATATGGAAGAGCAATAATCATTGGTCTGTGCCCAATATAAAGTAAGCAAATAAAAATATGCAAAGCAAATGACAAATGATTTTCAAGTAGCTAATATCCCTTTACAATATGTTATGTGTGACACCGACAGAATCTTACAAGACTGTAATATAAATTACAATGTTGTCTCCAGTTTGCAAAGGAAGAAGGTGGAGAAACAGACAGACAAACAAAACAGTACCATGTTTGATAGCAAATATCTATAAAATGAATTCTAACATAATAGTTGTATAAATATAAAGAATTGATTGTGTGTCTACCAGGCCGCTTATTTCTCCTTAGTCTTGGTTCAGTCCTATAAGCCAAAATATATGCAATCCCCAGTTTATTCCCAAGTCAAGGCTTGCTGGGGTCACGAAGAGAATTCAAAATATCATGGGACCCTCTTTTATATTCTATTTAAAAATGAAATGTGACATTATTTATATTTTATCTGAAAAAGTAAAGTCGGAGATCTCTGTATTCTAATGTAGTTTGAGAGACAACAAAATATCTACCAGATTAAAAAAAAAAACATGCTCATTTTTTTGAGGTATAGAATACTGGATAAACTACACCATGTGTATCGTGTAATAGTGTAGTGCCCTGGATAGTCAGATGCGTGTTATACCAGGGTCACTCAGAGCCTTGTTAAAATGAAGACTTTTACAATCATTGTACTGTGTTGTTATTTACTTGCAATAGTACCATAGATGATGCAGATGTAGGCTACGTTAACTATCATTATAATTGCTTGATTCTGTATTTCAATGGAGTTCCTGTATTGAAACATGGAAGTCAGTTTGGTTATTGCATATGATTAGTAGTATTTTCTTGCCCAACATCATCTTAAAATGCTTATAAATTTAAACATAATTTAGTATCTCAAAAAAATCACAGAATGTTTCTGAATTAGAGTTTCAAAATAAAAACGGCCCAAAATAAATACAATTGTGACTACAAATGCTAGAGATGCTAGAGATTTTCAAAGTAAAACTTAAAGTGTATACCATGACAAATAATATTATGAACTTGGGGTGTACAAACATTCATATTAAGCATTCACACCCAAATACAAAGAAATAACAAACAGCTATTTAAATAAGTTCCTTTCACAATTTTAAATGGGAATTTGACTGTGTCTGATGCATGAATACAATTGTTTCTTATTTATGCTTCTCAAATATCAACTCAGTTCTGTTACATAAGTCCTATAAAAGTGCAATACCACAGACACTGTTTAAACACTCTCAATATTTGCCTGAAATTGCCCATTCTTAAATTAGCCTTTTCAGCAGTTTCATGGATATTTTAGTTCAAATGTTGCATTTCCTTCAAACTATCCATATTGCCTGCATCAAATTCCCACTGGCAGTACCAGAGCTTATAAATATGTGATCCAGGTAACAGCAGGAAGTAGAAGAGTATATATTGTGTCATAGTTTTCGTAATTAGCCACTTCGTGGAAAGAGTCTCTGCCGCACAAAGGCATCTGGAATTAGCTTTGCACAGTGACCTCTTTGTACACCTATATTGTCAGCAGGCAGGGCTCAGCTGGAGAATTGAGGGCCCTCTGTGTTGGAGCACAGTCAGAAAGCTGCCACACCTGCAGCCTCAAGTGATGAGCTTTGAAAGAGAAATTACTGGTGTCACAATTAACCTTGATGAGCCATGATCTGTGAATAAATACTCAGGTTAAAAGCATATTAAAACCCATAGTGAAGTTCATGGAAGTATTATCAAAGCCATAAATTGAGCTATAAAAACACATACTAAATTAGATATCACTTAAATCTCTTGAGTATAAAGTACATACAGTCGGTGTAGCTCATTTTGTCTTTATTTTTAAGAATATTTTCACTCAATATACTTTGCATTTTCTTTACAAGTATGAAATGTTTACCTCATTTAACATTACTTTATAGCAATAAACCAAAAACTGTATTATGTAGTGAGTTTTTGGATAGGAGTCTTTAAAACACAGATCAATGGACCCTCCCTATGTTAGACTCAGGAATTATGAGAATTTCTAGTTCAAAATGTTGCTTGTGTTGCACTAATATGACTTATGGTGGATTGAAAAAAAAACAGCCCTTATATACTCATGTGTTTGAACACTTTATCCCCTATTGGCCTTTTTGTTTCAAAAAGTTATGAAACCTTTAGGAGACAGAAGCTTCCTGGAGGAAACATATTACTTTTAAACTTTATTTTTAATTTATCATAATTTATTCAGAGTGCACCCAATTGTTATCCCTTCCCTTCTGTCTTCCCCACTCCTTCCATCCACCCGTTTTTCAATACCACTCTCAATGATCTGCCCAGAGTCCAGTAGCAATCCCCAGCATCTATCCTGGTCCCTTTGGCTAGGTGGAGTCTCTCAGAGGACATCTATGTTGGCCTAATGTCCACTTATAAGTGAGTATATACCATGTGTGTCTTTCTGGGTCTGTGTTACCTCACTCAGGACAGTCTTTTTTAGTTCAATCCATTTGCCTGCAAATTTCAAGATTTCCTTGTTATTTTTTTTTTAATTTATTAATTTATTCTTGTTACATCTCTATGGTTATCCCATCCCTTGTATCCTCCCATTCTCCCCTCCCTCCCATTTTCCCCTTGTTCCCCTCCCCTATGACGGTTCCTGAGAGGGATTACCTCCCCCTGTATATGCTCATAGGGTATCAAGTCTCTTCTCGGTAACCTGCTGTCCTTCCTCTGAGTGCCACTAGGTCTCCCCCTCCAGGGGACATGGTCAAATGTGAGGCACCAGAGTACATGAGAAAGTCAAATCTCTCTCTCCACTCAAGTGTGGAGACTGTTCTGTCCATGGACTAGATCAGGGTAGGGGTTTAAATTTTGCCGCTTGTATTGTCCTTAGCTAGTGCCTTAGTTTGAGCGGGACCCCATGACCCAAATCTGCCTATCATAATGTTCTACTTGTAGGTTTCTAGGACCCACTGGATCCTTCTACATTGCTATTCTCCCATTGTTCTCTCATCTAGAGTCCCAATAGGATGTCCTCCTCTCTGTCCCAGTTTCCTGGTAAGTGAAGGCTTTCGTGGGACATGCCCATTGGGCTAGTATGCAGATATAAGTGAGTATATACCATTTAGTCTTTCTGCTTCTGGGTTAACTCACTCATTATGATCATCTCTAGCTCAATCCATTTGTCCACAAATTTTGGGAATTCCTTGTTTTTAATAGCTGAGTAGTATTCCATAGTGTATATGTACCACAGTTTCTTTATCCATTCTTCTACTGAGGGACATTTAGGCTGTTTCCATGATCTGGCTATGATTTCCTTGTTTTCAATAGCTGTATAGCATTCTCTTGTATAAATGTACCACAGATTCTTTACCCATTCTTTAGTTGAGGGACATCTAGGCTTTTCCCACACTTTCTATTTAATTTTTGTCTTGTTCCTGCATGTGGATGAAAGTATGATCATCTAGCACCCTGCTTCTGCCACCTGGCCTTCCCTGACTGTTACCATCACTTCCCAGACCCTTTTCTTGATAACTTAGTCTTGTTGGTGTATTTTATCAGGGTACTGGTAAAGTAACTGACGCATTCCTGAAACATAGACTTTGTTTCTGTATACCAGCAAATATTTTTACAATTCCTGGCCTATGTATGACTTGATACACCTAAATTTGTGAAAGCTGCACTACAATACTCAAGTGAAGATCATCTTGAACTGATCAGGGAATTTGACCCTAGGCTATAAAATCCTAATATCATGAAACAAATAAATTGCTGTTTTTTTTTTTTTTACAGTTTTCTGAGGAATTTCAAAGCAAAATCAACTCTATAATTTACACAAAAACTCCAGACCCTGATTAGCCAAAGCAATTTAAGTGTAAAGAACAATACTAGAGGTATCTAAGTATGTGGTTTAAAATTTCCATATGAAAATTATTACAGAACATTGATGTAACTGGAAACAATCTCATTAAAAGAAATCAGCTAAGTTCAGAAAGATAAGTACAGTATCTTTTTCTCGTATGTGGATTCTATATACAAAACGGAACACACATATATATATACATACACACACAGACACACACATGCACAGACACAGAATTATTGTCCTGCTATAGGCTAAAGAAGCTCAGGTAATTTAAAGATTTTCATCATCTACAACCTCTGAAGCATATAACATTATTTTTTTGCATACAGCATTATTAAGCATAACATGAACTGTATCTTTCACATTATACTATGTGCTATATTTATTTAATGAAATATAAATAAATTTTAACACATCTTAAATTTTTTCCTTTATCCATGAGTTATTCAGAGGTGGCATGTTTAACCTAAAACATAAATGGTTTTATTTCTATATGTGTTCATATTTTCTGCTACTGATGGGTTACTGCATTTGGCACCAAAAACATAGTCCCTAAAATAAAGAAAAGATTAGATTTTATTAAAATTAAAAACTTCTGTCCTGTATGAAAACATAAAAGAAAATAAAATAAATATTTATGCAATCAAACCTCTGATAAAAGTTTCATTTTCAAGTTCTATGGAGGAATCTTTACACTGAACAATAAGAAGATGAATACATTATTGAAGAGATAAATCATAACCTCAAAAATCAGGACAGGAAGCTGATAAATGTCATGTGAAGAGACATTTAAAATCATCAGTCATTGAGATAATATAGTTGAAACAATAGTAAGTTGTCCATTATATACTTTATAGGATAATACAGAAAGAGTGAATGGCGAGATGGAGGGAGGGATAAAAAAGGGAGGAAGACCAGAAAGACGGAAGAAAACAAGAAAGCTCTTCTCAAATATAAAAAGTGCAAACTTCAATGGGAAGATGATTTATATCCACTAATAAACCATAAAGTAAGGTAGGTAATGATGTGAATATTTTAATAGGTCTATAAAATAAAAATATTATAATTGAACTAAGTTGAGTATCACTGCTCTGCTAAATACAAAAATACAGATGAGTCACCAGAACATAATGCTGAGTGAAAGAAATGTATGTGCCATTATCACCTTTATATAATAACATTGTATCAGTGGCAAGTCTGTTTGAAAACAACAACAACAAGAAAAAACAAACAAACGAAAAACCCAAATATGTGCCAAGCATTAGGGAAAGGGAAAGAGGGCGACATGGGTAGGACAGTGGGAGAGTTCTGTGCACATAAAATTGTTCAATACATTCCAAGTATGCTTGTAGTGAAGGAACCCACCAAACCATACTTTTAAAAATAATAATTTTGTCTATAAAATAAATAGCTGAACAATCATCATTTTTAGTAAAAAGTTCTCATAAGTGGGTTGCATGAGAAATACCTCAGTTCCTAGGTTTTTTACACAGTCATGTCCACAGACCTCCAATTTGATTTGTGGAACAGTGATTTAGCATACAGCCTTCCACATCTCAAAACCCATCCCCACGAAGCCCTGTTCTAACATAAGTATTTGATCCATTTTTCTAGGCTTGGAGTCTCCTGCTGAGATTATTAAAGAAAATCAATTCATTATGTCTTAGGGAACAAGCACAGTCATTCCTTTTATTAATAACATGGGGATCCGTTATATAATATCTTCCTGCATCAGCTTTCTGAAGAAAGTCACATTGATTTGGATGTACCAAGAAAGACCACAGACACTTCAAAACCTTACTGGCACAAACAGTGAGGCAGGATTTGGACCTAGCTACTTTTATGGATGTAGAAAAGTTCATTCTATTGAGAGCTTCATAAAGATCCACTCTGTGGCCTCACAGAGAAGTAAATTTAGCAGTTTACTCTGCCGACGAGTCTCAAATGAATTGAGCTCATAACACCTGTGCTCAGCGGTCTACTGGAGGCTTATTTGCTGCAGGTGCAAAATGAAGTGATGGCTTTGATGTTAAGTTTATATATGGTACAGGCAGACTATGTTTTAGCTTTCTCCCCTCTCAGAATATGTCTATTTCACAAGTCATTGTGCTCTTTTATATTAAAAATTGGGAACTGCTTTTGAAAATTATGGTGGGTAAGAAGCCAAGTTGTTTTATGTACTTTTATGTCTGTATTATAGTTATGTAGGTGAGACACTATAAAATAAAATGTATCCTCTAAGGCCATAGACAAGTACTTACGTTGTTCAATCACTGACTGGCATGGTATAAGAAGTAAAAAAAAAACTGAAAGGAGTCCTTCATTTCAAGTTGTGCTATACTTTGATGATTGGATAGGAAGCACAATCAAGTGTTCTGTTTTGTAAACTAAAAATATTTTATAAGAATTCATTTTTGCAATACTTTTTAATTAGAATATTTTAAAGATTTAGTTGCTTACTTAAAGTGCATTGGTGTTTTTCCATATATATATATTTATGTAAGGATGTCAGATCCCCTGGAACAGGAGTTACAGACAGTTTTGAGCTGCCATGTGAGTGCTAAGAATTGAACCCGGATCCTTTGGAAGGGCAGCCAGTGCTTTTAACTGCTAACTCATCTTCCCACCCCAAGTTTTGTAATATTTATAATGGAATATTATTTTGCCTATTACCATATTTTCAGTAGAAAAATAAAATTATAATTCTTTTTCAGTACTGATAAACATAAAAAATTCCACAAGAATATTAAATGTTTTAATTTAAAATCATAGTTATGAATATTTTCTACCTAGAGAATGATCTAATTTAAATTGTAGATGATCTTAAAATAGAATCCAATCAAACATTATAAATAATACTGATCATTATAAAGACTGAACTAATTCATGATGGCTGCTTATGGGGCTTTTTTTCAGTGTGATAATAATCTAATTTATGTTCATTTCTTTAAATTATTTGTAAACATTTTGCCAGCTTGCTAGACAAAAAAAAAAAATCACATCACAGCAACCATTTCAAGTTAACCTAAGGTAATTTTCATTTGTGCAGCAATTTGCTTTTTTGACCAAAACATATGGGCATCACATCCATTCTAACAAATGTCAGCCTCGTTTGACAAGGGCACCATTCTGCTTGATAGGAGGTTCTCATTTGATCATTCACTGTGATTTAGTTTTGGGAAGTCAGCAAGACATTAGAACTGAGTCTAAGCCCATGTACTCAAGCTCTCTGTTCCACAACTCATGATTGCTGACAGTTGTGTGAGCACCTTCCTTAAAAATAGCATCATCTTAATCACTTGTACATAGATAAATAGGAAAGTCACAGACGTGGACCTTACCATCCAACATCACGTTGAAAGAAGTTCCGTTTAGAGTTGCCGTTAGCAACTGAGCTTGTTTATTGCCCTCCTTTCAAGTAGAGGCTATTTGTCTCCTAATGTGGAAATTTCCTATTTTTGCAGTTACTCATTTCACCTACTGTTACCCATGGGCAGATGAGCTTCCAATATTCTCTGTAGGTTTCCTACCACTAAACTCTGTTGGAATATTTCTAAGACTAGCCAAGCATTTATTGATATTTTCCTCTTTTTGTCCTATCATTGTTACTACCAAGAATATTCTGTTGTATAATTGAGTAGATTTATAGCCAGTGTTTGCAAGATTGGTTCTCACTATCAGAGAGCTCTCACAAAATCTAACATTGAGTGGCATTTGAAAGTGAACATTACATCTTGGATATCACTTAGGTATGCTTACAGCCTCAGCTCTGGAGACCGAAGCGGAGGAGATGAGTTCCAGAACAGCTCAGGCAAGATAGATGAATGAGATGGGGAATAGGAGGAAGAAGGGAAATTATTAGGGACAATCTGGGTCGGGAGAAGGGAGATGTTGTTTTAGTTTACTTTAGAGAGCAGGCTACCAGGATGAGACTTGATAGGCTGTGACCTTCTGGTGGGGAAAATGTTCCCCTTCTGTCTCAGACCTAGGGGAGGGGAAAAGGGTGAAAGAGGGAGGGAGGGAGGAACTGGAAGATAAAAGTGAGGGCATAACAATTTAAATGTAATCTGAATAAATTAATAAAATAAATAAAAAGAGAAGCAATAAATGATCTTATATGATTCCAGGTTATGTATTTATTTGACTACTTACATAGGCTTCTACTCTAAATTATGTTCTCTCTATTATTATAAGGTACAATATAATTAATAAATTACAGAAATAAGTATGCATATATTGTGCAATTTAATTGTGACTATATTACAACCCACTAGTATATTTCAGTTTATGATAGCACAAGGCATTTAAGAAGTGTATTTGGGCTCTTTCCCTTCTTGCAAGATGGCAGGTGAAAAAGCTGAGAAGCCTGACACAAAGGAGAAGAAGCCTCCAGCCAAGAAGGCTGGTGGTGATGCTGCTGCCCCCAGGACAAAAAAGATGACCCTAAGGTCAAGAAGCCCAAGAAGTAGAAGCCCCATTGCAGCAGGAACCCTGTCCTGGTTAGAGGAATTGGCAGGATGTCCCAATCTGCTATGTATTCCAGAAATTCGTTGTACAAAAAAAAAACCAAAAAAACAAACAAAAAAAAAAACAACAACAAAAAAAAAAAAACACAGCTGCAAAGTCTAAGGTTGAGAAGAAGAAGAAGAAAATGGAAAAGGTGTTTGCTATTGTCACAAGAGCAGTCTGTGGTGACAAGAATGGTGGTATCCGGGTGGAGAAGCTTCGAAAAATGCCTAGGTGTTATCCTACTGAAGACATGCCTCTGAAGCTGCTGGGCCGTGGCAAAAAGCCCTTCAGTCAGCACATGAGAAAGCTGCATGCCAGAATCACCCCAGGGACTTTCCTGATCATCCTCACTGGGTGCCACAGGGACAAGAGAGTGGTTTTCCTGAAGCAACTTGGAAGCAGCTTGTTGTTTGTGACTAGGCCTCTTGCCCTTGACAGAGTTCCTCTGTGAGAACACACCAGAAGTTTGTCATTGCCACATCTACAAAAGTTGATATCAGCGAGGTTAAAATTCTTTTTTTTTTTTTCTTTTTTTTTTTCTTGAGGCTGATCACCATTTTTATTCCGGATTTTACTTTTTGCTTTTCCAGGTTTATATATACATTTATTTTATTACACATGTATAAAACAAACTACATACAACAGGGAGAATCATGTGGTTAAAATTCTTAAACACCTGACTGGTGCTTACTTCAAGAAGAAGAGCTGCGCAAACCCAGGCATCAGGAGGGAAAGATCTTTGACAGAAAGAAGGAGAAATACAAGATTACCCCTACCCAAAACAGACTTCTTAAGTCTTCCTTATAAGAAAGTGTTTGCACTTACAGTGTACCAAATCTATTACTTAAGCTTTTAATACCCATTATACCCATTTTCCCTTTGGATAAGGAATATTTGAATAATATTAATATGTCTTTGAATTGTTATAAGGCAAATAAAGTCATTTCAAGTAGTTTTACATGCCAGGCTAAAAACTGTTATGAGATGACATACTGATATTTGGGAATCATTCACAAAGGAGTATAACACACATTCATTTAAATTTACCAAAATATAATATATGAACTAATTTTAATTGCTATAAGGAAGGCATTATATCCCAGGTTCTTATGTTAACAAATGCATACTGACAGATAAGACATTCTCTCGATATCTGCTTGTGAATAGAAGAAGTGTGTGTGTTAGCTTATAAACACTGGCCATTATTTCCCTTCCACTGAAATACTCAGACCAGCACTGACCCTGGCACACTTCTAAGTCTTTCTTTAAAGTCTACACATGAGGCCAACTTTGAAGTAAATTAATCCTAGATGATGATTCATTAATTTTATCATTTCATGCAAAGCATATATCCCATTAAATATTCAAATAATTTTAAAATGTATCTTTAATTTAGAGACTTTTAGGTATGAATATAAAAATGATAATATCTGACCTTTCTATTCCTCTATAACTTGCTCAGTAGTTTATTATATACCCAACCAAATACCCTTCCAACTTCATGCCTTTTAAACAATAATATATGATGCCCAACTGGTGCTACCCATATGTCTATGAACATGAGAGTCCTATCCTATCTGTTGTCATATTCTCAAAAAAGAATAATTATTTACACAGAAACTTTCCAGTGATAATAGTTTCCTCAGTTTAGGTAGATGGGACTCGAGATTATCAACATCATCTGCACCAGGTTGGGGCTGGCATAATTTTCTATAGGTCTTACCAGGTGACCACAGCTGTTGTCAGCCCATGATTTTGATAACAATGTCATACCCTGAAGACTGCATATCACAGAACTCCACACATGTTCCTGCTCTTACATACATTCTTTTTGCCTTCTTATCAGCATTGTTCCTGATCCTTGGTGGTGTGGGGATTAATGTCAATGTTTTATTTAAGTTTGAGATTAAAATTATCATCTGGATTCTTCTCATTTCTTTCTTTCTTTTTTCTTTCTATATTTCTTACTTTCTTTCTTTTTCCTAGAGGAAACAATTTTGTTGTGAGAAGTAGGTTTAAAAAACACAGAAATATTATGGGAATATGTTCCCATTAATGATAGGTCTAATGATATGAGGCTGCTTTATAGCAGGTGACTATGATTTACCTTGTGCTCTGGCAGAAGCATGGTTTTGCCAGATACAGATAGTTTTTCAAAGTGTATGATATTTAGTGTTCTGGGAACAATTCAAAGTTTATATATGTGCTAAAGCCCTGAGAAGTTGGGGAGTGGCTGTTTGGTGGTATGTTGCTGTTGCTTGAGGTTTGTTAAGCAGTCCTGTGTAAGGTAGAAAGACAGAGGAGGGAGGGAGGAGGAGAAAGAGGAAGAGGAGGAGGAGAACAAGAAGGAAGAGGAGAAAGAGAAGGAGCACCAGAAGAAGAAGAAAAAGAAGAAAAGGAAGAGAAGGAGGAGAATGAGGAGGAGGAAGGATAAAGGAAAGGGGAGGGGGTGGAGGAGGAATATAGAAATACCCTGATGGTGAAGATCAATATTGCCCCAAGGAACTTGACTCCCGTAATCAGCAGGAAGTAGTCTAATGATAACATTACCCCTTTCTCTTCTGTCCTTTCTTCTCTTCTATTCAGTGTTAGGGGTTTGAAAGAGAGGAAGAAGATGGGTGGAAAAGGGTGAAAAAAGAGGAAGGAACCCACAAAGTAGCCAAAGCACCAGCTACCCACGTCACCTAACATGGAACTAGGAGTAATAAGAAATTTGATTTTAAATGCCATAGAGGAAATGGCAGAAGACAAAGGGATTCATATTTCTTTTCATGACTTCAGCAAAAATTTTATTGCAGCAGCTACCCTTGATATATCTCCACTCAGCTCCCAAATGGGAATTTTTGCTTTTCCTTATTCCTTTACATTTCATTTCAAAAATGTTAGAATGGCTAAGCAACTGGAAAACTTGTTGGTGAAAATGGAGGAGCCTGTGAAACAAACAAACCAAAAAAAAAAAAAAAAAAAAAAAAAAGTAAGAAAAAGGAAAACCAAAAGACTCATTCTGCTCTCTCATTTCTGAATGGGTTGCAGAGTTGACATACAACTGAAAATATTTGCGGGTAGAGGGTAAAGTGCTTAGGAGGTGAAGAGCACTGACAAAGGGAGAAATAAAAGGCTCAATCACAATGACTGAGCAAGAGAGCAAAGGTTTCCCCAGGAACAAAGGAGAAAGAAACTGTGCTGGAAGGCATGCCATGACTCCTCCCAGGAAGGCACACTTTTGGTTTCTGGTCCCTGAAACCCCTAGGTGGGGCTAAGAGCCAGGTGGGAAGCTGGAAGGATTAGTCCAGGTGTCAGGGTCAGAGATCAAAATCAAACAGCCTGTTTTGAAAGAAAGGGTTAATTTCAAACAAACTGCACTGCAAGAGATCTAGGAGGGGTGGCCTGTGGTTACAAAATCAGTATCTGTTTTCCCAGTAATCATACAAGGTATATCTGGTAAAGGTATGGAACAAGGTTATGATGAGATGTGGTATCATCCTATATAAAGATAGATCTAAAGCTCTGGAAGAAGTCGCAGTTTTCAAAGGTATGCGCTTGCCTTGTATGAACTGCTAAGTTACTGGGTTACTCAAAATAGTTATTCCCCAAGACTGGAAAGGATTGGGGACAACTTTAGTAGATGCTGGTCCACAATAGCAATAGTTTATTTGGTAGAGGGAAGAAGCTATGGATATGGAACAGTGAAATAGATCAAGGGAAATGAATATAGTAAGAGAACAGTTGCTAGATGAAGTATGATATGTAGACCCACAAGAACAGATTCAATTTGAGAACACCACTGTAAAACAATGGTTATTGGTGGCTTTAAAAGCTCAGGACAAAGTTGAGGTTCCCAGGAAAGGATCAAGATCATTTGAAAAGATGATACAATGCACTAGAGAACCCTTCTCTAGTCATTCTCTCTTTCTCTTTTTAGTCTCATTCATGGGGGTAAAAAAGCAAAACAATACTGTATCAGACCCTGACTTGAGAAATGTTTTCATAGAAACCTTGGTATATGAAAATACAAATACCAAAGGTAAAGTGTTATTAGACTGTAAAAAGGCATGGGCAATGGCGAGAGTGGATAAGCAACAGAACACGACCAATAATGGTTTTCACATGTACCATGCCAATATCTTGGAAAAGCTATCACTAAAGGTCTTCAATATAAAAATGTCTGGTGCTTCAAATGTGGAAAATTAGATACATCATTTGGAAAGAAACTTTGACCAAACCTCTTAAAAGTCTCTCATCTCAAAATTTCCAGTGAATTAACTGCAAGAAATATAGTACTCTGCACTGGAAAAGTGAACAAGCCATTTCTAACAGCAATGTTTTTTCTAAATATAAACCAGAAAGAAGGCCTAGACTTCCAGTCCATGTGGCAAGTGTTGCCATTAGACCAATGAGTGTAGTAGGTACAAGAAAAATCCAAAGGAATTTAATACAGCTAGGAAACAAAATGGGGGAATGAGGTCTGCCTCCAGGTCCTAGAGCAAAAATTATGAAGTTTCAGAAAAGAGCAGCTGAAAGTCACTAGATTTTAGGGGGGAAATGTGGAATTAAATCAACTCATATATTCTAAGAGTGTGTTAACATCAGAATGGAAACAGTTTTGTGTTGAGGATATGGATTTGTTTATATTTCCACAGGAAATGAAAAGGTGTAGATACCATCAAAACTTATAAAGATCGTAATTGAGCAGTAGAGATCTCCTGAACAACTTGGCCACTGATCCAAAAAGGATTATTTCATGGAAAATATCTATGTTTACAATTTTCTGCTACACTCAGCACAATTAATGGCTTAAAACAGAAGAAGGGGGAGGATATAGTGAGATTTTGGGTTTCTTTAAAAAAACATTATATTGAGAATCTCTTTCATTTCAATTCCAGATTTAGGGATCCAGGGCTGCTTTCTGTCACATGACTATGATTTCCCTTGTGCTCTGGAAGAGGCCTAGTTTTGCCAGCTGCAGATAGTTCTGCAAGGGTGTGACATTTGTAATTCTGGGAACTTTTCAGAACATATATAAATGTATCTGTGTGTCTGTGTGTGTCTCTGTGTGTGCTAGGGTCCTGATAGATTGAGGGTGGCTGGTTGCTGTTGATTGACGTTTGTTAAGTAGCTAGCACAAAGAAAAAAGAAGAAATTAGATATCGTGACCATAAAGATCAAACTTGCCCCAAGTAACATGATGCCTCTAATCAAGAGGAAGTAGTCTAATGATGACAGGACCCTCTTTCCCTTCTACCATTTTTTCCTTTCTATACTTTTTAAAATCTAGTGTTTGGGGTTTGAAAGAATGGAAGAAGAGTATTGGAGATGAATGCAATTGAAAAAAGAACCCACAAAGTAGCCAAGAGACCAGCTACAGAATTTATTTTTTCTAACAACTCTCAGGTCACGCTCTGTTATTGACGAAAGTCAGAGCAGGAATTCCAGGTAAGAATATATAGGCATAAACTGAAGCAGAGAACACGGAATAATGCTGCTACTGTTGTTTACTGATTTACTCAGCATGCCTTCTTACACAAGCCAGAACTATAGATTCTGAGGTTGGCTCAAACCCAGGAGTTTAGGTGAGCCCTATCAAATCAATCATTAATCAAGAAAATATCCTACAGATTTATTTAGAAGAAATTTATAGAAGGCATCTCTTTTAATTAAAATATCTTTCATACAATGTATTCTCTCAGTTCCTCTCTAACTTTGAACCCATCCATATATCCACACTCTTTTTCTTTTTCTCACTATAATACAAAAAGGTATGGGAAAAGTAATAAGAAAATAAGATAAGACAAAATAAAAATGAATAAACTAGATTATGCTATTGCTATTCCACAAGAATTTGGACGTGTTTAATTCATAGTTTGTAGGATTGTGTGAAATCTTGTATGCTCTAAAGTAGAAATAAGTTCAGCTTTATAACAGGATATGCAGGGACCTGCAAAAAAAGGCTTAGAGGCAAGAATCCACCTATTTTACCAGAAAAGCTTTGTGCTTTTATATAAAAATATAAGGCTCATACATTCACTAGTTTTAAATTCACTTGAGAAATGGCAAAACATGGCAATCATGCAAGACTTTGAGAGAACTGGACTCAAATTCAAAGATCAGATTTAGAAACAGAATGTATAGCTACTAAAAATTCAAACTCAACAACAATAATTATAATTTATATTTATATAAAACTGACAAGCTATAAAATACTTTCACAATCATGAATTTTAACAATAAAATTTCTCTGAGATTCTCAATTTAAATATGAAGAAACCATATCCATAATAGATTAATTACTCCTACCAGAAATTTATAGAGGTAGAAAATAGAATGGTCAAATTAACCCCTAGACAGCCTTATTCTAAAATCTATTATGCAAATTAGTATAGTGGTTTCTTATAAAGATAAAAATGGAAGTCCTATGAGACCTAGCTGTACCACTTTTGGGCATTAGCTAAAGTACTCTACCTTAACCATGCATACATTTGTTACCTCTGTTTATTGTAGCCCTTTCATATTGAAAAAGTATTGAATCAGCCTAGATGTCCATCAACAGATGAGTAAATAATGCAAATGTAGTACATATATACAATGAAATTGTATTCAATGAAAATGAAAGCATGTTTTGAACCCGAATGTTCAAAGAAGAGAGAAAAGAAATAAATACAATGGAAAGCATAGTTTGGAAAGACATTGAGACACAATAATGGTTTGGGTAATAACAATAATTAAAATCTTCTAGTAGTAAGAGAAAATTTTAGACAAAGGAATTTTTCATAAGCAATAGGATGTTCCTTTTAAGAAACACAGCAATAAAGGAATCAGCTAATGAATAAAATTATTAGGAAAATTTCATGTTAGACATGAGATTGTTTCATATAGATTGGATTAGTATATAACAATTATAACAATTGAAGGAATGCAGAAAATGGATTTAAAATTAAATTTTCTCAGAAGAATATTGTAGGCTTTGATCTTTTGCGAACCTACTGTATTTGAGGTTCTTCAATGCCTCCACCTCCCTTCCAACCCTCCTACTCTAGATAGGAGAGAAAGGTTAGTAGAGTTAGGAGTAGACTTAGAACTTTGGAACAATTCCACTTCTCATCGTCAGGATTCCAGGAGACCCATTAAACCCCAAACCAGAAACACAGGAAATGGGACATCAACCACAGCAGCTGGAACCCAGAGCATCAGCTGGAACCCGGAGCAGCAGCTGGAACCTCACAGCATTCTCTGGAACGTTTCTTTCTAGGAGCATCTCAAAGTGATGAACAGTGATGTGAAATGATGCAAATGCCAAAATCCAAGCCTCTGGTTTGGGGCTCATATATATCTTCTCTTGTAGTGTATACCAGAGTGTATATCAGTCACATCCACATGAGATAGTTACTCTTATAGCAAACAAACACCACATGACCTCACACAAATCTGTGTTACAATAGCAAACAAATATCACATGACCTCACACAAATCTGTGTTACATCCCACACTTGGAGTCAAAACAAAAACATGTTTATATTCACTACAGGATATCATTGGTGGTCTTTTAAAAACAGTTTCTCATGTTGCATTGAAGATTCAAACTTTAATCTTAACACTCTAAAAGCCAAGAATATTTTTTGGATTCACACAAAAATCTTGATGTTTAGGTTTTATCTTTATTCCAGGCCACTAATCTCTTCTACTACATACTGCATGGATTCTTACAATCAACATTTCCAAGCACTTCTGGTAATTCTTTTCTTTCTAAACCTGGACTATATCTCAGCAAACATAATAGTTTATAAACCACAAATAAAATTATTATTTTAGTCTTGCAATACGACTAGAGTAAATCATTAGCTGTTACACTAATCATAGTCATTCTCTTGGCATACTACTTTTATGCACTGTGTACAGTTTACGTTTGTTCATTAAAATGCTGATGTTTATATTCCACTATCTGCTTTCACTCAGACATGACACTGTGATGTTTATTCTAAGTATCTTCTGTCTCACATTGTATAAACATGCTCACCATTCGTTTTCTGTACTGCCAATAAAACATCAACCACCCAAAGCTGAGCAATACAGAAAATAGAGTGGGATATCCTGGGCCAGAAAGAGGTGGAGAAAGAAAGAAGAAATAGGAGATGGAGCCATGATGAAAGGACTAGGAAACATCAGGATAAATGAAGCTGACCAGGGAGATGATTAAAAAACAAGTTAAAAATGGTAAACCTGAGTGGGAGGAATTTATCAGCTTGGAGGTTTAGGATGGAGTACTTACTGCTCAGTATTGTGCTATAGGCTGATTATATGAATCCTAGTCTTTCCATGTGGTTATTTGGGTAAGTAGCTGGTAAAAAAAAGGGAACCATTGTGCTATTAATAATATAATCAGTATTTTTATTATTATTATTATTAATATAATTAATTATAATGATAAAATAATAATAATTAATAATCATTTCAACAAAATTCAGTTTCCATGACTGATGGGAATTCAATATAGCAGATGTGTTGAGACTGACAAAGGCCAGGAAAAGTATATATATGATATACCTGAAATCATCTGAATTAACACATTTTCTTCTACACACACTCCATTTACATAAAAGAAGTCAAGAATTTGCAAGATACAAATGACACAGTCCTCTTTGAAATGAGGGAATGTACATCAGAGGAATACACAGATGACTGCCCATTTGCGGAAACATCATTTGTGTTGTGAATTTATAGAATTATGCAATCCCACAGGTGAGCAGAACTTCAACATTTCTTTGTTGTAGTGTCTGTTACATAATTTTCTTGAGGGGAATCTTTATAGATCAATGATAGTTACAGTCCAGCTTTCATAATCACAACATGAAATTCCATACACTTTGTTCTCCTTCACTATCAAAGGTAGCAAATATCAAGTAGAAAATAATTCCTAGATATTCACAGACTACATTTTGAAATACAACATCCTGTAATCCTTTGATAATTAATTTAAAAAATGAGCACATGAAATTCATGGTGAAGAAGGAGGAATAGAACAGAAAATAACTTAGAGTGGAGGGAATAAGGGGTAGAATTTATCAATACACATTATACTCATGTTTGAAACTTTTATTTCCTCTTCAAGAGCAGTGTGTGATTTTATTTTATATTTTAATTAATTTATTCATATTACATCTCAATTGTTATCCCATCGCTTGTATCCTCCTATTCCTCCCTCCCTCCTGCTTTCACCCTGTTCCCTTCCTCTATGTCTGTGGCTAAGGGGGACCTCCTCCCCTTCTCTATGATCATAGGGTGTCAAGTCTCTTCTTGGTACCCTGCTATCTTTCCTCTGAGTGCCACAGGGCCTCCCCATCAAGGAGACATGGTTAAATAGGGGGCACCAGAGTTCTTGTGAAAGTCAGTCTCCACTCTCCACTCAACTTTGTAGAATGTCTTGTCCATTGGGTAGATCTGGATAAGGGTTCAATGTGTGCTTTTTCTTCTAACTGATTTAGTGTCACTGGTTTTATGGTAAGGTCTTTGATCCACTTGGACTTGAGTTTTGTGCTTGATGACAAATATGGGTCTAATTGCATTTTCTACATGTAGACATCCAGTTGGACCAGCACCATTTGTTGAAGATGCTATCCTTTTTCCATTGAATAGATTTGGCTTCTTTGTCAAAAATCAAGAGACTTTGTGTGTGTGGATTCATTTCTGGGTCTTTGATTCAATTCCATTGATTAACCAGCCTGTTGCTGTGCCAGTACCATGCTGTTTTAATTACTGTTCCTCTATAGTACAGCTTGAGATCAGGTATGGAGATTCCTCTGGAGGATATTTTATTGTACAGGATTGTTTTAGCTATTCTTGGTTTTTTGTTTTTCCATATGAAGTTGAGAATTGAAGTTTCAATGTCTTTAAAAATTGTGTAGGTATTTTGATAGGTATTGCATTGAATCTGTACATTGTTTTTGGTAAGATGGTCATTTTTACTATGTTAATTATCCTGATCCATGAACAATGGAGATCTTTCCATTGTCTGATGTCCATCTTCAATCTCTTTCTTCAGAGATTTAAATTTTTTTCAAACAAGTCCCTCACCTGTTTGGTTAGAGTTACTCCTAAATATTTTGTATTGCTTGAGGCTATCATGAAGGATGTAGGTTCCCTAACGTTTTCCTCTGCATGAATATCTTTTGTATATAGGAAGGCTGTTGACTTTTTTGAGTTAGTTTTGTATCCAGTCATTTTGCTAAAGATGTTTGTCAGGTATAGAAGTTCTCTTGTGGAAATTTGGGGGTCACTTATGTACACTATCATATCATCTGCAAATTTGACTTCCTCCTTTCCCATTTGGATCCCCTTGATCTCCTTTTGTTGTCTTATTGCTATGGTTAGAACTTCCAGTGCTATATTGAAGAGATATGGAGAGAGTGAGCAGCCATGCCTGGTCCCCGATTATAGAGGAATTTCCTTGAGTATCTCTCCATTTAATTTGATGTTGGCTATTGGCTTGGAGTATATAGCCTTTATTATGTTGAGGAAAGTGCCTTGTATCCCCTGATCTCTCCAAAACTTTAAACATGAATGGTGTTGAATTTTATCAAATACTTTCTCTGCATCTAAGGAGATGATCATGTTTTTTTTTTTTTTTTTTTTTTTACTTTCAATTTGTTTATATGGTGGATTACATTGATGGCTTTCCATATATTAAGCCATCCCTGCATACCTGGAATGAAGCCAACCTGGTCATGGTGAATATCTTTGATGTGAAATTCTTTCTTAAATTAAAATGTGTTTTACTTAGGTTTTACTCCTAAGAATATCAGCTTATTAAATACTTATTTGATATGCTATATAAAATATATTCATTAATTATCCTGTATATATATATATATATATATATGTGTGTGTGTGTGTGTGTGTGTGTGTGTGTGTATACATATACTCTATTAAGTAGTTTTTGTATAAACAAATATGTGTAATATATGTTATTTATAAACACAATAAGTACTTGACTATATAAACTTGATTATGCACACACAGTTGTTGGGTAAGGCTCATATGTATGACTATTTTGAATGAAAGCCACTTCATTCAGAACTCAATAAGCTTTCTTGCTTCAGTGGTCTTGAAGATATTAATTGGCAGTATTCAAATGGTATAAGTATTCACATATTACTTTTTTTTAAATACTCACTTGATTTGAATTAATAGGATAATTATACCTCAGTATGAGATTGTGTGGTGTTTGTTTATAGAAGAAACTGTACCTTTTCTTTGAATTAAGTCAATTTAAAATTATAAAAATTGACAAATCGAATTCATTGTATTTGATAATTTGTAATTCACTTTCAATACTGCTCAGAGGATCATGGTACAAATAGTTATTATCCTCAATATATATGTATGTATGTATGTATATATATATATATATATATGTATATATATGCCTCAGAGTTCAGAACTCTTGTCAAATCACAAAGATGATAAGAGAAATTGTTGATATATAAATCTTCAGAATTAACATGACATTTATGAAGTGAATTTAAAAGTTTGGATGTAGTATAAAAAGCATAGTTATCAGGTAATGAGAGATAATAGTTCATGAATTATTTTCAAGACAATAATGAAATTATTTTAATAATGTTTTACAGAAACTCAAAAGGATTCAAGGTATTTTATATTTTGCATCTCACCTACAACCTTAATTAATTTATGAGTTAATCATTTTTAGCATGTTATTGGTGTGATAAATGAAACCTAAAAGTTTCAAGTAACTTTCCCATTGTAAAATATATACCAACTGCGCATAGTTCAAATTCTTCTCCAACTGAATCCGTAACAGAGAAATATGAGGTCAAATCAACGTCTGTTCATGTTGTGCACAGCTTCCATTCTAAGACTGCATAAGATCTAGTTGTGCAGCCTAAGCTTAATTATAGACACATTGAGCAGAAATCTAGATAAAGACTACAGAGAAAAACCTGGGATAATGCTTTAATATTTTTACTTTGTCTTCATTTTAGTTTAATTATGTTTTAATAGAAACTGCTCTGCAAAATGTTTAAAATTGTAAATTAGCCAAATCACAGAAATTATGATCAAAGGCGATACTAAATTAGACAGAAAATTAAAACAAACTACCTTAGGATAAAAACACTGAACAGAGTAATAGAACACCTTAGGAATCTTAAACTGAGAAAGTGGTTGATGATACTTAACACTAGTCATCTTGAGAAAAGTTTTCTTTTTCAGTCATATGGGCACAAATTTGAAAAGATGAAGCTCTGGTTAGATAGGTCATGATAGCCTCTCATGTCTTTCACTTGTTTTTCCAACAGGGCATAACAATTGTGGAAAAACTAACTTTGAACAAGTGCTTGATAAATCCAATGCAGGAGAAACACCAAACTAAATACAACTTGAGCAACTTGAAGAAAGGCTTAATTTGCACTCAAATTACTATGTTTCTTGCATAGCAATTTATATACTCAAAGGTCTAATCTTCATAGTAGATGGAGTGAGAAAAGTCAAAACATCCCACATGTAGAGAATAACCTCTTGTGTGCTGGATGGAAGCATCACCTGTCAATAAAAGCTCTGATAAAATTCACCCTCTAGGATATTAAGAAGGATGCAGAGATACTGGAAGGCAGAGGCATATTTACTCTATATACTACCACAGTACTTGATTTCTCAGAAATCTGCTTCTGGAACAATTAAAATGGCTAGCTATATCATCCAGCATAACACCATTGCAGCCAGGGTTTCAATTTAAACCTGCATTTTCACAGCACACAAAGACTGGACAACAAGTGTTGTAGCTAGCCTTCTTAAGACTTGCCAATATCCCAATTTTCTTTGGTCTCTAAAAGAAATATCGCACAAAATCAGCAGGAAAATAACATCCTATTTTCCAAAAAGGGGTGGATGTGGGTCGCTTTGGTCATAGTGTGGGTGGTGGGTGCTTGTTGTGAAAAAGGAGTTGGTTATAAGTTGTATATGGTCTTGGACAGGGACAAAACAAAGTAAAGTTAGTTATATTCAGGGATCTCTTTCTCTATTTCATTTATTTTCTCTATTCTTTTTTTTTTCCTCCCCTACCTAGTATTGAAGGAAGTAGAAGGAGACGCGGTGAAAAGAAAGTAGGGAGGATATAGGAATAACAGGATAAAAATGTAGATTATTGAATCTGTCCTTAAACTGAAGAGCAAATTCCAGTCTCAAATACATTATATAGGTACAGATATTTGCGTATTGATAGAATTTAAGGTTATTTTTGTTACAACATACTATATGTATTATTCAACTCTTGTATAATGTATTGTACCTATGCAACTCATTTAAATGTGATGCAATGTGAAGTTCCAGTCATTGAAACCTCCTGTCATAAAATGTTTAGGATAATTAAGAAAGGCAACTTAGTAGTCAAACAATCAAACTCATGGTCACGTTAGATATTATCCTAGGTAATTACAGAAATATGTTTCATAGGTTGAACAGGTGGTAGTATCTAGAAATGAGCAATGCATGACTATTCAGATAAATGGATGGTCTTGAAAACCCTCCGAGATCCACAGAATATTGCATTCAAAGATGTCTTAATAAAAGGCTTTTGTGACGGTTAAACATGTTGGCTCCAAGCAGCACTGTCATTCTAGTTCAAAGAAGATGATGGGCATTGAAGAACCTCCATATGGAATTTGCTTCAAATGTGGCAAGCCACCTGCTGGGCAAAACTTTCCTTACCTCAACGCCTAAAAGCATGCTATCCATTTTGTGCACAAGTAGGACATGGGAGAAGTTGACTGAGAAGCTTCATCAAGATAAGATAGAGAGTTCTTCATAATTCCTAATTCACAAAGAGCCTGTCATATACTGGAGCAAAAGGTTGAAGATGAGACTCACCCAGCATTGCTGAGGAATATTTGGTGACTGTCTAGGCAAGCAGTTACCTCTGTCATTTCTATAAAATTTGAATCTACTTGCTCTGCACTTCCTGGAAACTCAGGTAATATATTTTTTCCTTCTCAAGTGTCTGATGGATTGAATTCTACATAACTATAATCTAACAATTAAGCTAAGTTCCTTAGGACTTAAGAAAATTATTTTAAAATATAGTTTAAGGCCAAAGTATGTTGTTTAAGTTGATAAATACAAACTATGGTAGGAAATTATTTAAGTACAAAATTCTAAATTGACCAAGGTAGGATAGATAATGGAGTATTTTCTCTAAAATTGACAAATACAAATGGGCTAGAAATTATTAATGCAATGCTTACATGATAGTTTTCATAAATGTTCTGTAATTGTTCTTGTTGTTTATAGTTTATTATGAGAGACAAAGTTTTTTTTTTATTGGACTAAAAGGGAAAAACATAAAAAGGATCTCCTGAATACTGTATCGAAGCATCACCTGCCAATAAAAAGGGGTGGCCAGTTAGCTGAGGTAGGAAAGAGGAGCTGTGAGTTCCTACAGAGTGAAATGAATTCTGGGAGGTAGCCAGAGGTGGGAGATTTGCCCTGGCCTCTGAGGAAACCAGACATATGAAACTGAGGAGAGGTAACCAGCCATGTGTCACACTTTTCTCATCCCGCAGTCAACATACTAACTATACTTATAATCAGCATATATATGTATACACATATGTGCATATACATATATATATGTATATGGTAGATATGGATAGATCATTTGAGGGTTATGGAAACCAGTGAAAGTGCTTATGATCTCTAGGTGTCCAGATAAACTGGAAATCAATTTATTCATTTAAAGTATACATAGGTCTCTGCAAGCTCCTCCCATCTCCTTTCACTAAAATCCAGAAGTGAAGAAAAATCCATTTTGTGTTATAGTGAATATTAAATCATAAGGTCTGTTATATGTGGCCAGGCACACACAAGATAAAGTGAAACAAAATGCAGTAGGAGTGTGTGTGTGTGTGTGTGTGTGTGTGTGTGTGCGTGCGCGCGTGTGTTTAATACACATCTCATATATAATGCCAAGAATATACCTGTAATTCTGGTACATCTTAATTTTATTTCTGCAATTAAAAAAAAAACAAAAAAACCCTGGAGATTTTAATTCACAAAATATTATCAAATTCCTTTTCTTCCTTGTGGTGTGAGCAGAAATTTCCAGCACTCTAAAAGTCAGCTAGTAGCCATGGATTTTTCCAAATGAGTACTAGCTTTCTTTTTATGTCCCATGAGTCAAGTACATTGAGTCTTTTGGAATAGGGTCTTACTATCAAGTTCTGGAAAGTAACCAAGAACAATTGCATTAGCCTGTCAAATTTCAGAGGAAAGGCCTATGTAAACTTATAGCTCTAAATGAGATAAACCATGCTTTGCACTGGCATATACATACATACATACATACATACATACATACATACATACATACATACGTTGTATATATGTGTGTGTGTACTTTTTAGTAGTAGATTGCCATACATTTTGGGGGATCTTTGTTGTTCCTAAGTTTGTGACATACTCTCTCTTTTTCACTGTCACTAACACTTTTACTCTTCCTCTTCCATTATTCAGACTTCTCATTTCACAATATCTGTGTTCCATTCCCTTTCTATGCAATCTAGCACTAAAGTCTCTTACTAGTTGTCTGCTTTATGTCTTAATATAATCTAAAGATTCAAAGAAAGCATTTACATAAAATTAAAAAAAACAAACAAAATATTTGTCTTTACCTCACACAAAAAGAAAACTTCCAGATCCATGTTAATAATTTATCTTTCACACTTGAATGAAATTCTGTTTGTATATGTGTATATATGTGTGTGTATATATGTAATATATATATATGTGTGTGTGTGTGTGTGTGTGTGTGTGTGTGTGTGTGTGTGTGCGCCATATTTTTATTCAGGTGATAATTATCCTTTTTTTCAAGTTGCTATTAATTGATCATCAATGATTGTGAATGAGCACTAAACTATGTATGAACTCCAGAAGTTATCTCACATCTCTTTTCACTTTAGTTCAGAGATCATCAGAAATCATGGACAAAATGATTGTAAAAGGCAGTGTTAGTGAATGTTTGTAACAAAGCAATATTAGCAAGCTATCACAGTTTCATTGCACACATGAACCCACAGTGCCTATGACACCATATTCAAAACTTGCACATGGTCAAGCCTGTCAAAATCCTAGCCAGTGGGAATGGGCTGTTGGTGTATCACCACTAGTTTAGAAGCTATTAGCAATTAATGGCTTCTAGAAGAGATAAGATTTCCTTTACCAGGTATAAGAGAATGTTATCCGTGTTCTAGTAGATTGGATTAACCTACAGGCAATTGCAAATAGGTTCAGTAGTATGTTAAAAAGAGCACATGCATTAGGATGAGGAAGTTGTAAGGAGGACAGTGGAGAAATGGGATAGGAGGATATGGGCAGTGAATTTTAATCAAAATACAATAGTATATGTATGTAGGAAATTATAAAATCAGTAAATAAAGGGGGAAATGAGGACATACATTGGAACGGAAAGTGGACCATTTCTTTTGATAGAAAAAATTAGTAGAAAACATTTTTCCCTTTGAATTCTTACAATATAACATAGTCTTCCAATTGGGCAGTTGATGAAGCGCAGCTCTGTGATTCTATAGCATAAACTGCAATCATTTATATTCTTTTCCCTTTTTTATTGTTTTGTGATATTTTTATCATATATATAATTAATTTATTCACATTACATCTCATTTGTTATCCCATCCCTTGTATCCTCCCATTCCTCCCTCCCTCCTGCTTTCCCCCTACTTCCCTCCCCTATGAAGGAGACCTCCTCCCCCTGTATATGCTCATAGGTATCAAATCTCTTCTTGGTAGCCTGCTATCCTTCCTCTGAGTGCCACCAGGCCTCCCCATCCAGGGGACATGGTCAAATATGAGGCACCAGAGTTCCTGTGAAAGTCAGACCCCACTCTCTACTCAACTGTGAAGAATGTTCTGTCCATTGGCTAGATCTGGGTAGGGGTTCGAAGTTTACTGCACATATTTTCCTTGGCTGGTGCCATAGTTTGAGCAGTACCCCTGGGCCCAGATCTGCCCATCATAATGTTCTTCTTAAAAATAAACAAATACTGGACTGAAAAGATACCTCATCTTTTGATCATGTGGCTCTTGCTCTAGCAGGGGTCATAGAGGATTTAGGTTGTGATCACAGAACCCAGGTGGTAGTTCCTAGCGGCCTGCAACTCCAGTTATATGGGATCCAATACTTTTTTTTCTTGTCTTTGTGGGACTAGACATTCATGTAATACACATGCGTGGAAACAAACACATAAAAATAAATGAAAATAAAAAATTAAATATACAAAAACACCATCATCACAGCAGTTAGGTAGTTGTCTACATTCAGACCTATTTTATAATGCCATGTGGTGTGATGGGAAGAGAAAGAGTTGGTAAAAAAAAAAAAAACAAGATAGCAAAACAGAGAGAAATGGAGAGGAACAGGAATAGGGATTGAGAAAGAACAAAAGAAAGAGAGAGAGACAGAGACAGAGACAGAGAGACACACACACACACAGAGTGGGGGAAGAGATTGATTATGCAAATGATATTAAAATCACCCAAAACATACTTTATATTTTTATTCAATTCAAAGTAAAAATCTAGTGAAATTATATAAAATGTATACATAGAATCATTTCCATTTTCATACATGGTTAGGGAAAGAAGTTGCATTTACAAGTTATAAACATTTGTACTTAGAAGTAAAACTTATTAAATGTTTTTATTTGTTGTGCACAATAATATATTTTCAAGTTGCACTAATTGTCACTATAGTAAGTCTTGCAGGATTATTGACTACAAATAAAATTAGGCTATTAAAGTAATTAAATTATTTTTGAAAAACACAATACTGAATCAGTGCTGAAAATTTAATGCTACTTATTTTACTATAGTCCATTTAAAGAAATATACAAGACTTTTGTGCTGACAAAGGTTAACAATGAAGAAAATCTTCTTTACAAAATCAGTTTGCAACAATTTCACCAAGTTGCATTTGAATGGTTACAAAATGTCATCTAGGGTTAAAGCTGTATGTTCAGCTATTGGACTAGTGATATTAATTGGATTTTTATCTTGCTTCAAATTTACTAAGTTGGCTAAGGCCTTTAACTTTGCTAAGTCTCAGTTTTGAACAAAGAGATAGCATTTATCTTATGGAACCATTCTTGGTTCTAAATGAGATAATTCATGTAATGTTCTATCACAGAAATGGCAAGTACCATGGAAGAATTTGCTGTTAAAAATTTTTGTATAACTCTAGTCCTAGATTGTATCATATACAGACTTGAATAAGTGGCAGAAAAGTTTCTAACAGCTCGACTCTGCATTCTAGGAAAATCTTAGTCCATGTAAAAGGACCTGACTGAGAAAATCCATGTCAACCAAGACTGTTTTTTCTTATCTATCCACAATAAATAGCAACTGCCATCTCCTAGGGTTGTGAGCAAAAAGAAGGGATATAGCCAAAGAAAACACAGTTCTTCACAAAAAGAGCTGTGACATAGCTCTGAAATCTTGATGAATAAGCCCACAACTAACACCATGGCAAGTCAAGGAGTACCCCCTGACCAGGACTTTTTAGTTAAATATCTCTAAATCCATCTATTAAATCTAAAATCTAGTACTTAGCTGGG
This sequence comes from Acomys percivali, assembly GCA_907169655.1. Lineage (NCBI taxonomy): Eukaryota > Metazoa > Chordata > Mammalia > Rodentia > Muridae > Acomys > Acomys percivali. Next base: position 11,547,863 of record OU015748.1, read on the forward strand.
TTGTGGTGGCGCTCACCTTTAATCCCAGCACTTGTGAGGCAGAGACAGGTGGATCACTGGGAGTTCAAGGCCATCCAGGTCTACAAAGTGAGTCCAGGACAGCCAAGGCTACACAGAGAAACCTTGTCTTGAAAAACCAAAATCAAAACTAAATAAACAAACAAATAAATACATAATCTAGTACTTAGTCTTCTAAAGCTAAAGTTAAGTGTCATTGTACCTCTTTATTTGTTCCTCTTTCTTGTTAGGCCACATTGAGTAATTTCTTCTCTACTTTTAACAATTAGTTGATTTTTTACTGGTGTATTAATGGCTATTGGAAGCCAGGTTTGTTAGGGCTGCAAGGACCCAGGACTGTTCCCTGAAAATCCTGATAATAAGTAAGATCTCTCCCTCTCTGTTACTCCTTGACTCTTTAAATCTCCAGTCACCTCTCTACAAATCAAAGTTGAATTCAGTTTTCTTTGGACTCCTCTATTTCATTAGTTGCTTTGATCACAACCACTCTTTAGTACACAGCTGTTGTGTACACATTAACATATTTTACACATTTTTACAGACGAACAAAAGCAAGCAATATTTACCTCTTCTGATGCCTGTACCTACCACTGCTTGCCCAAGTAACATGAGTCAACTGGAAAAAGACTAGGTGTGGATCTTTCTCTGACAGATGAAGGGACACATCTCACTATGGGAGGATGGATGCATCCTGGGTCTTCGCCTGCACAGTGAGGATGAAAATCTCTGCTGGCTCTTGTCGGGCAAAACTGCTCAGGAACTTCCCAGAGCTGATTTGGGGTCCACTACGAAGAGTTAAGTTACAGTAGGCTAGCTCTTTTTCCCAGGGTATTTATCTCTTTAGTAATCTTCAAAAGCACTAACTTAAAGTCAGCATTACATACACAAAGGGAATCAACAGGCCCTCTGAGTGCCACTCTGCCATCCTGAACCTGCACTGATGTTCCTGAAGGGTTTATTTATTGGAGGCATCAGACAGTAGTGTTATTTCAAAGCCAAATGCTTCTCAAACAATACTACTACAAGCATAGTTTACAGTGATCTCAGGGCACCACACACAACTCATCTGATACTTTCACAGTGCTGAGTAGAGCAGACACACCTGGCAACGTTTTGTTGTTGTTGTTGTTGTTGTTGTTGTTGTTTTTGGTTTTTTGTTTGTTTGGTTGGTTTGGTTTTTTGAGACAAGGTTTCTCTGTGTAGCCTTGGCTGTCCTGGACTAACTTTGTAGACCAGGCTGGCCTAGAACTTACAGCAATCTGCCTGCCTCTGCCTCCCCAGTGATAAGATTAAAGGTGTGCGCCACCACCACCCAGCTGGCAACGTTTTAAGTGTGGGTCAGGTAGCAGTCATCACAAGGCTACTTTTTTAAAGCAATTCTCTTTGTCTTTCTCTCTCTCTCTTCAAAGATGTAAGGTTTTCTGAGACATAATTAAATTATTACAGCATAAACAAGTAGACTATAGTTCAAACAGGTATGGGACACTATGGCAGCAGATGACGGCAACTTCTTCTCAGTACAGAGATAATTTCTAGAAGAGAAAAGGGAAGAGGAAAAAAAGGATGTTTTGTTTTGTTTGCCAAAGTAGACTTGTGTGCTCTGTCCTGCAGCCCTTGGCAAAGAAGGAAGATTATACTTACACAAATTTGTCTTTTTTTTTTTTAACTGTTTGACTCATTTGAAAGCAAACTAAGTACTTATATTAAAATATGTTTTTGTTTGGTTTTGGTTTTATATACATTTTTTATTACATGCATAAAACAAACTACATACCAATGAAGTATAGTTGGTTAGGGGATAAAATCTTTTTACATCAAGATAAAGAAGTTAAGTTAATATACATGAGATATGATAGATATTGAATGTCATTCAGAAATTTAGACCCAACAAGACGGAAAAGATGTTTACTTGAAGTTTGACAAATATAAATAGCCAAATCACTATTAATCATTTTCAGATTTGTCTTTTAATTAAAATTTTAACATTATAAAAAAAATTCCACATGGCCTCCAACTTTTCTTTTTTATATATTTAAACTATTTGAACACACTTATGCATTGGTTTTTCTTGGGGTTGTTTTTATTGTTTGTGGTTTTTAATGTTATCTTTTTTGAGATAGGGTCTCACTTATGTCATCGTAACAAGTGTTCACTTCTTTGTAGGACAAAGCGGCCTCAAACTCATAGAGATTTGCTTGTTTCTGCCTGCCAAATGCTGAAATTTAAGGAATGTGACACCATCCCTGGATTTATAAATATCATATAGATAAACTCTCTTTTAATAAAGAACAATTAAACAGACCAGAGAAGGTCTAGTAGACAGAAAAGGGTAGTTGCTAATTGCTTTAATCTTAATTTCAAGATTTCTCAACTTTATTTCTTGACTAGACAAGCCCAAGCTTAGCCATGAGTAACTAATTTTCTTATCTATACTGTGGAGACTTCAGTAGTTTCTAGCTCATATGGCTCTGCATGTGAGTTACTGTCTGAGCATTGAGGAAGAACCCATGGCCCATAAACATCTTTTGTAGTGTCTCATTTGCTTTATTATCACTTTTGCTGAGGCATAGAGAGTGGACAATTTACCTACTCCTGCCCCTGCCTATTAATTACTCAATTAATCAGTTTCCCTTTCTGAATATTGGATTTCAATTATTTACTTTATTTCCTTAGTGTCAAAAGTGGAATCTTTCTATCCATAAAATTACTTCTTTAAAAAAATTTAGGTATACCTTTAAATACAATATTTTACAATCTGCTAGTGTTTATTATTGTCATCACATTTCAACATCTTCAAAACTTTTCGTCTCTAACATCCTGTTCTTTATTTCTTAGTCTAATATGCCTATCAACTCCTTCATTTGAATAACTAATATTTTAAATATTTTAAGTGTATTTCTGGAGCTAGGATAATGGATCAGTGGTTAATAGTCCATGTTGATCTTACCCAGGATATGAGGTTAGTTCTCCTCTTCCTTGGGGCAGCTTACAGTTTCCTGTGACTCTTGCTCCAAGACTTCTGAGGCTTATCATGAATGCCTGTACTGAATTGCAAATAACTTCTACCACAATGCAAACATACACTTCATTTTCTAAAACCGTTTAAGATTTATTTTCTCTATGTGTTGTTGAATGATTATTAATATTTAATATTGAATTATTATTTTAGTGAAATCAGTGATTACTTCTTAACCAGCTTTATACCCAAATAACTACAAGGAAAGACCAGGATCTACTTAATTAGCCTATACTACAGTGCTGCACAAAATTTTCTTCATCCTAAACTTCCATACTAGTATAGTTTCTTCCTGTTCTGTTTTCCCACTTTATACTTGCTTTTAAATCATCTCCTAAACCAAACTAATGATACTTTATATTAAAGGTGTAAAATCCTATAGAATTTGAAGTAGGAAAGACAGAATACAAACAGTCCACTTAATTATTGTTAACATAATACTTAAACACTTATGTAAATTAAATTTTCCTTAATTAACCTTATTAATTATACTAAATTTGATAAAGTTTACCCAGCGACAGAATATAGGATATGGATCTTGCTGTTTCTGTATTGCAATAACAGCATTTAAAATGTCAGAGGATCCTGTGACCAGTAGTAGGAAAGTGAGCAAAGTTCTAGGATAATATTCCAAATATGAAAGGAATGGAAAAAGAAAATATTTTATTTATTTTTAAATTTTATTTTAGTTTTTCAAGACAGGGGTTCTTTGTGTAGCCCTGGCTGTCCTGGTCTCACTACCTATGCACTTGCCTGCCTTTGCCTCTTGAGTGCTGGGATTAAAGGTGTGTGCCACCATGCCTAGCTTATTTAGTTTTTTTTTTAATTTAGTGTTAAAATTAAAATAATCTAAGTGAATGTTTTACTCAAGCCGTCCCACTCTGAAACCCTATTTGACTTTAATTAGCTTTATTTAAAAAAAATGATGCCAAGTTCTTTTGAAGCCAGTCATGGATACTGACATATAAAAGTATACTGACATGAATGTCTGAAAGCCTGAGAGATTCACCCGCAGGTCAGCTTTTGGCAACATCCTATATCAAAGAGCTTCACTTAGAAGATATACATAATATTACATTGTCTTGATTGAAAAAATAATATTTAGGCAATAACTCTAGATTTATATTTGGTCTTTACCATTTAAAAACATCAAGATACAGACACAATGAGCAGAAAAAAAAGGAGACGTGAAAGATATAGATTAGATAGAAAATATGAGAGAAAGAAATTGGTTGACATAACAATTCAGTGTAGTAGGCATTCCTTCATGAAAGAATGAGTAATATTTAGTTAATCAGATAATAGTGCTGCTTATAATTCAAGATAACAATGCTCATGTCAAATTAAATTCATATACACCAATATATTTTCTAGCTATTAATCTCTTTTTTAAAAAGATTTATTATATATACAATACTCTGCCTGCCTTACACCTACAGGCCAGAAAAAGTAATCAGATCTCATTACAGATGGTTGTGAGCCACCATGTGGTTTCTGGGACTTGAACTCAGGAACTCTGGAAGAACAGACAGTGCTCTAAACCACTGAGCCATCTCTCCAGCCTGGCTATTAATCTGTCATCTAGATATCTTAGCTATCTAAATTTTCCTGTTTCTGTAAATTTAATTTATAATACAATATGAAAGTATTCTAAAATTATCATAGACCCTTGACTAGACTCCCAAACTAATAGTTCCATACAGCTTTTTTTAAAAACTAGAAAACTATTACAGATTGGCCTATCCATCTACATATTCTTCTTAAAGTCACTAACGGACACAGTGGTAAAAGTAGTATGAGAGCAGTATTACCCTTTGTTGTTACCAACTCCATCATAATCCAAACGCACATGGCTGCTATGAAGTAAATCTATGGTTTGCATCCTACACGTTTTCTATGTATGACAGAAACCTAGGTGAATATATACCATGGTTTTCTATATCTTGTACTTAATTATAATTACCATAACTAGTTATTATTACATGAAGGTTAAAAATTACACTAGCTGTTAATAAGTCCAAGCAAAGGTTTGGCTATCATCACAATCACTAATTTCTACCTCAGGTGATCTTTTGCAAATTTTTATTGCTATTGTAAATTAGCTACTGTATCACTGAACGCATGTGGATCTTAGCTAAGATGATTACTAAAAGCAGCATTCCCATAATTCATTGCGCTCATAAGTTAATGAAATAAGTAACCTGAATAGCATAAGAAAATTCAACCACAGTCATGTATGAACGTTGAAATTCTTACAATATTTCAAGTTTTAACAAGAAAGGTTATGTGAATAAATCATGTAGGTTTCTATGGACAAAGGTGCTTATTCTAAATAGTTTAAAATTTAGAAAAAGAAAAGTGTTCATATGCTTTTACATTATTCTTTGCAGTATTTAGCTTTTGGATTTTTATCATATGTTAAAAGAAGACACCAACAGCTATAGTGCCTAAACATCGTAAAATGTTGGGATAAATTATTAATGTTTATACATCAGTTTTCATTGGTTGTTCATTTAAACACTTTATTTTTACAATGAATAAAGCATGGTAGAGAGTCAAGAAGTAGATCATGCAGCAGAAACGATTCAGGGCTCTTCTTTCACAACATACATGTTCCCCTCCCCAACTCTCAGCTTTTGATGACCCCCCCCACCTTTGTGATGTTTAACACCTTAACTTCACCAAAATACCATCAGCTGAGTATCAGATGTTTAAACATCTTAGCCATGTAATAGAGGGTATATTACAGGTAAAACACAGCATTGTATACTTGGCTGCTGTTGTTGATGCCTATCTCATACTGTGAAGGATGTTCAGACAGTAAGAAACATTAAATGACAGCTTTTTCTTCCTCAAATATCGCAAAGCTGTTGGTCTTATTCGTTTTTTATTTTTATTTTTAAATAATTTATTCAGATTACATCCCAATTGTTATCTCCTCACTTGTATCTGCCCGTTCCCCCCTCTCTCCCTCTTTCACCCCATTCCCCTCCCCTAGACCTGTAAGAGAAGGGAACCTCCTCCCCTACTATATAATCACAGCCTATTAGGTCTCACCTGGATAGCCTGCTGCCCCTTCCTCTGTGTGCCACCAGGCCTTCTCACCAAGGAGAAGTGGTCAAATAGGAGGCAGCAGAGTTCATGACAGAGGCAGTTCTCACTGTCCCACAACCATAGAGAATGTGTTATCCATTGGCTAGATCCCATTAGGGGGTCTAGGTTTACTGCAAGCATTGTCCTTGGCTGGTACAGTGGTTTGTGGAGCCTCCCTGCCCCTGTACAGATTTGCCAGCCTTGATGGTCTTCTTGTAGGGTTCCTGTATAATTTGGTTCCATCTCTATCCCCATTCTTCCATACCACTCTCACCTAGTGTCACAATAGCAAGTCCCAGCATCTGTCCTGATGCCTTGCTGAGTGAAGACTCTCAGAAGACATCCATGTTGGGCTAGTGTCCTATTATAAGTGAGTATATACCATGTGTGTCTTTGAGGGTCTGAGTTAACTCACTCAGGACGATCATTTCTAGTCTCATCCATTTGCCTGCAAATTTAAAGATTTCCTTGTTTTTAATAGCTGAGTAGCATCCCCTAATGTAAATATACCACAGTTTCTTTAGCCATTCTTTGGTTGAGGAACTTCTAGGTTGTTTCCAGATTCTGGCTATTATGAATAAAGCTGCTATGAACATGGTTGATCATATGTCCTTGTTTGTTGTGTGGTGGGGCATTTTTCAGGTTTATTCCAAGGAGTGGTATAGCTGGGTCTTAAGGTAACCCTATTCCCAATTTTCTGAGAAAGTGCCAGATTGATTTGCGAAGTAGTTGTATAAGTATTCACTCCCACCAGCAATGAAGGTTCCCCCTTTTCCACATGTTTAAAGCAAGACATTCAAATTTTTACACAACCCACCTCATAAGACTTTTATGCACATATCTCAAATCCCACCACCACCACCCCATAAATACTTTGTTTTGACAAAGTCTTCACTTCATGCATTTTTAGAACTTAAATGACATTTTTGCTTTTCTTCAGTTATTTTGTGGTAACATGTGAATACTAGCCAAAAGAGTGTGATGTCAGACCTTAGTCAATGGGGAACAGATAGAGTTCCAACCTGCATGAGAACAAAAACAAGTGTACTTCCTGTCCCAGTGGTCCTGCTAACCTGGTTTGGATCTTGTCCTCTTGTATCCTTTTGGTCAAAGAGTTCCCTTTCTGGCCTGTGTTTTCTTGGTTTGTGTTTTCCCTTGTGCATCACAGAGTTTATTCTTTCTTACAAGTTCAAAATGCTCATAATCTTAGAGTTCTAGCACTGTTCGAAAGTGTAAAGTCTTCAGGGACTCTAAGTATTCTATTTCCTAGGAATCTCTGCTTTAAAAGAAGCATACCATTCTAATACATCAGGGCAGCAGTAAACGTTCTTCTCAGGAGAAAGAAAGACTGTGAGGCACCAGAGTACGTGAGAAAGTCATATCTCACTCTCCACTCAAGTGTGGAGAATGTTCTGACCATTGGCTAGATCTGGGTAGGGGTTTAAAGTTTACCACCTGTATTGTCCTTGGCTGGTGACTTAGTTTGAGCGGGATGCCTAGGTCCAAATCTGCCTATCATAATGTTCTACTTGTAGGTTTCTAGGACCCTCTGGATCCTTCTACTTTGCTATTCTCCCATGCTTCTCTCATGTAGAGTCCCAATAGGATGTCCTCCCCTCTGTCCCAGTTTCCTGGTAAGTGAAGGCTTTCGTGGGACATGCCCCTTGGGCTAGTATGCAGATATAAGTGAGTATATACCATCATGGTTGCACTCAGAGGAAGGACAGCAGGTTACCGAGAAGAGACTTGATACCCTATGAGCATATACAGGGGGAGGTAATCCCCCCCCCGGAACAATCATAGGGGAGGGGAATAAGGGAAAAAAGGGAGGGAGGGAAAAATGGGAGGATACAAGGGATGAGATAACCATTGAGATGTAACAAGAATAAATTAATAATAATTTTAAAAAGTCAAAAAAAAAAAAAAGAAAGAAAGACTGGATCCACATTAGGAAGAAAAGTTGAGAGTAAATAGTAAGTCCTCTGGCTCTCTGTTCTTCAAAGGAGGATCAGAATGGCATGACAGGATCTACAAAGGACTTGGAATAGTCATGCATTTTCTGTTCGGCTGCTTATACTACGAATACCGAGCACCGTTTATGGAACCACCTCACCGTGTGTCAATAGCTTTCCTCTGCCAACATCATATGTTTCAGGCATAGCTAACATTTTCTATTTTTCAGTGTAAAGAGGGCTTCATCTTCATTGCTTTAGGTACAGCCCATTAAGGGAATCGACTTGTGAGACAGCTGCTCCAAGTTGCTTGACTTCAGTGGCTTTCTAGAAACTTGGAACTAACTTCAACAATTTCTTTACTCTTGCAATCTACTGGCCTGCAAAACCAGCAACACATGGAGGATGCCAAATTATGCTGTCAACTCACAAGGTAACCAGTTTCCCTAGAAGTTGATGGTAGCAGCTCCCAGAAACACACATAGATGAGCAAGAGGATATGTAACTCTGCTTAAGGAAGATACTCCAAAAGTTTCTTTAGTCAAATACCCTCCTTAAATGCATTTGTATATGGATCCTTTGTTGAGTCAGCACTGTCCTCATGTCACCATTTTGTTGTCTTAGTACACATCTCTAGGTTTCTCTTAAACAGTGGTGAATTTATTATTATTATTATTATTATTATTATTATTATTATTATTATTATTATTATTATT
>OU015748.1:11556667-11573576 GCA_907169655.1 Acomys percivali
TTATTATTATTATTATTATTATTATTATTATTATTATTATTATTATTTACATCTCAAGAAGTTTCCCCTCAGTCTTCTTCTCCCAGCCCCTCCCCTTAAATTCACCCCCAATCCACTCCTCTATTTCCATTCAGAAAAGGATAGGCCTCCCATGGATATCAACAATCAGAGTCTGTCTCTTTAAACTGGCAGATTTGCAAAAGACTCTGGGGCTTGCTTAGTCTACCAGCGATGACTCTTAATTTCTATTTTTAGTATTCTAGAACTTCTGTCACACGTGAGTAGTCATTTCTAGAGGAATAGGAATAAGAGGCTTACCACATGAGTGCCACATCTTGGTGTCTACTTTCTCTATTTCCTGGTCGTTCTTTTCTTAGTCGCTTCGATTCCTTTCAACTTTTTCTATTTCATTCTCAGAGACAGGGTCTCAATTCTGTAGTTTTTGATGACCTGGCACTCGTTATGTTGTCCAGAGCCTTCTCAAGCTGCTCACAACTCTCTTACCCTAGCTTCTGTGTGTGTAGGGATTGGGGGCACATCTCTCTTGCATGATGATGCTCAGAAGACAACTCATGGTCATTCGTTCCTCCTCCTATTACGTGAGTCCTGAAGGTTACCTCCTGTATTCAGGGTTGACCGCATTATCTTTCCCTGATAAGCCATCTTGACAGCTCAGAAAAGATTATTATTGGGTGTTTGCTATGCAAATAAATCAAAGTAACTTCTCATATACAAATTTTAATAAACCTGAAGTTTGAAAACTTTATACACTTTACTAACCAAAGGTTTAGTACAGTGTTTCAGAAAGAGGATTAAATATATTAAAAGGGAAAAAGAGAACAAAGGAAGAGAAAAAGAGGAGGGAGAAAATAAGGGGCAAAAAGGATGTATACTGATTAAATTTTGAGGGGAAACCATTCTGCAAGAAAAAAAACACAATCAATTTAAAATGTTTTAAAAGTTGATAACAATATCTGTCATATGTTATTCTTAACACAACTCTTATCATTACCTCCAATATGCCCTAAGATAAAATGGATATAAATTTTTACTTCATGTGAAAATATCAATCTTCCATATTATTCCTGAAATTTTTAGTCTGAAATTAATTTTATATTATAATTGTTTCTCAATTTTCAAGAATACTATTTCATCTTGTTCTTCATAATTTTTCTGTACGCTTAAAAAATTTAATTTTCAAAAGAAAACTTGTAAGCACCTGACTATATATTAAGGTTCATTATTTTATAACTTACATTGTGTATATATGTATACATACATATATGTATATAAACTTTTCATTATATAGAAGAAGAAAAGACAAAATTATATGGCATATTAATGTGTCAGGATACTTTTAATGACTGCCTGTGAGAAGGCATAATAGGATGGAGAACAGAATTCAGATGCTTGGCAAGACACCTAAGCTTTCATAAGTGTGCAAGTCTATAAAATATCAGTGATTTTGTAATGTTAAGCTAAGAATCAGTTTGTTGCAATGACATATTTTCGGATCATTTTATAAAACATCACTTGCGAGCAGGAAAAAACTGTCAAGCCACATGTGAAACATGTTGTAATCTTTTAACAACATTTTTAAAATCTCATGAAACTATGATTTTAAATAAGTTTGTGTCATATACACAGTAAACTACCTACACCAAGAAGAACCCCAAAACAATCAGGAATTATATAAATGTTGCAATCTTCATGTTTTTGGCTACTTATATATGGCAGCCTTGAAGAAAACATCTTTCCTATCTTGATCCATCTAAAATTCTGAATGTAAATCAATATCTAGTTTATTGTATCTATGCAATAATGCAAATGTATATGTAAAAATATAGAAAGAAAAAAAGAATAGAAAAGTGACTCTTAGTAATCAAAAAATAAGTTTATGCCAAATTTAAGTTTAAAGTTAGTATATGGGTAGGTGTAGTGTTGGGTTAATAAAAATATAATAAAATTAATGCATGTTTTAACCTGATTTTCCATGGAAGCCTTATTTTAAATATCCCTCGGGCTCATTTCAATTCAGATTGCCTTTGCTTTTCTCTGTAACTTAGTAACATCTGTCAGTCGGGATTCCCCAGGGAAGATATGCAAGTTCCCAAATCCTGAATCACTCACCTATGTAACAGTTGGATGCAGGTGGCAATGTCTTCCAAAGTGGGATTAAATTGCATTGGCTGTGGCAAGCTGTTTCTATGCTCCTATTCCCTCAAAACAGACTTGTTCATTCAAATTTGCATTAGCTTTCCTCAAAGAGTGCCCTGCCAGCTTTGTGGGCTCTTTTCTCCCAGAAACCACAGGCAGCCAGCAGCTATCAAAAACTCTCTTGTTCTCTGTCTTGGTCATGACATTTGGGAAGTATTAGGAGTGGGATATATAGTTATGCAAATATGTATGCAGTGGACATTTGTAATTACTCTTATTAGGTATAATTATGATATCTTCAAAAACGGTTCACAAACTATCATTCTTCTATAAAATTAGTAAAATCCTAAACATAAGAGTTATCATGTTCATCGGCTAGGTCTTGGTAGGGGTTCGAAGTTTACTGCCTATATTCTCCTTGGCTGGTGCCTTCGTTTGAGAAGGACCCCAGGACCCAGATCTGCCTGTCATAAAGTTCTTCTTGTAGGTTTCCAGGACCCTGTGGGTCCTACTATTTCCCCATTCTTCCATGCTACTCTCGCCTAAAGTCTCAATAGGATGACCTCTCCTCTGACCCACTTTCCTGGTAAGTAAAATTTTTCATGGTACATATCCCTTGAACTAGTGTTTTGATATTAGTGAGTATATACCGTTTGTCTCTTTTTGCTTCTGGGTGAACTCACTCATTATGATAATTTCTAGATCGACGAACATGATATTCTCCACCATTGAGTGGAGAGTGAGATCTGACTCTCACACGAACTCTGGCGCCCCTTTTCTGACCACGTCCCCTGGATGGGGAGGCCTGACAGCACTCAGAGGAGGGATAGCAAGTTACCAAGAAGAGACTCGATATCCTAAGAGCATATATAGGGGGAGGAGGTCTCCCTCAATCACAGACATGGGGGAGGGGAGAAGGAGGGAAGTGGGAGGGAGGGAAGAATGGGAGAAAACAGGGGAAGGGCTAACAATCGAGATGTAATATGAATAAATTAATAAAAAATGTAAATGTTACTAAAAAAAGAGTTATATGTGTTTTTTTATTTAAATTTTTTCATAAAGTATATTTGAAGCCTCACAAATGTCTCCTTCGCAGAACTGAAGTTTAGGATGCAGGCATACAAGGTAGTTGTAAGCATTACCTGTCTTCACTCGTAACCCCAGCGCTTTATTCTCAAGTGGCTGAGTCTTTGTTTAAAATATTTACTTTCAAGCTATTGCAGTATATACTCAGGCTATAAAATGTCTTAAGTCATTTTAAATACAGCGTGGGATGACCGAATCTAGTCAATAACCTATTTAGTAATGGATTTTATCTAATGTAATGCATGATTCCATCGTTCTCCATTAGCTATGCATACCATATCATGGAGTATAAATTCTAACAAAAACAAACAAACTTCTTCCATATAACTGAGAATTGCACCTTTCGATGATTTCTTTCTTTATTCTTCCAAACCACATTTTTCAATAACTGGTTTTTTTTTTTTTTTGGTTTGTTTGTTTTGTTTTTTTATTCTTTCTGTCAGAGCATTCAACTAATGATGTTCCTACATGTGCTGGAGCTTTGATGATGGCCTGCTTGTCTTTTAAGACACTTTGGAACATTCAGAACAAGTGCTAGGAAGGCGGGAACTATTGCATATTATGAAGCTTCAGGAAAGTCAGAATAACCAGAGAACCAGCTCAAATTCACAAACAAAGATGACTTTAATTGAAGGTACGGGAATTCTAATGGGAAGAAGCTACGTTCAAAATGAGGGGTCCAGTACAACAGAAGATAGGTCTCCTGATAAACTTAGGTTTTGCTCAAGAAATTAAAATAATATATGCTTAGGGTATCACTAATAGGAACTTTTTAAAATTTTTATTTTATTAATTTATTCTTCTTACATCTCAATGGTTATCCCCTCCCTTGTATCCTCCCATTCTTCCCTCCCTCCCATTTTCCCCTTATTCCTCTCCCCTATGACTGTTCCTGAGAGGGATTACCTCCCCCTGTATATGCTCACAGGGTATCAAGTCTCTTCTCAGTGACCTGCTGTCCTTCCTCTGAGTGCCACTAGGTCTCCTTATTCAGGGGACTTGGTCAAATATGAGGCACCAGAGTACGTGTGAAAGTCAGACCCCACTCTCCACTCAACTGTGGAGGAACTTTTATTTATACTTAGTACTTGTATCAGTTACTTTTATATATGTAATAAAACACCATGACCAAGGCAACTCTTCCTTATTGAAGGAAGAGTTTCGTTTGGCTTCCAGAGGGTTAGTGTTTGTTTATGATGGTAGAGTGGACACATCCGGCTGCAAGAAGGAAGGCTGGAACAGGAAGCTGAGAACTCATATCTTGAACTATAGCACATGGTGGAGAGAGGAAACTATGACTGATTTCAGTTTTTAAACTCTTAAAACCCACCCAAATGTCACAATTCCTAAAGCAAGGACACACCTCTTAAACTTCCCAAATATTACTATCATCTGGGGACTCAGTGTTCAAATGCCAATACTGGGTGCACTGCTGATTCTCATACATTTAAACCAACATAGTGTTTACATCATTAAAGACATTGTGGCCTATATGCAGATAAATAGAAACAGTATGACCTTTGAGTTACTTACAGACAACTGGACAATATTTATATTAATGCTACCACCATATTTATGATCTTTCTTCAACATCTGTGCCAATCATAACTAATAGACAGTTGAGCTCTATGTAAATAACATTGAGTTCCCCTGAAATCTTATGATATGTCTTTTAGAAATAGAAAGGCGAAGACACCTGAGACTTAGCAGCACAAAATGGAAAAATTTATTCTTCTTGAAAAATAAAAAGGGTATGTTTTCTGGATTTATGTCAATTGGGCACATGTTAGAGCCATTTTGCAAGATAGAACCTCAAATGAGAAATTTCCAAACCAGATTGGCCGTAGGCCAATGCTTTGTGTATACACTTGATTAGTGATTGGTGTGGGAGAGCCCAGCTAATGACAGGAGGGATATAGAAATCACTGGGCAGAGCATTCTGGCTTACATTAAAAAGCAGGCTGAGCAAGCTATGAGGAGAAAGACAGTAAGCAGCATTCCTACATGATTTGGCTTCAGCACCTCCCTCCAAAGTTTTTCCTGACCAACTTGCATTTGGTCATGACATTTTATCACAGCAATATAAATACTAGCTAAGACAGACTAAAGTACGATGCCTTAATTAAATACCTTAAGTATCTTTTGACATAAAGATGAAATTGGTATAGCTTTAAGCCACATTATCCTAAATCTACTACATTTATTGCTTTCATCCTTGAGTATAATAATTTTATATAGCTATAATGAAAATACAAAGACTAAGTAGGGAACAATTTATACAGTTACACATTTAAGTCATTTTCACTAAAATATTTAGGGATTGGTTTATATTTCTTTCATATTTTAATCTGAATATAACCAAATTATTAGATAATTGTTGGCTTTGATTTTTTCTGGCATGTACATACAATAGTGTGTCTCATAAATTTAAAGAATATTATTTGTAAAAACTTCCATTATTTTTGTACTTGTATTTTATATCTTAATATTTTGTATAAATTTGCAAAGAAAATGTATAGAGTCTGCTACAGATATCTGTGTTTTTGTTTGAAACATTCATTAAATTTATTTGCAAATATTTTAGAAGGATTAGTTCCATTTTAAACTATGTATGTGATTTAAAAATTATGAAAAATGAAATTATATTATAAATTGAAATTGATCACTGGCAAATGAGATATATTGAGAAATGCCTTGACAGGTAAATACTGGTATTACAAGAAGCAGAATTTAATTACATAATATAATATATGTATACAGGATAGATGTTGCTGAAAATGTGCATGTTCTTTGTTCTTACATTGATGCATAAATTGAATTTCCCACAAAACTGACTAGATAGAGAAAGGTGGTATAAATATAGGACATGTTAGGAGGAGAAAATAAATATGAACATGTTTCATTGTAGAAATTTTTCAATGTACTTAATGTAATGAGCAATAATGACATGAAAATAATTTAAATTCAATAAGATAATACGATATATTACATATATCATCTTGAAAGTAAGTCAATTTTGTCATAAATCAAACCTCAGTGTTTATTTAAGATTACTTTTATTTGTATTTTTAAATTGTTTACTTTAATTAGTAAAGGAAATTTTTATTACAATTTTTACTTTCTGTGCCTTGAATATTTTTTCACTTCATTAATTCAACAGAGCTAAGACGAATCGTATTTCTTAACCTCATGGTTTTAACATTGTGGGAAAAGGACATTTTTCAAATTTACAACCAGAGCCATTTTTAAGGAGGAACACTTTGACAGGAAGGATAGACTTTGTATAAAATCGTGAAAGAGGTGGTTAAAAGGAAATTAGGGGCCAAACATGTGCATGTGGAACAGTGTGTGGTTTGGATTTACATAAAAACCTCTGGATCATTCTAGGAGTATGTGATGGCATTCTTTTTATTATTATTATTAGATGAAGAGTTTATTAAATGAGCATGAGGGGAGAAGGAACGGGGAGAGGTGTATCCCAGAGAGAGAGACAGACAGACAGACAGACAGACAGACAGACAGACACAGACACAGACTCAGAGACAGAGACAGAGACAGAGACAGAGACAGAGACAAAGAAAGACAGAAAGAGGTAAGAGAGAGCTTTAGCATTCTTGCAAGCAATTGTCAAGTCAAATTCATGCTGTCAACTAGTCAAAGACAAGTGTGGGAAGAGGCAGGCATGTCATGACAGAATATTGAAATGCTTCATGCACAGTATAGGAATCCCAAATAAAATTAGCTATGAATATTCCTCCTTTGATGTCCTCATAACTCACTGTACAAGAAATACTAATTTTCAACAATTGGCACAGTGCCTTTAAGAAAAGCTGCTGCTCTCCCACACAACACACCTTCTTTTTTTTCTTTATAATTTTTACATTTTGTTTTAATATCTTCACTTTACATGCTATTGTAACTACCTCTCTCATTGCCTCCCAGTCCCACCTTCCCTCCATGAATCCCCCCTGACCTCCCCTACTCCTCCTACCTAATCATCTGACACCAACCTATCAAGTCTCATATAGACTGCATGCATCCTCTTCTTCTGTGGCCTGGAAAGGACAACCCACCAGGAAGGAACTATTAATGATTGGGCACCAGAGTCCATGTCAGAGGTAACCCCTACTCCCCATATTATGGAACTCATAAAGAGAGTGTGCTTCCTATTGACTACATCTGAGCAGGGGGTCTAAATCCTCAATATGTGTGATCCTTGGTTGGTGCACCAGTCTCTGTCTGCATAACTTATCCCTATCCCAGACCCAAATTTGTTGGCTCCATTGGTCTTGTGGAGCTCCTGTTCCCTCCAGTTCCTTCTATCCCCCAACTCTTCCATAAGACTCCCTGCACTCCACTCCGAAAGTTTGGCTATGAGTCTCAGAATCTGTTTTGATTTCCTTGCTGGGTGGAGTCTTTCAAAAGACCTCTATGGTAGGCTCCCTTCAGGTTCCTTCTCCTCAATGGCTTCCTGTGTCTGTTCTGTTTGCCCTTGTGAATTAGTTAAGAACTCTCCCTGGTTCCCCCTTGCTATTTAGCTTCTTTAGGTCTGTGTATTGCAGTGTGGTTATACTGTATTATGTGGCTAATATCTGCTTATATTGACTATATATCATGGGTGTCTTTCTGGGTCTGGGTTACCAGATGGTTTTTTTTTTCTACTTCCATCAATATGCCTGCAAATTTCAAGATTTCTTTGTTTTTAATAGCTGAGTACTATTCCACCGTGTAAATGCACCACCGTTTCTTTATTCATTTTTCTATTGAGGGACATCTAGGTTGTTTCCAGATTCTGGCTATTACACATAAGAGTGCTATGAACATAGTTGAACAAATGTCCTTGTATGCTGGAGCATTTTTTGGGTATATGCCCAGGAGTGGTATAGCTGGGTATTGAGGTAGTACTACTCCAATTTCTCTGAGAAAGCACCAGATTGATTTCCGAAGTGGCTGTATACGCTTTCACTCTCCCAGCAATAGAGGAGTGTTCCCCTGTCTCCACATCCTTGCCAGCATGTGCTGTCACTTGAGTTTTTGATCTTATACAGTGAGTTGAAGACGTCAAAAGAGAAACTTTCATAACTAATGTGTTTGAGGAGGTATTCTTTTTACTTTGTTTTATATTTTACTTACAAAACTAAAACATTAATATTTCCAGCAGAATTTTACCACAGGAAAATATTTAGCAAAACAGAAAATACAAACTTTCTCCATGTTCCATTAAATTGTTTAGAAAGTAGATGACTAAAGCCACAGTGTCATATTCTCCTCAAAGTAAGTGTGTCTGTTTTCTTTCTATTGAGCAGACAACTTGTCAGGACACCTTTACACAAGGATGGCACAGCACGCTATGACATTAGTGCCATACTAAATACAACATTATTTGATTATATTCTCCAATAACTATATAAAGATGTTAGAATCCCTAGCAATTTTCAATCATCTACCATTTAGTTTTTATTTAAACAGGTATTCATTTTTGTGAAATTTTGACTGTTGTAAAATATATACTAAATATAGTATTTAAAAACATGATTCAGCTAATAATTTTTCTTTAAATGAAAAATATTGGAACCCCAAAATCTAGCCAAAAAGAGATTTTCTGTGAGGAACCATATCAATATTAAGAATCTAAAAGCTTTAAATAAAGAAGTCACCTATCAGAACAAGGCAGTAAATTACTATACTGGTTTCCTTTCAATATGATTTAAGGACAAATTTAAGGTCTAATTTGAATTTATAAACATTCAGATTTTGTGTCTTTAAAGTCCAAGGTAAGTTTCAATGTTTTCTTTCATATTGCATTATCTGTTCCATGATACAATAGTTACTAGTGTAAGTGTGAATTATGTGTATTCACAGGACCAAGGTGTTTTTCTTTTGTTGTCCTCTTGACTGTGTAAATAATTAAAGTGAACAGTTAATTTCGAATCATGAATACTAAATTAAAAATTGTGTTTATATCCAAAAACTGTGTTTAGTTTTAAAAGGAATTGTCAAAATGCATTACAAAGTGGATGTACTATTTTCTATTCCAACCAATAGCGAATGAGTGCTCCTGTTATTCCAAACCCTTGACATTTGGAGTAGTCAGGATTTTCCTTTTGCTTGTTTGTTTTTAATTTAATTTAAGTATTTCTGACAATTTTATGCATGAGTACTCTATTTACATCAATTCCACCACTTCCTTTTCCATCTCCAACATCTCAAGTGCCCTCCTTATGCTCTCTCAAATTCAGTGCCTCTTCTTTAAGTTTTACTGTTATATAATAAAAAAAATGTTCAATATTCTCAGAGAAATAATAAAATCATAAAATTCATTAAAAGAGTTACATTCAACAAGACAATAGTAATAAAAATTACTTTTCCTGCTGTGATTATTCTTTTTCTAATGAGAACTAAAAGAACAAGAGAGAATGGTGTGTGTGTGTGTGTGTGTGTGTGTGTGTGTGTATGAGAGAGAGAGAGAGAGAGAGAGAGAGAGAGAGAGAGAGAGAGAGAGAGAGAGAGAAAGGGAGTTTTTTTTAGAGAGAGTGAGGGGTATGTCTGTGTCTGTGTATCTATAATGTGTTTAGTGGTGATAACTTGGTTTGAATAACTAAACAGGGAGGGTCATCTCTGGAAAACAGGGTTTTCTTCTTCTCAGTGTCTAGTAATTACCTGTAACTTTAACACACACTGGTGAAAGCAGGGATATAGCGAGGCTGTAAAATGCATGAGCATGTGAGTTCCATATTCAGACTAATGCAGAAAGACAGGTATTAATATCACATGTTTGTAATACAGGAATGAAGACACAGACACAGGAAGATCCCTAGTGCTAAGCTGACAGAAAACTTTACTTGGCAAAGTCCAAACAATGAGAAAAACATGTCTGAAAAATCAAAGCGAATACAGGATATTGTCCTCTACAGTCTATACTCACATGCACATACGCATTGGCACACACACATACACACACACACTACAGGTTCCTTGATCTAGAAATTTAACCGGAAATAGTACCAATAATCCAAATGTGACCTCTTTCATTTAGAAAACTACCAAAGATTTGGGAGATAATATGAAGAAGCTGTATGTAACTTGCATCACTGGATAAATATTTTTCTGTATCCAAAATTACAGGTTTTACATTCACATTATAATTCAAGGGGAATTACATTTTAGTTCAAGTAATCCAAGTGGAAGCACATTAGTCTTGCTTTGAAAAAAAATCCTAGGTTATACTATTAAAATTTAATGTTATATTTGTATGTAATGAGTTTATATCATAAATGAATAAAGAAATGAACATAATGTTAATACAATTAAAATATTGAGATTAACCACTGGATAGTCTTCAAATGTGGCAAACTAGCCACTTGGAAAAAGGTCCTCATTTCTACCACTGACAGAATTCTGCACGAAAATGGGCAAGCTTGGATTCAAGCAGAGTCAACGGCCAAACTCTGCCAAGAGAGGGTAAGCAAGTTCTCAATAGTTCCTGCCTCGCAAATATGTCTGACTGTGACAGAAGACCGAAGATAATGCTCCAACATTATAGAGAGTTTGGGTGATTGTCTCTGTCATCTTCTCACTTTGGAAGCTGCTGACCTGCACTCTCTGTATATTCAGATAATTAATTTTATTCCTTTTCAAGTTTCTGATGAAGTTGAAATCCAAATAGTTTAGTTTTACAATTTAATTTAGTTGTTTAGGGGTTAAGTTTTTTTTAGGTCTAAAAAGATGTTTTTACTTGATAATGATGAGATATGATAGATATTGATTTACCGTCAGAATTTTAGACTTACCAAGAAAGGAAAGACGTTTTCTTCAAGACTGTCTAATACAAATATCCAAATACTATGAATATAACACTTATATAATTCCTGAGTGTTTTGTGGTTGTTCTTTCTGTATATAGTTTATTGTATATACGTGTAATAATATAAATATATGTAATTTTTAATTTAATAAAAAATGTAGGATGATATTCAATTTCTAGGAAACTGATTGGATTATCCTAATAATATTAACTAATTTTTACATTTGTATGGAAAAGATTTACAAATAACAACTGCTCTATTTTTTAAAAATTTGGAATTCAAATCCCCATCCCCATCTTCAGATGTTACTTTTAATATGCTCTCTCACGGAAACAGAAGGTGCTTGAATTGCATGTCTAGAACTATTCCTTTCATCACCTTTCCTAGGTATCTTGATTTATCACCGTGAGCTATTGATGAGTTTTCTGAGGGAAATGCAATGGCTATGGAGTCTTGTAATTTTTCAAGACAATAACATTTATATTTATACTATTTATATTAGGAACTTATCTGTAAACAGAAATATGTATAAAACTCTGTAGAAAGTTCAAATGAAGCAAGTATATGTATACACAATGTATTCAATCTGAATCATTTAAACTGAGTTATTTTATGATTTATACATAATAATTATCTAACATTTAAAGAGTTAAATAATTGTTTATTTTAAATGTTTAGTATGCATGACCAGTGCTTAGTCTTTTAAAATAACAATTCTGTGGTTCCGTGTTTATTATAAATAAATTATATATGTAAATCAGTGTTTTTCCTTGTAAATAAAATCTTGAAATTTTAAATTTTTCAACTGAAAATTTAAATTATCAATCAATAAAATTGAAAAGTTTAATGTTAGTATTTCTCAAATAAGCAAAATTATTTTTTGAAGATATTTATGTAAATTTAAAATAATTTTCAAATTTGCTGAAAGGATCTAATATAATATATATATATATATATATATATATATATATATATATATATCACACAATTTACTCTGCTCCTAACTTTTTCCCCCAACTCTCCACAAGGACTTCCAGACTCTGTGTCCTAGTGTTGCTAAGCCTCTCTCCACATCTACTGAGCGAGCGGCAGGAGGCGACCAGAGCTCAGGCCTAGGGGATCAGGTTGCTCAGGTTGTTCCTAAATTTTCATTATGATTCATTGTTTGTCTGTTTACTTGCTTGCTTAATTATTAGTTAAACCCTTGTTTGTATTTGCAAACATGATTTTAACTAATCGGGGCAAATAGACTAGACACCAGGAGCAGCAGAAGAGAAGGAACAAGACTGGAACGTACCACAGAGGTCCTCTGAAAGACTCCACCCAACAGGGGATCTAAGCAAATGCTGAGACCTACAGGAAGACTGGAGGTGGAGCACAGGGAGTCTTATTAAAGAGTTGGGGTATAGAAGGACCCGGAAGAGACACGCAAGGAGACCAATGAAGCCAAAAAAATCAGAGATGGAGCGGGCGGAAGTGGGGGTGGGTGGGGGGGCGTGTTCTGGAGAGACTGATGCACCAATCAAGGACCATGCACGGTAAAGACCTAGAGCCCCTGTTCAGATATAGTCACTAAGCAGCACAGTCTCCTTGTGGGTCTCATAATATGAGAAACAGGGGCTACCTCTGACATGGACTTATTGATCACTTCCCCTTGGTGGAGCGGCCTTGCCGCCCACAGGAAGGAGATGCAGGGAGTCTTCATAGCTGAGGTCAGATGTTAGGGAAGGACGATTCATCCTTTCTGAGGACCCAGGAGGGAGGGGACAGGAGGGAGGGGACAGGAGGACGAGAAGGAGAAAAGAGAGGGACTTACAACTGGGATTTAAAGTGAATTTTTTTTTTAAAGTCATGTTTGTATTTGAAATTTGCACTGTGTGTTTCTTCTTCTAGATGTGGAGACCCAATATGCAACCAGCTCCAGGAATGTATGTCTGATCCCACACATGCAGATCATCTCTACTGCTTTTGGCAGTAGCATAAGAGTTGCCTTGAAACATAGGAAACAAAGCAAACTACACCAAATCTCAAAATTACTTATGCATACAGAGACTCATTATCCCTTAAATAACTTTGAGGTACAATGGGCAGAGGCTCTGCTAAGGAAAATATCTTATCATCAGAAATACTAAGTGCTTACACAGTATTTATATTTTCAAATAATTTAATTTTTTATGATTATTTATTTTCATAAACTCATATTGCACGTCATTAATATTTTCTGATTTTAAGTGTTTTTATAGTCATAATTGTTAGCAGACATATTAGAGTAGTCTTCAAATACCACATTACTTATTGGCAAAAACATCATTTAATTTGACTTTATTTTATAAACTAATGTTACATGAACACTTTGAGCTCAATCAGTGCTTCAGTCAGTTAAATGATAATTTTTCTTGGTAGATCATTCAAAATATTTAAGATTTTTCAATTGACAACTTGAAGCAATATGATCTACATAGAATAACATAATTTAATATAGAACATTATTTTACCACTTGTAAAATACATAGAACCTGTCTAACACTATTCTAGAACTGTCTACATTAACTACACTTCCAACTAATTAAATACAAAAGTAGAGTATTTAATAATAAAACACTTATCAGCCAGGTGTGGTGGTACACGCCTTTAATCCCAGCACTTGGGAGTCAGAGGCAGGTGGATCACTGTGAGTCTGAGGCCAGCCTAGTCTACAAAGTGAGTCCAGCATAGCCAAGGCTAACACAGAGTGACCTTATCTCGAAAAACCAAAATAATAATAATAATAATAATAATAATAATAATAATAATAATAATAATATATTATTATTATTATTATTATACCTACATATTTTTAATATATACCTATTTTCTATTGCATGTGCAAAATCTCATCATGAGCTTAGTGGCTTAATATGATACACATTTACTTTGACACAAGTCAGAGTTCTGAAAGGCTTTACAGATTAAAATCAAGGCATTGGTGAGGTCACTTACTCCTGAAGTCTTCAATGGAGAAAAGGAAGCCAGCATTGCTTTGCTATGTCACTTACTCATCTTTTCTTCTGCTTCCCTCATCCAATGTTTTCATCTTTATTTGTTTGTGTGTTTGTTCTTGTTTTTTTTTTTTTTTTTTTTTTTTTTGAGCCAGAGTTTCTCTGTGTAGCATTGGCTGTCATGAGATTGCTCTGTAGATAGGCAGAACTCAAACTCACAGAGATCTATCTGTCTCTGCCTCCTGGAGTTCTGGGATTACTGGTGTGTGCCACCATGCCCAGCTTAGTTTTCAATCTTTTTGCATTCCTTTTATGAGGACCTTTGCCATTATATTTTTGTCCTCAATTGCCTATATTTAAGATAATTGCCCCGTGTCAAATATTCTGACTTAATGTCTCCTTTACCATGTGATATCAGCAGTTAATCCTGGGATCGAAATTTCATTCTCAGAAATACCTGATAAACAAAATAGAAGCAAACAGTAGTGTGAATTTTTGACAAGAAATAAAAAAACAGAGGCAACATATCAGAGAGAATAGAAAGGGAAGCAGGAAGAAGGTAGTGAGGGGATACGTTACATGGGGAAGAGGGAAGGGAACAGGAAGAAATGAGAAGACAGGAAATGGAAAGGGAAGCAGTGGAAAGGAAAAATTGGAACACCAGTAAACATAAAAGGGCTTAAAATTAATAAAGAATTCTGAACACACTTGTTGGAGGAATAGATAAGAATGTTAGCAGCAGAGAACAGCTTTCAAACAGGCTTCTCTTCTAGCATCTTCCTTTATCTTGTCTCTCAGCAAATTCTTGTCTCATGTAAATGACAATGGAAACTGTGGGCTCACATTCACCATGCTTTTAGGAAAGCTTTGTAGAGTGTCTCAGAGCTACATATTCCAGAGCCCACATCCCTCTTAAGTTTCCTGCCATAAGAGATGAACCAAATTATACCCACAGGGAAAAGTAATACAGGCCTGAATGCAAAAGTTGTAGATAAATGTAGCAAAAGTCTTCAAGTTTTTGTTAAACTTAAAATATTTAAATTAAGTAAATATTACATATGGGTCATAGTTCTTCTTGCTATAGGTAGTTTACTGTATATATGTGTAATAGTATAAATGTTTATGTAAAAATTAAAAAATGTTCAGGAGAAAACAAAAAAGGAAAAAAGAATGAAAAACTGTAAGTATCAATGTCCCTGAATATTATTAGAATACACATTCTGTATTCTAACATGTTTTGTATGTTAACACCAGGACTTCTGTCAAACCACTGAATCTATTATTGTGTTTAGCTTCTCTGTTAAACAGCACAAACAAAAAAGTATGAAAAAGTGAAAAAATATGGAAAATACTGACAGAAGTGAGTAAAAATGCTGAAATATAATACAATAAATAACGTTATAAATGGCTTTGCCCATAATTTCATGTATTCAAAATATTAATAATAGATTAAGATGATTTTTGCAAAGATAACACAAGTGAGATTTCAAACATGCAGGACATCACTACACTCCTTGAGGCTGCATAGTATCTGATAAAGATGATGCAAATGGCAGTAACATCACCTTGTATGATCTTATTTTACCAAACATCTGTATAAAAAGACTATAGCAATTCTTTTCAATATGTCATTACCTTTACCTTTGGAACAATACTTAATACTTAATTAAAATTTTAGCTGTCTAAAGAAGCGTTTGTATGAACATAAGACTATAGGAGAAGATAATACTAGTAGTTATAGTCACACATACCTCAAAGTTAAGGCCTAAATAAATTCAAAAATAAAACTCGTTTAGTTAGGTTGTATCTTAAATGATACAGATTATTTCACACTTCATCATAAACAAAGCAACACAAAATTCCTGCTATTATAATTAATGTGAAATGAGTCCAAACCAAGTGGTGACCACCACAAATGTTTCTCATCGGCATATTTGGTTCAGAGGTCATAGAATATAAAGATCTGTACACTACAGTTGTAATTTAATCGTAGAGCTTGATTATATATACCTGAAACTCAAAACAAACAAACAAACAAACAAAAACCATCATTGGCTCCTACTCCTCACATTTGGTTTCACTGTCCCTCCACATCACGGACTAGGCACCAACCAACATGGGTGTGCTTGTCACCGGATGCACACCTTCCTCCACATGCTATCACAGGCTGAAGCAGGGCGTAAGGACACACATCTTCTCTTCTCTCATAGGAAACATTTCCACATGTCTAGCTTCTAGGCTGCAGCTGCTGACAGTGGGGTTTGCCTCTTAATAAGGAGGTAGCTATACTACTTGAGCAAATTTTCTACTTGGCATTTGGCCCAGAAAGATACACTGTTTTGCTAGATGGTTTTGACCTACAAAGCCAGGTGACCTTCTTTAAAACTCTGATTCAGTTCTATGTATTCATTTGCTTACTTCATCAAGATTGTTCATTCACAAGAATTCAATGATGCTAAAAAGCCATCTTTAGTATTAATCTGTGACCTTTTAAAGAGATCTCCACATTTTTTTTCCTCACTGACAGAACTTCCACTTTCTCCCTTTTAAACCACACTTTTCACACTCCTGGGTAAATCTACATGGTCATCAAGTTTCCTCTTACTTAAGCCACTAATTCAATACCAACTTACCATTATGGGCTATATCACCATGAATAAAACAATCCCTTCTGCAGGGAGTGAATAATTTAGGGTGGGAAAGTGACAGACATGTCTAATTAGAAAGCAGTCCATCAATTTGTCTTTAGACCTAGAAATCAGAGATGCACATGGAATGGCCCTGTTTGACTATAGTGTTTAGAAAATGATGAATTATAAGAAGACCTTCCTGCCCACGGTGTGGTCCAGAGATGAGAGCTGGCATTCTAAAAAAAAAAAAAAAA
>OU015748.1:11573676-11605787 GCA_907169655.1 Acomys percivali
AAAAAAAAAAAGCCTGCAAACACAGATGGATCACAAGTGGTGTTTAACATATGAATATGCAACTCTACAAAATAGAGTTTATGTTTCATATACGTCAAGCAAAGTCAAATAACTGAATGTAACAGCAACACAGCATAAAAACACAGTAGAAACGAGTATGACATTGGATCAGGCAATGGTTACTTTGATATTTCACTAAAGCACAGAATAGAAAGGTTAAGGGTCCCAAGTTGACTAAATAGCCATTAAAAGCCAATATAAACAGCCGTTAAGAAGCCATCTTTTGTATTTGAGAAAACATTTGCCACCTATGATTATATAATTATGTGAACATATAATATAAGTGATTGATACCTAAACTATTTAAGGTAATCCTGGCACTAAGCCTTGAAAACTTGCACTCTGAATAAAAAAGAGGGGGAAGAAATACTTTTCTGAGGAAGATATACATCTGCTCAATTAGTGTAAGACAATATGTCGAACACCAGTAATCAGGTAAAAACTACAATTAAGTATCATTTCACATTCATTGAAATATCTCTTGTGCTGAAAAACAGAATAACAGACGTTGGTGAGCTTGCAGTGAAATGAGTTTGTACTTGAGCTTTGTAGAAATATATTTGTCAATGGTGTAGCTACTACAAAAAGTAAGATGCCAGTTGCTCAAAAGAATTAAATGACCACAAAGTACAGCAACTCTGGTTATTTATCATGATGCACAGAAAACAAAACCTCAGAAATAGATTGTACGTTCGTGTTCAAAGCAGTATAAAATAAAAATCCACCCAAGTATATGAAATAGCTAAATCTATAGATGATTTGAGGAAGAAACAAAATTATACATCCTAAAAATAAAAGAAAATTCTAACTCATGGTATAACATATAGGAGCTCTGAAAGCATTATGTTGTTTGATGAGCTAGCAATAAACTGAAAAAAAAAAGTCTTACAAATCCACCTCTGTGAGGACCTAGCGGAAACACATTCACATGAGGAAACAGAATAGTAGTTGCCAGTTGGTAGGAATGGAGCTAGAATGGAAATTACAGATGCAGGGATTTACTTTCCTTATCTGTATAGCACCATAAAATGTATACTGTATACTTAAAATATATTAATTTGTAAATTTGACTGGTTTTTAAGACAAAGACAGAGGACAGGTTGAGGAGATGGTGCAGTGGAGAAGAGCATTTAACATGCAAAAGTGAGGATCTGTGTTGAAGGTTAGTTTTATAAAACAGTGTTTGTTTTTCGGTTTCTTTCTTAACATGACTATTACACAAATAACTGAGACTCTTATATTTGTTAAATAACAAGCTTCACAACACAATAACTGAGTATGTATTACTCTATTCTTAAGCCCCCTAAACTAATTTGGCTTCCTCCCATCATATATCCCAGAAATACTTGAACATTGTAGCTTTTCTGCTCCAGCTCCTCTCCCTTGGTATGTCCTGGACCTTTGCCCATTGCTGAATCCCATATTTCCTCCTCTCCCCCTCACACTCTACCTGGCAGGAAGTCCATCTCTATTATCTCCCCTGCTCAGTTATTGGCTGTAAGATGCTTTACTAACATACAAGGAAACATTAGGGAATAGAGTTTATACAACATTGAGACAGGAGATTCTCAGGCAAGGCTTGCAACAAGATATAGGAGATACAGAAATCAGCATTTGAATTACACAATAACCTTATGCCAATAGACCTGAGTTCAAATCCCATGCATCCAGGTAAAAAGCCAGGCATGCATGTGTCCTAAACCACAGACCTGGAGGGACAAACGTAGGTATATCTCAAGAGCTATCTGGCCCAAACAATGAGTTTTTTATTAAGTTAAACAGATAAAATAGAGTGAATTAAAAATTTAACAAATGATAAAAATATATGAGGGAAAAGAGGCTACACAAAACAGTACAATGCAGCTAGTTGTGATGGTACATGCCTGTGATGTCAGCACGTGAGGAGGCAGAGGTGGGTGGATCTCTGTAAGTTTGAGATCAGCCTGATCTACAAAACAAATCCAGGGCATCTAAGGCTACACAGTGAATCCCTGACTTGAAAGATAAATAAATAAGTAAGTAAATCAATTAATCAATCAGTCAGTCAATCAATACATAAATAGAAGCACAATTCATATCTAAAATAGATATGTTTTACTTGATCCTGCTTCCTCCACAGTAGTGGTGTAGAGATAGGGAATATTATTTTCTTTGTTCTCATTGTAGAATGTGCTTACCAAATAAGTCAGAACAAAGGTAGAGACCTTGGGACATTCACTGAAGAATGTCAAATTGTTCTGTGTTTTCTAGTAAACATAAAACTCTATAAGCATCTTAGAAAAAAATAGTTAATTTTTTTGGTAAATATGATAGTTTTGCATAAATCAGATTTTAATACTCATTCTTTCCTTTCCTCCTCTCTGGATTTCAAACTGGTTTAGTGTATTTCCCATCACTTGATGTTTCTGAATTGAAAAGAAATGATTATTTAAGAACACAATGGTTTCAACTATAACATTTTGGCTTGAATTTTAGTTCTAGGTAAGGAGTTTGGAATTTAAACAGTTCTGATACTAGCATAGTTTGACGACTTTTCCTCTGCATTTGAGGCTCTATAGAATGCTGGAAATTTTATGTCCCGTTTTTAAGTTTGTTTGCTTTCCTGGCATAAGCTGAGGCACCTCTATGCATGATTTTAGAAAGGAGGCCTTTCCGATGTGGCTCTGCACCAGGTAAAGAGAGAAAAAGTCCTGTCTGGCCAGAGCACAGCCATGAAGTAAGCAGTTTCTTCTGCAATAACTAAGAACTTCTTGTAGATAATCCTTCACTTTCATTAACTGTTTTGCAAACCAAGTGTTTTATTTGTAACAGACAACTTGCAAAAGCAAATACGAAGCACTTCAGCCATAGCAGACACTGGAAGGAGTAACCAGCAATCACGAAGCAAGATAACAGCTGTGCAGCCTCCTCCTTTTAAGAAAAGCAGTTGGAGTGGGCTGCATCCAGCTTGCTTTACAAAGCATGTGGAGTGAAATGTGTCCTTATAGTTCTGATGCAGAAAGTCTCCTGTGCTGTTAGGAAACTATGGAGTATGTCTACAAATGTTCAATAAAGCGATGTCATTAAGTTCTCCTGTGACAAAAATTATCAAAGGGGTCATGATAATTCATAGTTGCATGTTAGTACCTTTCACAGTAGTAGAGAAGCTCATAAGTAGGTTCTTCCATGCAAAAACTGAGAAATCTCTTCAGAATAATAGAGCTCAAAGTAGCGGAAATTCAAGTAACCAAGTAGATTATTCTGTGCAAGAAAAATAAAATATCGTCTCTGTATGGAAATAAATGCACACATACACAAAACCAAAAATAATTCAAATGACACTATAATGAATGTGTTTGATTGTGATTCAATGGAGATTACATTTTACTATGTTACTTTTCATCTTTAAGAAAGGCAATACAGACTGCAGTTACGCGTCTATTAGCTTGTAACACTGCAAACATATCCAAGAGACATTTTTTAAACCCAGTGTTGCTCCTGCAAGCTGGCTCAGTGGATAATGCTATAAGCTGCCAAAATTCACAGTCTGATTTTGGTCTCTGAAACCCACACAGTGAAAGAAACAAAAAACTTACCCAAGTTGTTTTATGACCTCTTCACATGTACTCAGGAACAAGTGTGTATACATATGGTCACACAAAACTAACCAACTAAAAGCTAACCAACCCTGGAACTAACCAACTACCTAACTAACTGGATAGATCGACTATTCCTCTGTGATCTTCAACTAACTTCTGTGAAATGCTTCCGTCTATAGTTAATACAGTAAAACTAATGTATATGTGCATATATAAGTATGTATTATTCATTCACCACATTTCATCGTATTTTATAAGTACCTACTTGAGTGAAAATTGCTGAGATAAAATGTATAATCATAAAAGAACATAACTCAAATATATTACATTAGATAATGTAAAGATTTTTTTCATCTTATTTTTATTTCAGTTTCTCTCCTTCATTCCCTGTGTTAATTTGTAATTAATTTATTTCTGAATACTTTCCTAGTTCGGATATTTTAGGGGCATTTAGTATTCAAGATAAAGAGAAATAGCAACCCCATGCCCCAAAATTTTATGTTTACAGCTATTTAATTCAAATTAATGTACCTTGCTGTTAAGACCAAGCAAGTATTCACCATTAATTCTTACTGCCAAATACTTCCTAAATTCTGTGACCACTGCTTTTCTCTCATTGTTTCAAACTGGAGATACAGAAATGCCTACTTAATAATTTTTCATCTATTGAAAGTATCTAAGCTTTGTGTTTGTTTTTGTTCTGTTTTTTGAGACAAGGTCTCTCTGGCTGTGGTGGGACTCACCATTTAGATGTCTACCTCAGAGGTTGTCAGCCTCTGCCTCCTGAGTTCTGGGATTAAAGGCTTGTGCCACTCTTCTTGGTTTATTCTAATATTTAGATAGTTAAGTCTCTCCCATAAAACTTTGATGAAAATATTTGGTAATCTAAAATTCCAATTTACTATTGTGTAGAGAAACCATTAATATATCTTTTAAGGCTCTGAACTTTTGAGAAATAGTATGTTTCCAGAATGTACTTCTGTTAAACATCCACATGAATTCTAATATAAATGTTAAACTCAATTATTCTAAATTTTAGGTTAGAACTCAGAATTTCTGACTTTGATGAGTTGGCAGCTAGACATTAGATGGTCCTCACATCTTCTCTGACATATTTTTAAGATGGAGTATATATTATTATATTATGTACATTTTCAAAAATTCTCTTCTTATTGTAATAGTATATGTTACCATGGCTTTTTAGTATATCTTTTAAATACATTTTCAAGTTCATATCTCTAATATCCAAAATAAAATTTATATATTTTAATATTTTTTCTTTTTTATATATACATTTATATTATTACACATATGCAAAATAAACTACATACAGCAAGAAG
Source organism: Acomys percivali (assembly GCA_907169655.1). Taxonomy (NCBI): domain Eukaryota; kingdom Metazoa; phylum Chordata; class Mammalia; order Rodentia; family Muridae; genus Acomys; species Acomys percivali. The sequence continues at coordinate 11,578,655 of OU015748.1, forward strand.
AACCTCAAAACAATCAAGAATTATATTAATGTTACAGTCATACTGTTTTGGCTATTTGTATTTGGCAGTCTTGAAGAAAACATCTTGCCTATCTTGGTGAGTCTAAAATTCTGAATGTAAATCATTATCTATCATATCTCATCTCTATCTGCTTAAAACATCTATGTAGACCTAAAAACATCTTAACACTTAAACAACTAAGCTTAATTGTAAAACTAAACTATCTGGTCTTCAACTCCATCAGAAACTTGAGGAGGAATAAAATTAATTACCTGAGTGAACAGGAAGTGCAGGTTAGCAGCTTACAAATGGAAAAGAAAACAAACAAAGAACAAAACAAAAAAAGAACAGAGACAGTTTGTTCTTGAACAGTTACCCAAAGTTCTCTATAACATTGGAGCATCATCTTCAGCCTTCTGGCACAGTATATCTGACAGACATACTCACGAGGCAGGAACTATTGAGAACTTGCTTACTCTGTCTTAGAGTTTGGCCATCAACTCTGCCTGCATCCAGGATTGCCCATTTTTATGCAGAATTCTGTCAGTAGCAGAAATGAAGACCTTTTGCTCTGTAGCTGGTTTGCCAGATTTGAAGCCATCTCCATGAAGAGGTTCTTCGATGTTCATTACCTTCTTTGAGGTCGGCTGGATGTTGCTTTTAAATACATTCTTCAGTTTATAGATAGGCAAAGAGGGCTTGTCTATGGGTTCAGACATAATCATGTATTGGATGAATCCAAATACTTAATTTCCCTGTGATTAATTTTTCCACAACCAAGTAGGAATAGAATTTTATAATTTTTAAAATAAACCTAAGTGTATAATTCTTAATACTATTTATAGAATTATGATAAATAATCCATATGAAATCAATAAGGTGTCTATATCAATATGTATGATGCTATTTGGAGAAGATAACTTCATATTTTAAGAACATAGATAAGTCTAGAATGTTTCATGGATGCAGGTACAATTCTTGGGTCATATTAAATATCTGATATATGTTTTTGAAATATACTGATTTATAGCAATGTATATCACAATTCCTAAATATTAGGCATTAAGTTAAATCCTAAGAATTTCAGAGGAAAAAATCTCACAATTAGAGTTTCTGTGCTTATAAACAGAAAACTTTGGTTTGGTTACGTTTTCTCTCTATGTTTTCATTATGCATGTATGTGTATGCTACATTAAAACATCAAAGTACATTAGCCACATCTTACTGTGTTACACATGAACCATACCTATTTCAACACCCCTTTTTTCCTCATAGCTGAAATTCAAGATTTGGTTCAGTGAACATTTTCAGGCTTTAGTACTCTATGTCAGTTCTTACAAAAAGAATATTATTTTTAATCAGGTTTTTATTTGATTTGATTAAAAAAAAACCTTCTGGAACATTTCCGTTCATTTAAAAATGCACAAAACCAAAGAAACTAAAAATTCAGTTCATTGAAATATCACTTTATGATATCCTGTTGACATTCACAGACAACAATTGAAAGTATTGTTTTCAATAAGACTATACTCTGCAGGAGTTATGAGAAAGAACATTCTTTTCACAAATATTCTTATTCCATTTATGCCTATTAGATACATTATTTTTTTCTTTTTTCTGTATTTATTAATTTATTCTTGTTACATCTCAATGGTTATCCCATCCCTTGTATCCTCCCATTCTTCCCTTCCTCCCATTTTCCCCTTATTCCCCTCCCCTATGACTGTGCCTGAGGGGGACTTCCTCCCCCTTTATATGCTCATAGGGTATCAAGTCTCTTGTTGGTAACCTGCTGTCCTTCCTCTGAGTGCCAACAGGTCTCCCTTTTAAGTATAAACATGAACCACAGTTTAGAATAATTTTTAGTGACTAAGAAGCCTGAAATAATTTACTAAAATTTTTGATATTCAATATGTTTTATATAAAGCTTTTGTCATTAATATACCAAACACAACTGGGCAACAAATTTTTGTCAACTATTTTAATATGTTTTGAATGGTTCAGCTCTTTATGAGGTATCAAATATTGTCTGATTTGCTATGAATTTGAATTTTGATTTTACACGAGATTATGGAACTTATTAAATCTTAACTATTTTTCAGATTTGCCAGCAACAAATGAGTTTCTACAATTTTAAGGTTCACACACTTGATAAAACAATTGTAATTATTCAGTCATTCAGTTTACATGATAAGTGTTACTGAAAGTCCTGACCATACAACAATCATATAGCTATGTGAGAAACAGATTTCAAAATTGCAGCCTCAACGGTCTACATAAATGTAGATTATCCTTACAACGAATAATCTTACCACTGTAAACCAGTAGCCATCACTTTCATTAAAGCTGACTCAGAAATAATTAAAATGGCATTTCTTTTGGGAGAAAGATTAGTTGGAGATGAACTCAGCTAATTTTCTAAGTGCTTTGTAGATGCAGTAAATCAGAAGACAAGTCAGGGAAGCTCACAATGATTAGGTGATTTCCTGGCAGATGGAAGAACTGTACGTGGTTACAATGTTCTCTCTAGCATCATTTCTGTTTTCAGGATCACTTTTTGAGTATCTATAGCTGATGCATCAGAATATCATAAAGTTGGTTTGTCTTTGATTTTGTTTGATTTTGGGTTTTTTTTGTAATGTATTGGTTATGTTTTAGAGGAGGGAGTGTCCACAAGCACTGCTCTGGTATCCTCCAAAGGACTCCATGCTGTGCAATAATTTAACAGAAGAACAAGAGAACACTTGTGAGACAAGAGAAACAATTTGTCTGGATGTATGCTCCATAACTGACTCCTTAAATAACAGCCTTATTTTATTTGTGAGCACAGATCCTGCATGACCTGACTGCCCCATATTATTTTACCACTTGATGACAGTGCAATAGCATTATAAATTCATCACGAATTTTGAATGGGACCTTCAAACCCTAACAGGATCCAAACCAGTACATTACTTTACAGATAAATTGAATTGCTTTTGGTTAGGAGACAAAATTAAAATGTACAGAGGAATCATAATTTCTTTGAAAAATAAAAGCTTCAGGCAAAAAAAAAACTTGAAAATGTTTTCTTTAGAGGTTTTAACAGAACTGTTCAGAACTAACAACCTTTAGAGCATGGATAAATTTTAAAAAGAGAGTATGGAAAAAAACAAACAATACTTCAAAACTCTTTGCATTTTTCCATAGTCAAAATGAGTTCAAAAGATACTTATATCAATGAAAAGAATCCCAAAAAGTAACTAGTCATTTAAAATACATTGATTAACATTTCAAATTAAATATTGAGCAAAATTTTCAAATACAATGATAATAACTCTTATCATAGTATATGTATATTACATATATTAAAAATATAAATTATATCTCTCTACTGAGACAGTAGCTTGTTGAACATAAAAGAAATCATTTCAGCTTCATCATCGTACATTAAGGGCATCTTTTTCTGTTATTCTACTTTGAGTACTTGTTGACCTTCAAGGTGAGTTTTCATATATGAACCTATCATATTTTACGCCCAAAAGCTACCTGATGATGTTGTTTCAAATGGGTAACTTGTTTCAATATACACTAAAATTTTTAACATGAAATTCTTAAGTTTTTGCAGAAATCATAAAAATGTCACATACTCTTTAGATATTTTGTTCAAATTCACAGTCGAGCTTACTTTATAAGTTGGACACTTACAGGTTGAATAAAACCAAGACGAGAAAAATGTCTCCAGGAAAGTGAGTAATTCCCTAGGTAGAGAAGCACAAGTTCATGGGAATTTCTTCAAAACTCCTGAAACCAGGACCTGGTAAATGAAGACCGAGTCCCCTTCTTTCATATTAAATGAAAAAATATTTTAAAACTCATAGTGAGAAGTATGGCATTCTTCAGACCTCTATGACTCAGTATTAACAGCAATAAAAAGCATACAGATTGTTTAATGGGCGATTTTTTTTATCATGTAAAGGTGTCTTGAGTGAATTGAAACTGCTCCACCAGAAGTGTACCTACCAGCAGGATGATCAAGAGTGGCTTCTCTGAAAGCAGAATATTCATCAGGGACTATGTCCTTTCACACACCATTCAGCTTTACCCAGTCATCCATTATGGTGAAAAACATAAACACTAAGCCAGCTACATACCCTGTGATCTTCAAAAGTGTACTGCCTGCACCATATACTAGTGATATTGGTGGCACAAAGCCTGTGTGAGTAGCACCAATATCTGTTTTGAATTAAGGCCCATGATATGAGATGGAACTCATATTTGACACTGCTTGTTTGCCCAAGAACATGAGACTAAATAGGTCTGGGACCTAGAGTGAAACAAAATACTACTGTTCTAAAAACAAACAGTCAGGGCCCTCCAAATCAACGGAATCAGATCACATATGAAATCACAGAGACTGAGGCAGCATCCACAGGACTGGCATGAATGGGGTCCTAGGTCTGAAAGAGGTGGGACTATGTATGTCCCCTTTCCTATCTGAGAAGCTACCTCCAATTCATAACCATTTGCAAATGAATATTTAGTTTTATTTCCAAGGGTGTCTCACTGGGAAAACAAACTACTTCTAAGGAATAGGCTACATGGTCAGCAGAAAATGGCCAAGAGAAAATAAATGCAAAGGCATGGCTGGGGGTTCCTTGTCCTATAATGTCATTTTAGGGCCTTTTTTCTCCTCTAAATTTTAGGTTTTTTGTTTTTTAAATTTTGCTTTTCATGTTTTCTCATTTTTCGACCCTACAGTCCTTTGCATCTGTGTTACAGCTCTGGTTTAGTGTTTTTACAGGATTCCTGAGTGTGTGGATGAGTGGGTCTGGGATCTATATTTATTTTTCGTGCCTTTTATTGGGCTCTTTCCTTCTGTTTGTTTGTTTTATGCTATTCCAATGTGTTCTTCTTTTACCTTATATTATAGTAACATATTCTCTTTGATACATGCTGTTTTTTAAAGAGACAAAAGGTATCCAGGTGGGAGGTGAGCTGTAGCAGTTCTGGGAGGAGTAGAGGGAAGGGAAGGTGTAAGCAGAATACATGGCCTGAAAAATAATTTCAATTGAGAAAAAACAAAAAAAGATACGTCTGTCATTTTTGTATCTCTTGAGTCATATGGAAAACACACACACACACACACACACACACACACACACACACAGACTGGGCTCAGTAGTACCTTATCCTATAACATTCACAAAGCACAGTTTCATAAGAATATGACCAATGCATATTATAGCTTATAAATCTTCTTAACATAATTTTCTACTGGTCAGTGACAGAATTGCTAAAGATTATCCTTCTCCTCTTTTTAATTCATCTATATGCCACAGCCTGTGCAACTCATACTAAGTAGTCCCAGTCGATTACTAACTATATATTTTAAAAGATACAAATACTGAAAAATTAAACAATTCATTTATAATACAGCACTTTAAGAATGTACCTGTCATAATCTAAAATCATATAGCTCAAAGGGGGCAATGGTTAATTCTTCATTCCTCTCATATATGAGAACACAAAAAACAAGCTTGTCACATCAGTTTATAAGTGCTAAAGCATAAATTCTCCCTCTTGGGATTAGTTCACTTATTTAAACTTATATGAAAATACTCATAAAACCAAATCTTGAGACTACAAAGAATACATGATACCTCATAAAAAACATTTTATACTATCTCATAAGAAAAGTATTTTATACCTGTGTATAGTGCCTTTTTCAAACTTCTATTTATAAGACTGAAAGTACTTCTGATTTGAATTATCTTTTAAATAAAATGAATAAACACAGAATCTATTTTATTCAGAAAAGAATCTCATAAGATATTTTACAAGAGTTATACATTTTATTGCATCTTATTTAGGTCAGTATTAAATAGTATATTTTAAGGGAGATGATCATTTGCTCATTTGGACACATTTCACCAAACAAAATTGTATCCATAAAGTAAAAACAAACAAAAAAATATAGTAGTACATAACTTAAGCTAAATAGTATATAGCATCTAGGCATAGGCTTCCCAAGTATATATCCCAAGTGTGTGTGTGTGAGTGTGTGTGTGTGTGTGTGTGTGTGCGTGTGTCTGTACACATATATGTTTTGCTGGTTAGGTTTTTATCAACTTGACACAAGATAGGGCCATATATTTGAGGAAACCCCAACTGAGAAAACGCCCCACCATTTTGCAGTATACCCAAACCAACAGGGCAGAATTTTCTTGAGTAATGATTGATGCACAAGGGTCTAGTCCACTATGGGCAGTGCCATTCTTGGTTAGGTCTTCCTGGATTTTAACAAGAAAGCAGACCGAGTGAGCCATGGAGCACTTCACTGAACAGCCTTCCTCCATAACCTCTGCCTCTGTTCTTGACTGATTTTCCTTCCAGATGGATAGCTTGTAAGCTGTAAGCAGAAATAAAGCATTTCCTACCCAAGTTGCTTTTGGCCATCTTTATCATAACAATAAAAAGCAAATTAGAACTACTTAAAATTTAATGGTTTCTAAAACAAACTAAATTTAAAATAAATTTAGTTTCATGTACGGGAACAATGATAAATCATAAATGTCCATTTTCAATTAATGTCTGACATTAAATGGAGGCAAATGAAGTTGAAATATTCCTTTTAATGGACCATAATTTATACTACTAATTTAAATTTAGTTAAAACATCCTTTTAACTATTGTTCTTATGAATCTTACACAATTCCCATTACCCACATTTGTTTTTATGTTTTCTAACCAAAATTGCAAATGTAATGAAAAAAATAGAAGAGTTTTTGTCTTTCATGTCTCATTTTCTAGTAATCATCTGGATTGTTCCTTTCTATTCCATATACAAGTTGTTACTCTATAAATATTCTCTCTGGGCTAAATACATCCTTCTTACATCTGTCTTACTATTCTGGTCACAGAGTCTACAGTTATTTGTATGGTTACAATTACACTTCCACCTTGAGATCCCTTGATCTAAGAGGCTGCATCATCAGAGTAGTGCTTTCCTTAGACACAATGTCATAAATGAACAGAAAGAGCCAGTTGTTAGCCAGGGTGCAGGTTCCTGTGGGGCTCAACTTCAAGTTATCATGAAGTTCAAGCCTTCAGGGGTGGTATCCTGACTACTTCAGCTTCACTGAGGTGTCAGCAGTGTCAGTGACTTTCACAAACATGCTCCACAGAATAATTCAAATACTTAAAAGAAAACCCACTCAATTATGTCAGCAAATTAAAGAGTGATTCAATGTACATAATATAGCATTTCATGAAATTAAATAGTGTCGCCCTATACAAAGATATATCCTTATTTAAAAGGTCTTGATTTCCATATATATGCATACACAGAATTATAATAGTCTATGTGGCTTAATTATGAAGTTCATCTGGATCATTCATTAGAAAAATACTGTGAGGAAATAGACGTATTATATTCAGAGTACAAAAGAAATGGGATAAAACAGAAGCAAAAAAGTAAAAAATTTAAAAACTATAAATAATCATGGGCACAGGCATTATGGTAATAGTCTATACAACATATTATCACTGTACGGGCAGAAAATTAAATAACTCATGAATAATTAATGGTACAAATTTTTACACTTGTTCTTAGCCAAAAGGCTGAGAAGTGATGGATAGAAATTTTTGGAACAAAACCTTATATGTACTTGGGAACTCAACCTGAGAAAAAAATACCAGACATCAAACCTGAAATAGCAATTGAGTTCTGAAATTCCATCATTTAAGTTGTAAATACTAATTAGCATAATGAATAAAAAACATATACTCATATATGTATATAAGCAATTATTTAATAATTCCTTGATGAAAAATGACTTTTTTAATGTAATTGCTCTTTATCTTATGGCACCCATTGTAAGATGTCTACAGGAAACGTCATTTTGAGGCTTTAAACACAAAAGGACTTCTAGCAGGAAATGGATAGCAATCACTGGATTTCTTTGAGAAAAAAATTCCTCCAAATGGAATTTAATCCAGCAATACTATATTTTGAAATATAAAACTAATAATATAAAAACTAATGCCAGTGTTACAAATTTGCAATCCAAAAGGGCTAAGTACTTTAAGAATTTTATGCAAAATTTATATCCTGATCATTAACTACCTGATAGGTATTAAATGCGCCTTAAAGTTAACTTAAGATACATTATTTTAAAACTTGTTTTTTCCTATCTACACATTGAAATTTCTATGCACTATTCACCGATATCATCTGCATCAATGTTTTCTGTTTCAAAGAAATAGTTTCAAAGTTGAATTGCTATTACTCAGTAGTAAATATAAGAATAAAACTAAATGAAACAGCATTGCCTCCATTTGAATACTTACATATCTTCCATAGAAAGAATCCAAGAGCAGGTGAAAATATTGTTTAATGCTTGTTTTCAATGTTTGCTCTGTAATTCTAAAATAAGCTATCTTAATATTAATTTCAGTTTCTGACTTAGGTAAAATAAGTAGATATCTGAGAGTGTGAATGCTCAAACTACTAATACACGTTTCATTCAGATACAGACATAGGTTATACCACACCTCAGAAATTACTTTTCTCATTAGTTAAATAAATATCACTTTCCTATGATTTTTCATTTGACAATTTGGAAAAAATTTTATCTTTAGTACTATTTATACCACACTAGTAGAATGAATTTTGATACATTTAACAACATTTAAGTAAAAATCTAATAATAAAATATGTGAATAAAATATGTACTTATTAAACATATTTTTAAAATTTTAAAGTTTATATATAATCATTTTCCAAGATAAAGTTTCTTCACAAAAATATTCACAATGTTTTATGAGTCAGTATTGTATAAAACGACATTTTCTACTTTTTGCCTAATAACATCTTTACTTTTATTGTCAAAACATAAATTACAAATTCATCTACTAAAAATTATGCAGGTAACTTTGAAAAAGGCCAAAATAAGTCCACAGCTCAATATTGTTCAGTGAGTCACTTGTTAAATAAAAGACATTTATTTAATAGAATCGTAAATAATTTTCTCTTTTAAGATGTTTACTGTATTGTCCTTGGCTAGGACCTCTACCCTGATCTAGCCCATGGACAGGACAGTCTCCACACTTGAGTGGAGAGAGGGATTTGACTTTCTCAAGTACTCTGGTGCCTCACATTTGATTATGTCCCCTGGAGGGGGAGACCTGGTGGCACTCAGAGGAAGGACAGCAGGTCACTGAGAAGAGACTTGATACCCTATGAGCATATACAGGGGGAGGTAATCCCTCTCAGGAACAGTCATAGGGGAGGGGAATAAGGGGAAAATGGGAGGGAGGGGAGAATGGGAGGATACAAGGGATGGGATAACCATAGAGATGTAACAAGAATAAATTAATTAAAAAAAAAGATGTTTACTGTATATTAAACACAGAGTAGATTTTATATTTTAATGTATAAAATTCATTTCTAAGATAAGTTGATTTATTTTAGAATAATGTGATTTGCTTATACAAATAGGTACATCACTTATTTATTTATCAATATGTATTTTTATTTCAAATGACAAATGAAATGTTTTTTGTAATAACAATGAAAATAAAGAAACATAATTAATACTAAGAATAGAAAATTATTTTGATATTAAGGATACAAGAGGCTGGGTGATGGTAGCTGATTCCTTTAATCCTAGGGCTTGGGAGGCAGAGGCAGGCAGATCTTTGTGAGTTCAAGACCAGCCTGGTCTACAAAGAAAGATTTGTGACAGCCAAGGCTACAGAGAGAAACCCTCTCTTGAAAAAAACGAAGCAGGGGAAGGGAATATTACTAAATATAAACATTTTCAAAAATGCTTCACTTTTATTCATTGCATGTTCTGTATGTTTTATGTTTCTCCTGAGAGTCTTATTGAAATATTTTGGGAATATTAGTGGTAACAATATTTTTATGAAATGAAGTTATTCTGTATTGCTGTTGCAGTGTAAGTTTTCCACAGAAAACCAATAGCAATCTGTTCCAAAGTGTTAATATTGTGTATATAATTAATGCTTTTAGGAGGTGGCAGAAGTTTATAGACATGAACAAAATAGGTATTTAAAACAACAAAAAATTTCACTAGTTTTCCAATATCCTTTATAATGGTTAACAGAAGTGACTGAATTTTCAAACATAGTAAGGTTAGTGCCATGCAAAGCATTAGTACACGGTGCAGTAAACCCCACAACTCCAAACAACTCAGTCCCAGAACACCTGACATGATTGCAATAAACAATTACCTCAGTTGATCTAGTCTGTTAAAATTAAGATAGTTTGCATGGAGAAAAATAACAAAACAAGGCACAAATTTTTCTTAACGTAGCTTAATGACATCTGAAATAGTGCTGTTTAGTACCCATAATGAAAATCAATAAAGCGTCTTGTTTTCTGTTAAGTTTATTCAAGACTGTGAATTGCAACTAAATAATAATTACATTTTTTTCAAATTTGAATATAGCTGAATTGCTCACCAAAGTTACCTGCATTATGACTGACATATGTAAAATACTTAGAAAAATATATAGTATATAATTCTCTGAAATACTTTTCCCTGAAGTCATGATGCATTGTAACAAAACACAATATTTTAAAATATTAACACTCTTCACTGAAATATACATGCAGTTCGCCCTAGAGATAAATGTGTCCCCGTGAGAGCAACTGCCCTGAGGAATGTATAATTCCTTCTGGACTACCTTTTCCCTAGAGGTAACATTCTCATTAAAAAGATGAACTGATTTTCTCATAGCCAGGAGCATTACATACTGTCCAGAAAGGATTTCTAAATAGATATACACCTTACCAGGCTCAGAACACCAGGAGCACGATGTGCTGATAATGCCAAAAATTTCCATTGCTTTACTAGTTTCTCTGCTACAGACTGTTCCTAACATTAAGATAATACTATAATGGCAGAAGAGAAAATATCCTAACAAACGAAAGTAAATAATTACAGTAATAATAATCAAATAATAATATTATATCTGTGTAGTTTGATATTATTTCCATTTTCTTCATCTGCTTTTTCAAAGTGAATAGGTATAGAGGCAAATATAAAATATTCATCATATTAACCTATTTAAAATCTGTTAATATTATCCCCGGTGTTTTATATAACTTTCTATTATTCTCTCTCTCTCTCTCTCTCTCTCTCTCTCTCTCTCTCTCTCTCTCTCTCTCTCTCTCTCTGTGTGTGTGTGTGTGTGTGTGTGTTTAAATGTGCATCTGTGTAGTGTTGAGGATCAATCACAGGGCCTCAATCATGCTACAAAAGAACAAGACTTCAATTAATCTATTACAAACAACCTCAGTTCCCACTTAATATTATTAACAATTTATTCACCTCTGAAATTGTTCTTATGGTGGTAACTCAGGAAATATATGATATTCACTGAATCCAACTGCTCTGCTCTGTCAATAAGCATTTGCTTATTTGTCAAATGACAGGTAAGTGGCAGGCATAGGACTATGATCCAGTGATATTTACAGCCAACACAATTAAAACCTTTTCCTGCAATGTTCTTCATATGATATACTAAATTGTGACCCTAAGTGTAATAACCCTATATAGTTAGATGATTCTGGATCATTTAATCAGAAATAAGAATTATGTTCTACATAACAACCAACGAGCTCTTAGGTAAAATAAACCTACAATTGTATAAGATAGTCAAAGTTAATATTTACAAATATTCCTTTAATAGTAGGTTAGCTTGCAGCATCTCAGAATCTTCCAGGACATTATTTTATGGTACGAGAATATGTTCTTTAATAAGTTAGGTCATGGTTTAATTATTGTAACTATAGTAGATTTTTCATAGTTTCTACTCAAAATTCTAATTATTAAAGCCCTTTTTATAAATCTGTAGGCTTCCTGAAGGCATTGAGAAATATCTAAGATGTAAATAACAGCAGTTGTAATATTTGAAAATAAAAATATGTTTTCAATATTGGGCTAACAAAGCAATATCTTTCAAAGTAGAAACCTGGAATATGGAGCTACTGACTATGTGAAAGTAATTATTAAATTTTATATATTAAAATAAGAAATATTTATGAAATAATTATTGCATTTCTTCCACTTAATTCTCAAAATGTAAAAAGTTTTAAAATTTTGTTTGTAGATCATTATTTGGATTGAGATCACAATGACAGAAGTCAACTGAAACAGCTTTTCTAAATGTTGTAAATGTAAGCAAATAAAAATACATATGAAAAATCATAATTTCTCTAAACTCACTAATTTTTAAAAGAAATATTGAAAAATGTATATTTAAATTATGCTAAAAGTATACACTGACATTTTAATAGGCAAATTTATACTACAAACTCAAAAAATTACACTGAAAAAGTATTTTTTCAAATGAGTCATGATTTTAAATTATCTGGAAATGGCTAATTAATTGAAAACATATTTTGAAGTAACTTTTTCTTACAAACATAATATGTACATATGATAGTAAATGAAAGATGATTTCATCCAGAAATGTGATCATGCCACAGGTAGAGGTACCATTCCAAGAAAATTGATAATTATTATGTCACTAAATTAGGATAACAGCTAACATGTACCAAGAGAAAAAAATTAAAATCTCCATTTATTTTAGCTTTTCATAACTACTCTATTATTTTTAATGACATTAATTCCTAACATCATAATTTCATCTTTATCCACTGATGATAGTATAGTGTAACATAAGTATGAATAAGTATAAATAAAATGTCATTATTTCTGTCATAATGTATTTCACATTCAAGAATGGAGAAATTCCAATCATATGATCTAAGTTGATAGTAAAAAAAATCACATCCACAGAAATTTATAAAATGAAATATTTTGGCTAAAAATACTAAAGGTAAATTTTATGTATTTTTAAATAATATGCTAATTTTAAATTAGCAAATTTTAAATTATAAAAAAACTTAAATAAATCATAGATACATTAAGAGTTTGTCAGTTCCATCACATTATTTGTTATTTTGGTAGGTATACAACCAATTCAAAGTCATTTATTAGCTATTACTTAGTAAAAATAAGTATTTCCTGTACTGTTATTTTATTCAAATGCATTAACATCATTCTTGTCAATCTGAATCCTATTTTTAAAATTGCAAGTTAATTGTAATGAATCAAATTTGCCTAGTAAACTCTTTAATGCTCAAAGACAGTCTTATAAAAGAACTGATATTTGTTTTTGTTTATTTTGTTGTTTCTCATTGAGCTGACGTTTAGTACTCTTTTCAAGTAATCAAAACTTGAACATTTTGCAAGAAGTAAATAGTACAAGTAATGATCATTTCCTATGGAAATTAAAATAAATTCAAAGTAACTGCTGCAGTTTTCCTTTTAAGACAGTGTTAGAATCCAGTAGGCCAACTATGTAACAAAATAATCTAAGTAGCTTATGCTTCCTCTTTGGGAGACTCCAAGTCATTCTAATAGGAAACCTTGACACTTAAGCATGTATTTCTAGCATAGCATCAATAACTTAACATAACTGATTTTCTTATATTTAATTTAGATGTCTTTATGTTATAATCACAATAAATCTGTTTTATATATATAGTGAAATCCGCGGGCAAAGTCAAAGAACAAGACTTCCAATCTCATGACTTTGGTACATTTCTGTTATATCACAGGGATAGATTTCATTTAAGCATGTTTAAAATGCAAATATGTTTAGAGCTTAACAGATAATGTAATATTATGTTAACTTGAGAGGCTAAGACTATATGGAAGATACTCCACAAACATGAGTAAATGAGTCCAAAAAAAAAAAAAAAAAAAAGAATAAATAAAATGAGTGAATCCAGTTCTAATTTGTCTAGAAAAACAAATTAGTTATTTTCTGATTGAAAAAGAAGACAAATCTTTCTTGAGTTCCCTTGTAGGTCTCCCAGACTTAATTAATATTTACTAAAGTACAATGAGATGTTTGTTAAAACACAGAGGGGGTTATACATTAAATCAAGTGTGTCACTTAAATGCATTAACAATTTTTTTTTTTACTTGCTAAAAATTCCACACACACAGGGTGATAATCAGTGAGTGACAAGTCTCAAATGACAATTTAAAATCCACATCCTCTCATATTATCTGACTTACTTAGGATTTATTCAGCATGAGGTAGTGTAACTTTTAACAAATTAATGCAAGAATGTTGCATTTTTATTACTGATATTAATTAGTTACTTAGAAAACTATACTAACTTCTTTTGTTAATAAATTGGTAGGGACAGAGGATGATTCTCATTGCTGGAATTAAAAACAACCTTGCTACTGTTTCTGTATGTCTATCTAACCTTAGTTATAGAGAGTGAAAAATACACACCAAAAATACAATGAAACAAGATGAATGCTTCAATGGATGAAATTTGGTAATTAAACAATATGATATCTGACAAATAATCTTGCTAAAATTAATTTAATTAATTTAATAATTAATATTCTCTTTTGTATTTTATTTAAATAATCAGTTACCACACTGCAAACATACAGCAAGTTTGGTGTCAATGAACTATACAAAATAGTCTTCAAAACTATATACGTTGAGAACACTAGAAATTGTCATTAATAGTGAAAATGATTTATAAGCAAAAGTTAAAAATATTCATTTTATAAACCACTAATTTTTGTATATAGATGAATGATTATAAATAGTATTTAATAACAAGTTTTTACAATGAAATTTAAGTTGAACTGAAATAAGTTGACATGTTAAAAATATTTCAAACAATAAACAGAATGCAAATACCTTGTTCAAAGTACACTAAGTTGAGTGATAAGCAAGCCATAGTTTTATCTATGAACATTTTAAATTAAAAATATGCATCAAATATTGGTTCAGAACTTCCACTTTTATAAGCACATCTCAATTTTAAACAAACACACATATATTTTGTACTAGAAATATACAATACATTTTTATGTTTACTGATTATTACCCACCTACAAATTATTAGAGAAATTTATTCATTATATAGTTCCATGATAATATTTCATAGACTAAATAGCATTTTGATATTTAATAGAATAATATCTGACATATTTTACCATATGCATACATTGCTCTGTTTTTCTTTCATCAGCATAAATGGAGAAAGTTAAATGACTTAACATTTGTATTATATCCATGTTAAATATCTGTATCTTGACCTTCAACAGCTTTTTTTAAGACATAACCTATACCCTTCCATATTCTTAAATTAAATGTTGGTCTTTTTAGAAATGTATATAAAAGTATTCATGTTATATATCAGTATAGTTACCATTAGATATATTTGATCAGTGAGTTTGGAGCCAAATAGTCTGATAAAAACAAAAGAAAAAAGAAGCATTAGTTTGTTGTTTCAAGGATATATATTACATTAACTTCCTTCCTTTACAATCTAACACTCTTAAAACAAAACATAAACATTTAATTTG
This sequence comes from Acomys percivali, assembly GCA_907169655.1. Lineage (NCBI taxonomy): Eukaryota > Metazoa > Chordata > Mammalia > Rodentia > Muridae > Acomys > Acomys percivali. Next base: position 11,594,077 of record OU015748.1, read on the forward strand.
AAATTTCAGAGGAACTGTGCATGAAAACTGAATATCTAGTGACTCATATCCCATCTGCAGTGTCACGTCATACATGGTGACCTATAGTCATGGACATATATATGGGTAACACAGTTGGAAGAAGACATTCGAAATGACTTTAAATGATGGCAGATGGATTATTTAAAGAGAATATAAATAAAATTAAGATATTAGATTGCATATTAAATTACTTTAGGCACATAATTATCTATCCAGCTACTTTAGTGTTATTGTCCTGTATTTGTATTTGCAAAAACGTTGGAGATCCTCAAGCCTTTCTCAAACTATAGTTAAGCAGTTCATTGGATTAACAGTTTAGTTAACATATTCATAACATTTTCCCCTTTCAAAGTTAAGTGATTAAATGTGCCTGAATTACAATATTTAATGGAGTTCCTTTACTATTTCCAGCTTGTTTTCACTACATTAAAGTTTATTCTTTAAAAAATAGTTGCAGGAAACAATTTTTTTCACATCAGCAAATACCTTAACTTCGAAACAATTCAAATTCTATTTGTGATCCATTGTGTTTTCAGTAATTTGAATTCTGTGATTTTGGAAGCTATTTGAGCTATTTAAATCAAACAGCCAGTTTTTGGCATTTCTGATCAAGACTAAACTATTTTCATTCATCCCTTTTCCCTACTAAAAAATAAAATAAAATAATAAAGATACAAGAGAGGAGAGACATAAGGAAAAGGAAAATAATAACAGGCTAAGGAAAAATGATATGTAATAATTTGAGTTACTTGCAAAACCACAATCAAGTAGCAAGAATATCATTAGATCACTGTTTCCACATATGTATATATTTCCTCTATCTCCTAGTTTGATTTTGCCTGTTTGTGGTCAAGGAAAGAGTAGATGGGAACGGAAGTGGCATATGTAGAACAAGCATATCAGCTCATTGTACATGTATGAAGCTTTTGTCTCACATATGATACTGATGCTAATGTTTAAATGAAAATATTTATAAATAATTCAGTGTATGACTTTTCCAGCAGTATGCAAATTATGGAACAGATTTATCTGAAATAATTGCAGTTTTTACACCAAAACCAGAGAAAAATAAAAATTATATTTATATCTACCTGAAAGTATATTTACATTATATTATGCAACATATTTTTAAAAAATATTCACAAAGAGTAAGCCTAGCTTGTATCCAGATTTTACGTGGTGGCTGCAACATTACATGCTGGTCTCCAAACACTTTATGGAGAAATATGAAGTGCTCCACAACTCAGTCACATATCACTGCATACCTGGTTTGATAACTCGCGAAGATAAAGATAAAACATCAAAAACAAATATGCAAATGTACACATCTAAGCATCTATTGTACATGGTAATATGTTGTTGGAAAAACATATAAGGAGAAAGATAATTTTTATGCATACTTTGCAATGTGATTCTCAACAATATTTTTTCAACCTTATCAAAATCTAGATGAATTTACTTTAACCTCTTAATTGAGAAACTTTAAAAGGTTTTAAAAGTAATCTTTGTTAATAATTATATGATTGTCAATTTCCTCATTTAAAAATAGTATTATAAAAAACCCAGGTTGTATTATAGAAAGAGACAAAAGGGGGATTATTAATGCTGATTTGAAAAGTTAATTGAAAATAAGTCATTGAATTTTCTTTGGAAATTTATAGTGTTGTTCAGCAATATGCCTTGTTGTTGAGTAATTATTAATTTAAGATATAACACTTTTCTACATGGAGGTTTCTAAATGGCATCAGAGTTTCCTAATTTAAAATATACTATCATATTTGAATGTAATAATAGTGTGAAAGTGAAAGTAGTACTTTCAAAAAAAATAACACAGTCTATAAAGAAATACTATCAATAATACCAATGTAAAATAATGCTGTTTTTTGTTTGTTTTGGTCTAATTATTGTATCTAAAATAGAGGAGGTAGATGAAAAATCTGAGACAAGGGTTTATTTTCATGATTATATCATGACACTACTAAGTTTACTCTTTTTCTCCTTTTGAAAAATAATTGGGAGAGCATGTATAAAGAGTAGATATATCTACCTGCTCTTGGTCAAAGTGGTATGATAGTTACTTCACTTTTTATAATTCTTCAGGGAAATTGTGTCTACCATTTTAATCTGAATTCAAGCAGTTACTGTCAATTTACTCATGGGTGAATGCTGCCTCTTTGTGGCAGAACGCCATGGCAATTGTTCCTTAAACAGGAAGTTCATAAACAGCCCTTAATATTACCTACATTCTGGGTGAGACAGCGCAGAGAAACAGAAGTAATAATAAAGTCCTTGGCTTTTTGAGTTTCAAACTGAGTCAAATATTTCCTTTCATTAAATGCTCATTTAAATTCACTGACGAGCCTGTTTCAGAGGTGGGCAGCTCATACACACAAACATCCCAGACATTTATGATATCCATCAACTTCAGATAAGGTAGTCTTCAAACTTTATGAACAATTTCACACACAAGTTAAAATGTGAAAGACCTGATCACATAAATAGCATGGAATTTCAAAATATAAAACTCTGCAAGAAGAATGAAAATGTAACGTACTACTTACCATGATCCATGTATTAGAATCACACTCCAGTGAAGAAACATACAATTAATATTTCATTAATAAGCATTTTAAGTGACACATTTAAAAAACATACTTTTGCACCAATAAAGGAATAAATTTTATGTATGTGAACGCATGAGTGTATACACATTGACATTTTTATAATTAGGGGAAATTATTCTTGCTAGACGAAAAGAGCTGCTAGTTCCTTAACTGTTAATAAGGAAGCTTCCCCATCTCAAGGAATCATTGCTGAAATTCCTCAAAGTTGACATAGTTATCAAGTGTTTATTCAGAAACTATTTAAAAAATTACATGTGCTGGGATACATATGAGACTGTAACAATAGTAATTCTGTCTTACAGAGATCCTGCTTGTCATTAGCATCTGCCCAGAGAGATAAAGACATCGTACAGAGACTTGTACAGCCCATCATTTGGTCTTCGGAGGTGCAAGTGCACGTGGATCTGTACAAATACAACTGGGTTTGGTTACACAATCGAAAATCGGCTACAATAGTAGTCAAATCAACACATCATTTTGGTTCACTAATAAAAATACTTCCCAACCTTCTGTGATATAACCAAAACATTTCTCAATGGAACAACCTAATTAATTGCCCCATCTTTTCCCTTTTGTACAGTGGGATACAATCAGCTTCACTTTTTGTTTAATATTTTTAATTGCAGGTCCCATTGGATGGGTTTTATGTACTTTTAAAGACTTTTGCCATTAAGTGCTCCATGTGTTTAAATATTTAATAGGCCTTTCTGAAATCACTCTCGATTTGGAAATGCAGCTCCTTAATACAGTGCAACAACGCCTCTGTGAAAATCATAGGCTAAATAGTGAAGGAAAGAGGAATGCTAAATGTGCATATAAAAATAGGTGCTACAATAAAATATTTGTATATTTCATCAATAAGTTATTTTGACTAATCAATTATGGATCATATAGCTCTGTAATTTTAATGATTTGTCCACATCTATAGCGAGCCTTTCTGGATCACAAGATTGTTGGTTTGTTTGTTTGTTTGTTTGTTTAATTCACATGTCCAGAACCATACAAACACATCCTTTAAAAACAAAGGAAAGGATTAAGAAGGAAGGTGGGAGGGAAGGGGGGAGAAGTGAGAGAGAATAGATTTCCTAAGAAGTTGGGGTGTGCTAATTTCTCAACCAAGGCCAAGGCTCTAAAGAAAAGAAGGGTGTAAGAAGAGGAGAAAAGGATGAATGGGATCTAAGCCGCTTCCATCCCCATCCTTCTTAGAAAGTCAGAGCACTGCATAGGGACCACAACCTGTTTAAGGTTGTAACTCGCCCTCCAAAAAGCCCTTTTCTCTTCCCCACAGACAAGAAGAGAAAGTGATGTGCCTAGTTTACACAAATGTTTCCCACGTGTAAAATTAAAAAGAAATTGCACACCCTTTCCCGTTAGCTTCCTCCGAAGCTGAAAATCCCGTGCCAAGGCACTTCGCCCTAAATGTTGAAACGACACAATGAATCAAATGTGTTCACCGAGTGTGTCTGCTTGCCTGTTTTTTGTTTTTTGTTTTTGTTTTTTTCTTTTTTAAACTCAAAAGCTCCAAAGGAGTTTCCTTATTTTTAAAACTGACTAAATGTGGTCTGTTTTTCCAGCACTTCGAGGTAGTCCGGTTCAACATTGAGTTTTGCTTTTAACTCCAGGTATTCATTCCGGTTCGGTTCTACAAAGACAGCACCCGGAGGGCTGTAGAGCACCGGTTCCCGCAGCCTGCTGTCCCCTGCCCCCGGGTGCAAATACTGATGGGGGCGTCTCAGGTCATAGTTTGGGGAGAAAGTGTAAGCAGCCGGGCTGCACGGGAACTTAGGGTATTCCGGGAGGCTGCTGCCGGCAGGGGTAGTGGAGCAGTGTTTGTCTGGCTCTAAAATGCCCCTGTAAAAGCGATCTGCGTCCTGCACCGGCGAGAGTAGGTCCTCTCGGGGCTCAATGGTGCTGACGCTGTAGGCGGGGCTCCTCAAGTGGTGGCTTTCCCGCCTCTCCTCCTCCCCAGGCTGCAGCTGCAGCTGCGGAGGGGGCTGCTGCTGGGGCTGTTGTTGTGGAGGCGGCGGCTGCTGTTGCAGGTGGTGGTTGCTGCTGTAGGTGACCTTGAGCTCATGAAGGTCTTTGTAATCCTCCACGGAGTTGCCTTCTCGAGACCGGTAGATGGGGTTTTTGCACATGTGACCCAGTGGGTGAGGGATGTATTCATACACGTGGCCTGCGGGAGTCTTCACCTTGGGCAGGGCAGGTCCTCGATGGTGCACGTGTGCATGTGGATGGCCACCCCCACTGCCGCCTCCACCCCCATACACGCTGTACTGCATGTTGAAGGAGCTCACGTCGGAGTTGTTGGTGCTGGTGTGGTCGCTCTGGTTCTTTTTTCTACGTTTCATGACCAGCACGAAGAGGCCTGCCGCTACGAAGACAGACATGATGAAAACCAGGAGCAGGCTGAGGATCAACACCGATAAGGGCACTGAGGAAGCCCCGGTGCCAGCACCTAAGCCTGCTGGGGCCCCAGTGCTGTTCAGTCTCACAGCTGGAGTAGCTGCCTTGGTCCAAGATGGTACGTGGATGGAAGAGGGCGTGGGAGTGGAAACCACCACATCAGAATAGTCTGGACACAGCAGCTCAGACTTGATGGAGCGCATGTAGGTCTCTGCGAATTTCTTGGGCTCCTTACAGATCACTTCATCCACTAACACTCCCACTTTGAGCTGCTCAATCCACAGCTTCATGCCCACCACATCACAGGTACAATCCCAAGGGTTGTCATGAAGATCAATTTGGATGAGTGAAGTCAGCTGATCCAAAACTCCGCTCACTGGCAAGGAGGTGAAGCTGTTACTCCTCAAGTTTAGCCTGAGAAGCGTCAGGCCAGAGAAGACACCTGAAGGCATGGCCTGCAGTTGGTTGTTATTTAAGAATAGCAGCTGGAGGTTTGGGACTGGATCAAAAGTCCCAGACTGGATCTCATGGATGAGATTGTACTGGAGGAAGAGATACTGCAGGCTCTGCAGGCCATAGAATAACTCTGGGCTCAGCCTTTCAATCCTGTTGCCATTCAGATAGAGGCGTCTGAGGTTGCTGAGATCCCCAAAGGCCCGGTCCTGGATCATGGAGATGCGGTTATTACCCAGGTGCAGGAGGTCCAGCCCTGTGGCTTCCAGAAAGTCTGTCCTGCGCACAACAGTGATGTAGTTCTCTGTTAGGTACATTTTCTTAGGATTGTAGGGCTTGGGCTGCAGCTCCGCAATACTCTCTATCTTGCGCTCCTGGCAGTTGACATTGAGGCCCAGGTCAGAGATCTGCAGGTTGCAAGTACATGCCGTGGGGCACTCCAAAGGCACCGGGGATTTGGTCTGATAGGCTATGCTGGGGCCATAGTTACTGTAGCCCAAGTCTTTAGAGGACTGCCTAGAGGTGGGGCGCACTCTCGGTTTGTTGGGTTGGCGGGTCCCCTTAGGAGGCTTCAAAGGGGGTTTGTAAACAGCAGAGGAAGAAGTGGCCACAGAGTTTACAGAGGCAGGAGTGGTATGTAGGTACCCCGTGGTGCTTAAAGGAGTCTGTGGCCTCATCTCGTAGTCAGAAATAAGTTTCCTTGGACAAAGTTCTTGCTTGGATACCTCATCCAAGTCCCTGCCGTGTAAACGGAAGGGGGTCTCACAGACAACATCGCCAACAAGGGCTGAATAGGAGATGCTGTCCAACCAATCCTTGAGAGAAATTAGTTCACAGGAGCAATTCCAGGGGTTTTCCTCCAGCTGTAATTCCACAACTTTATCCATGTGTTGTAATAGCCCCATATAGGGCAGAAGTTTCAGCCTGTTTCCCCGCAGGTCCAAGTGCGTTAAGGGCACAAAACGGAAGAGATTGTTGGGTAAACCTGACAAGAGGTTGTCATTGAGAATAAGCACCTGCAACATGTGCAGTTTCCCAAAAGCATTGGGTTCAATGACACTGATGTAATTGTAATCGACCTGCAGGTATTCTAAGTTCTCCAAGCCAAGGAAGGTATCATCACGCAGAAGTTCCAGTTTATTATTGTTTAGATGTAGTCGCCTCAAACCCCGCAGCCCATGGAAAGCCCCAGTCTCAATGTCTTGGATAACATTGCTACCTAGGTGTAAAATTGAAGCCCCAGTGTAATTGACAAACTCATTGGGGTAGAGGCGATTCAGAAGGTTTCCAGACAATAAGAGGTGATAGATTGGGAAACGGGGAGGGCTAATTTCAGAAAGACTGATGATGCCCCGGTTTTCACAGCTCACAGTTAAAATGCCGTCCTTTTCCTCACAAGGACATGCATTGTCACAGATTTCCCCATAATAATCGATGGTTTCTGCACAGGAAAGGAGGAGAGATGTTACAGCAAATGCTAGAGTCTGCAGCATCCAGCTATGCATTTTTCTGTGAAGGTCCTGTTCCAAAGTTACTGGGGGGCAGCAAACGTGCATTTTACCTCCTGCAAGGGAGAAAGGAAACAAGGAAATAACAATATCACACACAGAGAGACACACACACACACACAATATGGGGTTAATTTAAAAAAAATCTCTTATTCCTATAGTTTTTCTCTGAAATCCAGTAGGTCATATATAGCATTCATTTCAATTTGAATTCTCATGTTATTTCCTAATGATCATGCCACCAATGTTCTACTCTTTAAAAGATGTAGGCAGTTAAATTCCTGTGTTACTGTTCTCTGCCTTCTCCCCATCAAAACAAATCCATAAATATACATAAAATGGCTGGCAGTACAGTTTCACGGCTCCAATTTAAGGAAGAAAAAAAGAAAAAAAAAGAGAAGTATCATTAAAAAAAAAAAAAACAGGGTTCTCCATCTCACCTATAGGAATTCCTCCTTGCTTTCTATCAGAATCTCTTCTCATAATAATTCACTGTTAAGGTCTCCCATTTTTTACAGACAAGCGTGGGTCCACAATACTTTGGGCTATTTTAAACCACCACGAGAAATGCTGGGGGTATGAACGTAAGGAATACTTTTCAGAGGCAGTAAGGATGCAAGATCAGGCATCAAGAGGAGCTTTTTAAATCATCAGTTGTCCTCGGGAGCAAGGGGGGGGGCGGGGGGGGGGGGGGGGGGAGCATGTTCGCTTTGATGGTGGACTTCACCACAGCTATTAAGCACATCCGAGCCCTAATTGTATGCACCGTGACACTTAGCAGCGCTTCTTCTAGAGCGCCCTGCGACCACTTCTCCTCATTGATCATGCCAGCGACACTATCAAACCGCATCTTTAACCACTGTAATAGTTCCGCACGATGGATTACAAAGAACTCAGCAAAGGCATCCGCAATCTCGGAGCATCTCTGAAAACTGTGAGTTTAAAGAGGACATTTCTACTGCTTGCTCAGAAGCAGCTAAAAGAAAACCACTGAACACAGGCAAAGGATCTATTTACCGGGGGGGGGGGGGTGTCCAAGACAGTTTGCCATGGCATGCAAAAGTAGCCCTTCTGAATGAGCAAGATTTGGAAGCAACTACCGCCTTGCCAACATTTCCATCTTTGGCGTTGCTTATTACATTTAAATGTCAATGCCCCCTCCTTTATTTTCCTTCCTGGTAGAAAAGGAGCCTGGGGTGATTAAGAGACAGAATAGAGGCTAGTGTCACACAGGTCAGTGTTTTACTATTTCAATGTTATCTCCCCAGAAGAGCACTTCGATCCCCCTCCTCTTTTTGTCACTGGGAGGTTTCTTTTGACTTACTAATTTGGGTTTAGAGGTTGGACACAAATGAATGTGTGAGTGTTGCTACAAATGCGGGGTTCTGGGAACCTATGCCTTCTTCTCTGATCCACCTTGTTTCTGCCTCCCTACCAAAGCCCGATGAGAGTCTCAAACCAGAAGTAAAGGCAGTACGTTTCTGAAGCACAGGTTCAAGCTTGGAAATTTTGCACATTATCACCAAGTCGCACCAAGCCGCCTACTTCAGAGCGTCTGCATTCGCACGCACATGTGCAAGTGTGTGTGCCTACGAATCATTCACATTTGGCTACCCAGACGTATGGAGACCGATCGGAACCACAGTATAGAAACCTCACTATTACATCAGACCTCCCCTCATCACAGCAGGCGTCTCTGGCGTTAAACACCTTGGGATGAAAGCAAAATGTTTACCTTGAAATTTGGGTTCTCCGCTGATCAAATGTGCACATCCATTCAGCTGGGTTGGATCCCTTCCCCCTCCCTCGCGGTGCTTCCCCGCCCCCATTCACCTCCTTCCTCATCTCAGAGTCCATTGCAAATTGTGTCCAGCCAGGATTTGAAGGTTTACAACTTTAATTCAGTTCTAGTTAGCCAGGGTCGAACAGCTTTTTCCAAAGCTCCGCTCCATCCGCACCCTCCCCCGCTGTCCCCAGCCATCAAAGCAGACCGATTTGAGAAAATAAAGTTGAATGAGCTGAAATGATAGCATTCTGACTGGGAAAAGCACCACCGATGTAAATTCGCGGGGTGCACCACACGTTCAAGGTTTATTTAAAAAAAAAAGAAGAGCGATAGAAAGAAAGACAAAAAATAGAGGGCGGAGAAGGGGGTGGCATGTATTTGTTCGCTCCCAAAGAATTTAGAGCCTGGATCACCGCTTGTCGTTTCCCTGCATTAAGCAGCATGGAGCCGTTCCGGCAAGAGCCCAAACCCAGGCCGGACCGGTGGCTCCAGGCACAGATGCTAGAACCGCCGCTCAGGCAGTGGCAACCAGAGTTCCAGGACCCGAGGTTCCCCCTCCCCCACCCCGCCCCAAAGCAAAGGAAGGGTAAAGGGAGGAAGAAGGGGAGGGAAGGGAAGGAAGAAAGCCACTTCCCCATTCCACACACACACACACACACACACACACACAGAAAAACCTTTTGCAAAGTAAACCACGGACTTACCCCGTCTCACCTCTCAGGGCCCCACTCATCATAGCTACCCTTTAGAAAAACACCTCTTTGGGGTGTGCACTGATATTTGAAGCACAGGCACACACAGAAGGCTGCCAGCAGTGCGGGTTCGGCTGCTAGAGGAAAACTGCACCCGGACGCCGCTAGCCCCGGGCCGCCGCCGCGGTGGCGACCGCGGGTTCCGGGTCTCCCCAAAGGGCTCTCCCTGGCTCCGCGGTAGCCAGAGCGAGCAGTGGGGTGTGGGGTGTGGGGCGTGGGGGAGGGGATGGCCAGGGACTCACTGGAAAGGCAGCTCGCGGCTGGATCTGGGAGCCAGAGCCGGCAGGGCGGGGAGGGCGCAGTGGGGAGGGGAAGTGGGGAAAACGAGGAGGGGGACGCGGAGCAGGCTGCCTGGCCCCGCCACCTGACCAACGTGCTGGTCAACCCCGGTGAGCGCTCGCACCAGCTCTCACTCACGCTCCCTCGCACCATCGCTCCCACGCGCGATCCCCAGGTCTCAGGGCTCCTTCGCTGTACGCCCTGACCCGGTGGGTACTTACTGTTCCCATCTGCACAGGGGGCAACTTTCTCCGACCCAGCGATCGCAGCCGCCCCCTCCAGCCGCCTCGGGCTCCCGGCAGCCTCCGGCCTGGGATCGCGCGGGCCGGCCCTCCCCTCCCCCCTAGGCTCTCTTGGTCGGCGTCTTCACCACATTCCCCCCTAGTCAGTGTCGCACGCCCCGGGACGAGCCAGAGGGAGCAAGGCTCGAGGGTGTGCGTGCATCGCCCGCCTTCTTCTTGCAGCGCACACTGTACATGGTAGTGAGGGGGCGAGAGAAGGTGGTACTGGCCCCTGGGCTGCTCTGGCGGTTCCTCGGCTGTTCTCTCCCCAACGCGCCACGACCACCAAAGCCGGGATGCCTCTGTGCCCAAGGCGAACCTGCAGTCTCGGCCCTTAATTAGTATTTGAAAGGATCCCGCATCCTCTTGGCTGCTTCACCGCTCCTGGTGTTTGCAGCGGGTTTTTGCTATCTCTCCCCAGATGCGGCACATGATCTTCATTATTTGCAACTCTTTATCTCCGACATCCTTTGAGGGGTTCGAGGGGGTAGAAGCAGCGTTGTTCTATGCCTGTGGCATGTCCTGGCAGCCTGGACGCTCTGAAAACACTCAGAAAAAGTCGCGTTTTCTCTCATGGGAGCTGAAAAGGCGGCCACATCTGCTGGGTAGAGGGTGCAGGGCCCGGTCCGCTGCACTTGTTTATTGTCGCGCCGCTGGTGCGAGCCAAGCTGCAGCAGACATGATGGGCCTGGGGCGAAACAAGCTCCCAGTGGCCGGTAGATGGCAGCCAAGGGCGAAGGCGTCCCTGGGCTCTGGAGGCACAACCAGAACCCCTTAGATGTCACATTCGAGGAGACAGAGGAGTCTTGGACCATGTGCGCAATTGGAGCTTAGGAGTCGTCTTCTCGGAAAGGGAGGACTGGAAATAACCCAAGTGCTAGGCTTGGTGGTGATCAGAGACAGATGACTCTTACGGGTATCCGTTTGCCCAGAAGCCTCTGCCCTTTAAAAGAGAGTCTGTGTTGCTGCCTCCAGTGTCTCCAGTAAAGGACCCTGGAGGGAGTGGCACATCGTAGTCATAAAGAGTGGCTTATTTTTTATATTTTTCTTTCTTTCATTTTAAGAGTCACATTTTATAAGTATGTCGGAGTGGTTCTCCAGAGAGAAAGAGAATACACTAAACGAACTAGAAAGCTGGAAAAAAAAAAAAAATAGAAGCCTTGTCTGATGAAAGCCAGTTTCTTGAAGAGTCACCTGATGAACTCCACCGCTATGGTAAGTATGACCGACTTCTTCCAGGAAATCGGACCACTCCCTCCCCTAAAGGAGGTCTGTGCATTCATAAGATGTGGTTTACGTTTTAGTAATGTTAGGCCCGCATTCTTTACAAGTAGCCAAGGAAAGTTGTTTGGAGTTAGTGGCCCAGAGCAGGCTGCTCACATGCTTCTTCCTCCCTGTCCTAGATGGCCAGTCAGTTTTGTCATTCAAACGGATTTTCTCTTTATAATCTGAAGTATGTTTTAAACATAAATGGAATTCTCTGAGTTTTAATTTAGGGTGAATTATTGTGGTTATGCTCTGATTAAGCATGTGATTGGTAGTACTAGTTTCCAGGGTGTGTGTGTGTGTGTGTGTGTGTGTGTGTGTGTGTGTGTGTGTGT
>OU015748.1:11605797-11619520 GCA_907169655.1 Acomys percivali
GTGTGTGTGTGTGTGTGTGTGTGTGTGTGTGTGTGTGTGTGTGTGTCTATAAAGAGCTCTTCACAACATCTATGTGTGTTAAATTTCAAGGGTTTATATAGAGGTAGTGAATCATTTCAACCACTTGAAATTTGTAATGCTTTTAAATTTTCCTCTAAATAAATATGCTGAGTATGTGTTTTTAGTTAAGCTATAAACACTTTATTTCAAACAGTTTTGTTTATTTCATGTAAGTTTGGGTGTTCTGCAAGGAAGAAAGGGCTGACGTAATCTGTGATGTCAGCTGATGAAACTCTTAGAACTTAATTTAATTTGCATATTTTATCAGAGGAATGGTAGCTTCTGGCCTCAGGTATATATCATCATTTACTTGAAAAGCAATAGTTGCTATATCTTCACAAAGTTGTTTATCTTATAATCTAACATAACAATGTATAAATTTTATTTTAAAGTGTAAACTTACCATTATTTTCTTAAATTGCGACTATTTAATTTTACAGGTGAATATGAGTTATAGCCATAAACCCTCACTATGAAAATACTGAGTTCTGTCAGCAAGCTAATTCTTAATGATCTCTAAGGCAATGGAAGTTCTGGCAGTAGATTGTAGACTGTCTCAATTATTAGACTGCTCAGGATATATCTGTTTTACAGTGTAAGACCTTCACAATCGCACTCAATAGAAACAGGGCTTCCTGTTCTATGTTGTGTTCCTGTGTCCTAAAGAGTACCCTACTTAAAACAAATTTTGTCTAAACTAAAATTACCAAATACATTTGGAATTTTTACAACTAACAATTTTATATGAAACACTTATATCCTAATTTCAGATTTCCTGGTGTGGTTCAAATAGATAAACGGAAGCTTGTTAGCCTTGATTCATTGTTCAGCACTGCCACAGGCGCCGTAATCACTCTCACCACTAGGTGTCCCTATGAGCTGCTCTGCTGTGAAGGGGAGTTTTCAGAAATCCTGTAACATAAAGACTTGAATAGACTGCAGTAGAAAAAAACACCACAGAAATAAAGAATAGCTTTAATTTTTAATGCATAAGCTTCAATTTGCTTTGACTGCTGACTATTTTGTAGGAAATATATAGATGGATAATATATAGATGAAATTAGAACCAAGACTTTCATTCACATGATTAAAACATTTGCTTGATCTGTACTAATCAACAGCCACATGACAGACAGACATGTTTTTATACAATATGTAAGTAAACACAGTGACTGTAAAAACATCTGAATACTGCAAAATGAAGTTAATGATTAAATAGTTGCTCCAAGAATTAAGGTTTTTAATAAGTTCAATATTATTTAACCAAGTTGGGTGTAAAAAGCTAAAGACACTTGTCTAAATGTTTGTGAACATATTAATACCACGATTATCCATAAAATAGCACCTTTCAGAAGTACATATCACATATATGTATATGATTTGGTAACAGCACATTAAACTTTAAATTCATAGTAAAATACCATCTTCTGTCTTAAAGTGGAGTACATAATTCCCATGACTTAGAATGTATTATTATATATTATTATATTTATTATTTTTAGTGATCTAGGAATGCCTTGGTCTTACAATAAATATACTTTTTAAAATTTTCTATTTGTGTTACTACTGTTGTTTCTTCAACATATCAAAATGCTTAGACAAAAATTCTAGATCCCTGGGAAGCAACTCAACAAGAATTATAAAAAAGGGGATTCCTCAGTAACAACAGTGAATTATTTTGAGCCTTGATCAATGTCCCTTGAATCTAAGCTTATTAGAACTTCCATTTGTTTTTGCTATAGTAGATGGTGACTTGTGAATAGGAGGTCAAATGTTGGGCTTCAGCCTTCCCTAAAATTAGACCATGTCACTTTTGTGACAGTAATGAATGAAATTTCCTACAACCAATTTTACTTTAGACTTAACTAAAAATTCATTTATTTCATAAGGCTTTGATATCAAACAAATAAATTACAAACCTCTAAAAGGAGAAATTAAACAATTTCTTATATTGAGAAAGCTGATTTATCATTTATGGTTGCTTTTTTGTACAATTGGTAGACTGACTGACCCAAATTTTTGGTTTTCAATATAGTACACTACTGTTGGAGTTACACCAAATATAGGATATAGTCATATTTGTGAAACCCACAATAGTGAGCACAGTTGATTAATATCACTGATACTATATATTCCACCTATGAACTTAATAATTTGCAATATAGAAATATGCTTTCTGAAGCATAAAAGAAACATATGTACAACATGAGATATTTCATTCCTTCATATACAACACTCTAAATATACCATGCAATTTTATGTATATTAGATATTTTACTATGTATTTCGTATGTATCATCTTGGGAAAGCAGAAACAATATCTGTCAAAGTTTAAGGTGCATTTTTTAAACAATTACTTTCTCAGAAAGTAGTCTGTCAGAGTAAAAATGTACAAATGTGATATTAGAGTATAATCTGGGCAGCAGATTATTGCATTTGAACATTGATAAGAACAATTTAAGTACAAAAGTAATAAGCATTCATCTATGCTTTAAAGCACTGTTCTACCCCAAATGCTACTGTGTACAGGAATATTGCTCTGCCACCATTAGTATTGTATGCTAGCACAGCATCAAATATTTTCCCATAGAGGAAATGGGGGAGCAGGGAAGGGCAGGAGAGAGAGGGAAAAGGTGGAGGGAGGAAAGAATGTTTTTTTCTTGAAAGATATACCTGCACAAATCCAGTATTGATTATTATCCCTTAGAAGAAAACTAGAACTCTTGAAAAGAATAGATATTGCTGGTCTTGTATTTAACTTTAAGTTTTACTACATAAAAAAATCAATTCATATACACATGTTTAAAAGAAATTTAAAAGATCAATATGTACTTGAAAAATAACAATATTTGGAATAAAGATGAGAATTCTGACAAAGACTTGAAAATCAATTGTCAAAATTATTCTCCAGCCAAACATTCTGAAACATATCTGGTATTGTTCATAAATAATAGTGTTACTATAGATTCTCTATAGTTTTCAAGATGAGTATAATTAATTAGCTAAAATATTTCTCCTAGCAGCACTTCTTTGTGGAGTTCATTTCTGGCTACAACTATCAATTGACAGAGTAAGAAACTAACACAAGCTAGTTTCCACCGTGCTACAGGTACAGAACTGTCTTACGCACCAGAACATTGGTTTCATTGTATTACCCTGGGCGTGGAGAAAAAAAGACCAAACTGAGTCTGTAGAGCTGAAAAATGAATAGAAATATAACTGGGCACTTTTTCTTTTTCCAGTTATCTACATAGAGAGGAGAAAAAAGCATTTGTGACATATTTAAATACATAAGCTCTCTTCAGACACAGCTAGAACACAGGCTCCTGCCATCTGGCTTGTTCTAGCACTGAACCATGTGCATATCACTGGAAGAGAACCTGCTTTAGGACACAGATCATTTGGGTTCTTATGTCTATCTTTGCTAGAACAGTGACTATTCCTGCGAGAAGCTTTGCTTCTTAGTCCTAATTTACCTCTAGTCATGTTTACAAAACAAGTCCAAACTAGTACCATAATTTTTCTATTTTTTCTATGCTTTTCTTCTTTTTTCTTTCAATAAAAAGTAATAGCCAGGCGTGGTGGTGCACGCCTTTAATCCCCACACTCGGGTGGCAGAGGCAGGTGGATTGCTGTGAGTTCAAGGTCAGCCTGGTCTAAAAAGCAAGTCCAGGACAACCGAGGCTACATAGAGAGAAACTCTGTCTCAAAAAAAAAAAAAAAAAAACAAAACAAAACAAAACAAAAAAAACAACAACAACAAAAAAGTTTTTCTAAAACTCAATTTGTCATGAAAAGTTTAGAATTATTTTCTATATGAGAATGTCTAATTTGATATACTGTGATTAACTCTATTAATTAGAACACTTCACTAAAAAATGTACTCCTAACATATATTTATTCTTCAGAATTACTGATCATGTTTTCTCAAGAATTGGTACATTGTTTTAAACTGCCTTTCCATCTAACAACCTATCAACTAGGACGTGACCTTTAATTACAGAAAATTCACTTCAAGGTTTTGCTCTAGGGGAGGAATCTACCCAATATTTCAACTAACACTGAAGATTTGCACATTCACTATTCATTTGTATTATTTGTCCATTGGCTTAGCACACTTATCTATTTCCTTATTTATCGTTTTTACTTTCTTTAAAACTGTATATCATTCCTTATTTTCATAGAAATAGTGTTGTTTGTTTACCTTCCAAAGCAAGAAACAGAACTCCAGAAAACTCTCCCTGTGCTGAAATTTTACTTGTCTATGAATTTCTTCATTCAACAAGTGCTGAGTTCATCTAAAGAATGTGATGATGTCTCCCTCTTATAGTTACGACAAAAACTATTTGATTCATATTATGAAATTCCAATGATCGTATGGATACTTCCCTTTCTGACAACTTACATTTTATCATCAAAATAAATGGTATATGGTATATAGCAGCAACATTGCATGAAATTATATATTAATGATATTTCACAAAATCATCATGAGCATATTGTGGTTATTGAGCAATTGAAATGTAGAGACACACTGTTACTTAGATTTAGCCTTTTTAAACTTAAACAGCCGTATGCATCCAATAGCTCCATATTGGATAGTGCAAGGTTAGAATAATAATTCCTAAAATACTCAAACTTTTTATTATGCAATCCCTAGAATACCTTGAAAATTCAATTAAATGTGAACAGGTGTACACATAAGCAGTGGTGATAATTATAATACCTGCAATAAATAAGGACAACTATGATTCACATTTGGCCAGGAATCTAATCTGTATTTTGTAGAAGGTCTCTTTAATTCTTCCAAACTAAGATCACTTAAGGCTCTTACTGTTCACTAAAGAGCTCATGGAATTTTTCTTGCATCTCAAATACTTTATACCCCCATTTTGGTCCTATAAACAAGAAAATTAAGATTGGTTTAGATCAATAAAATCTCATTAAAAATGAGTGTGTTTTATTTTTTTAATTTAATTTTATTAATTTATTCATATTACATCTCAATTGTTAGCCCATCCTTTATATCCTCCCATTCCTCCTTCCCTCCCACTTCTTCCCTACTCCCCTCCCCTATGACTGTGACTGAGGGGTTCTCCTCCCCCTATATATGCTCAGGGTATCGAGTCTCTTCTTGGTAGCCTGCAATCCTTCCTCTGAGTGCCACCAGGCCTCCCCATCCAGGGGACGTGGTCAGAAACGGGCACCAGAGTTCATGTGAAAGTCAGATTTCACTCTCCACTCAAATGAGTGTGTTTTGAGGCATACTACAGTCCTCCCAAAGTCCTTGTAATCTATTTTCAGGTTAGGGTATTAAAAGTTCCAAAAAATGAAGATTGTCAGGGGTGGATAATTTCATCACTGTCTAGAATGACTTCATTGCACAAAGATGTGCATTAACCAGTAACAACAGCACTAGCACACTTTCATTTAGTCATTTTTATTCTATTCATTTTAAAAAGTTTTTATTTTTCAGCTTTAATCATGTGTATTTGTGTGGGGTTTGTGTGTATAAGTGCAGTGCCTGTGGAGGACAGGGCTGAAGTTACAGATGGTAATGAGGCGTTGGTATGGGTTGGAAACCAAATCCAGGTGCTCTGTGAAAGCAGGACAATGCTTAACTGAGGAACCGTCTCTTCAGTTCCTTTTTTCATGTTTGTTTTTATGTGTGTAGGTACATGTCTGTCTGTCTGTGTGTCTGCATTTATTTATGTATGTGCACAAATATTATGTATGTATCTGTTTTGGAAGTTTTCTCTAACTGCTATCCACCTTCTTTTTTGAGATAAGATAGTTCGTTGAACTTGGAAGTTATCAATTTGTGCTTCTCTCCCTCTGTCTTCGCCGTACCGCCTCACTGTTCCCAGCATGTCGGCCTGTGCTGCAGTCTCTTTACCACTGGAACCATCTCCTCAGCCCTGCATTTCACCAGCTTTAATAGAAAGAATTTGACTTTAGCTTGTGATGTTTTTATCTACTAGAGTGGGCAGAGTTTGAACAGCAAATTATGATTAATTCATTAATGGAGTGCATGAGAATGATTTTTGTTTGCTTGCTTCCACAGAAAGCTGGCCAAGTCTGGTTTACGTAAAATTATTTTCAAATATTTCGAAGTTGTAATAGGTCATGGAATCAGTCTGTGCCACAGCACATTATTAAATTTTATTAAGATCAAATTAGCTTTATTTATCATAAGTTTATTATGATACTTTTACACAATGCACCCACACTTTAATTAAAAATAATAAAATCAGAAAGATGATTAACTGTTTGAGGGCTTAGTTAAAAATAAATAGAAAATTTCCTGACCTCAAACAATATAGCTATTCTCAAAAACCTCATGTAACAACAATTAAGGGAAACTAAAGAGGCTAGAAATTTGAAAAAGAGCAGGGGTGGATATATAGAAGAGTTTGTAGGCAGGACAGGAATGGGGGAATAATATACATTGTAATCTCTGAAATAAGAGATGCAATTAAAAATAAATAAGTAAATAATATCAAGAAATTGAAAATAAAGAAAACTTTCACTCAAAAACAAATGCGATTCTTGGTGCACGGTTTATACATTTGTACTTGTTAAAATACTTCACTAGGCAATTGATAAGGTTGATAGTGCTTTCTCTAAAAATACAGTATGATGACCGCATTATTTTATCAAATGATAATTATTACAATGTTATGTTCTTGGGAGATGTAAAACTTAAGTGTGTAATTAAAACTATTAAATTTTATACCATATATCCTCTTTTTAAAATTATCAATTCTCTCATATACCACATCTTGACCACGGATTTCCCTTCCTCCTCTCCACTTAGTCTCTTCCCCTCCACTTTCATGCTCCCCTAGATCCGAGATGTCCCTCAACTGAAGAATGGAAAAAGAAAATGTGCTACGTAAACACAGTAGAGTATTACTAAGCTTTTAAAAAAATGAAGTCACTTCATTAAATTTGTAGGCAAATGGATGAAGTTAGAACATTTGTTTTTATTCTATGCTACCTTGATTAAAATGTAACTAATGAAAAAATAGATTTCCCAGCTCTATTTCTTTTTGTAAAATTACATAATGAAACTTTTATTCTGTGGTTAAAAATTGCCCTTCAACCTCATAAATGTTCTATGGTAACACAGCATTCACAGTCAATGTCATATAATATACTATAATATTAATAATGTCCTATATTTCACCCAGAGAGCATATTCTATAGTCTAGCTTCAAGACAAAGCTTTGAATTATAAAGACTCTTCTGACTTATCTGTCTGATTTAACTATGAATTTTTTCAAATTGGTATTTGATATTTTCACGGAAGTTTATGTAAATAAAATCAATGTGTAAATATGTGCATATTCTTAGTAACTGGCTGTGATATGAAATATTTCTACTTTCCTCAGTATGTCTTTGATAAATTGTTTTGAAAAATAAACTAGTAGGCGTATATTCCAAATTGGAAATGTATAAACTGCTCTTGGGAGTGTTAAAATAATAAACTATCTAATTAATTGATAATAAATATATAAAATATCCAACATGCTGATATAATTCAATTATATAAGAAATATTTTTATTGCTATGAAATTATTATTATTAAAACTAAAGAAACTAGAGTGAATGAAACAAAATTTATTTGAATCCACACAGAATGAATTATGAAATAAAAGTTGTCTTGAGAAAGCTGAGTAAGAAGTTGTCTCAGGGAGGAAAGTTGTTTTTTGTTTGTTTGTTTGCTTGCTTTGTTTTGTTTTGTTTTTACTGAAAATAGATTTTTTGTCATACAATTCACTCTGATTATGGTTTCTGCTCAGCCAACTCCCTCCAGATTCTCCTGACTCAGCTACAAATGCAAATTGGCATCCTTTCTTTTTTTCCTCTCATTAGAATATAAACATGACTGTAAATATGATAATAAAGTAAATAAAATGCAAGAACAAAAAAAAGCACAAAACAAATAAAAAGAAAAAAGACAAAGAAATGGTACAGGAATATATGGATGCACAGACACACACATTTGTACATATACAAATCAAAAACACCACAAAACTGAAAACCATTATTCATATATATAAGTATAACCTACAACAACAACAACAACAACAACAACAACAATAATAATAATACCTTGACTAAGAAATATGAGACAAAGACCCTCCAAGATGCCATTATGTTCAGTTGATGTTGGCCATCTACTACCAAGTATAAGGCTCCCTCCCTCCTCCCCGCCAGTCTCATCCTCCCATTCTCCCAACTTCTTTCCCTTTCCCCTTCTCCTCATGAAAGAGGAGCCCCCCCCCCACATGCTACCCGGTACCTATCCACCCCAACACATCAAGTCTCATCAGGACTAAGAACATCCTTTTCCACTGAGGCCAGGCAAGGTGCCCAGCTATGGTAAAGTGATCTAAAAGCAGGCAAGAGAGTCCATATCAGAAGCAGCCTCTGCTCCACTTGCTAGGGAATCCTAATGATCAATTAGGAATGTGTACAGCTTTTGGAAGTCCTGATGAGTCTACGTTAGTTGTGTCTGTTGGTCTTCTTGTGGAGTTCTTGTCCCTCTATCTTTTCCTCAACTCTTCTGCAAGACTTCCAGAGCTCCAGCTACAGATGCAGATGCTGTGGGTCTCAGCATTTGTTTCTATCCCCTGGTGGGTGGAACCTCTCAGAGGGCAGTTATGCTAGGCTCTCATCTGCAGGCACAGCAGAATATTAATAGTGTCATGAGTTGGCATTCTAAAAAAAAAAAAAAAAAAAAGAGTTGACATTCTCCCAACAAAAAGAATTGTTTTCAGGTTCTGGGTTACACAAGCAGTATCAGCAACGGGTTTCATCTCATAGATTATATCCAATGGAACATCAATTGGATTTGCCCACTGACTAGTGCGTCTTGCAGCCATGTCATTGTTGTAGACTGAAGGATTTGCAGTTGAGTTATTGTTTACATTTTTCCTTTAGCAGTGTGCAAAGAATCTTTCAGAACTATGAACACTAGTCAGTAGGGATGAAGGCTCTTTGTAGTCACCATCTTGACTTCTCTATGTTTAGTGAGTTGTATAGGTGTTGCATTCAGCAATAAGGCTTCGCCATTTCTTTGTGAAGAAGAATCAGAAGTTTTTGGCAATACTCTGGGTTGTTTGGGGGTTCCCATGGAACTCAAATAGGTATAACTCATACCTATAGATGGAGTGTTTTTTTGTTTGTTTGTTTTGTTTTTGTTTTTTTTGTTTTGTTTTGTTTTGTTTTGTTTTTTGCTGATGAGAGGTGCCTACTTGGGGATATGTCTTCCCCTGTTATTTGGTAATTCAATTTAGATCACATCTTTATGTATATAAGAAAACCCTAATGTATTAGGTTTCCATATGACTACTCTAATGGTCCATAACTTCATGTGTCTCCCTTATCCCTTTTCCTATTTGATCCCTCTTTTATAGCTCTCTCCTACCCAATCCATCCATAACTAATCATTCTATTTCCTCTTCCTAAGGAGAACCAACACTCTCTCCAATCCATAACTCAATACATAACCTCTGTGCTTATATGAATTAGGGCCTGCTTATCAAATATTGAACAGCTAATATCCACATAGAACCAAATACATACCCTATTGGTCTTTTTTCATCAAGATGATTTTTTTCTACTTCTATTTACCTGAAAATATCATGATTAAAAAAACCCCAGGTGGTTACTAATCCATTGTATAAATGTACCATATTTTATCCATTCATCTGCTGATAGACAAACAGGTTGTCTCCAAATTTTGGCTATTATGAACAGAACAACAATAAACATGGTTGAGAGAATGTATTTGTTGTAGCATGTAAAGTTGTTGGGTTAATGCTCAAGTGTCATAAAGCTAGATATTGAGGTAGATCAGTTTTTTGTTCATTGGTGACTCACCATTCTAATTTCAATAGTGGCTGTACAGTTTGTAATTACACCAGCCAAGAATGATTGTCCCTCTTTCTCCACATCTTTCTCAGTATGTGCTGGAATTTGTTTTAATGATCTTGACCATTATGACATGTGTAAAATGAAATTTCAAAGAAGTTTTTATTTTCATTTCTATGATGACAAAAAATGTCAAATATTTATTTAAGTGTTTCTCAGCCACTTGCATTTCTTTTGGGGGGCAAATGATCTGTTTATATCTCTTTAAATTTTTAAATTGGTTTTTGTGATATCCAGTTTTGAGATTCTTTTATATTGTAAACATTAAAATTTATCATACTCATAGTTGGTAAATTTTTTCATTATGTAGCCTACCAGTTTGTCCCAATGATGGTGTGCTATGCCATATGTGAGCTTTTCAGCTTCATGAGATCCAATTTGTTAATTGATGTTTTTAACACCTCTCCTGTTGTTGTTCTGTTCAGAACATCTTTTCCTGTGCCAAAGAGTTCAAAATGATTCCCAGATTTTATCAGATTCAGTGGATCTGATTTTTTGTGGATGTCTTCAATCCATTTCGAGTTTAACACTACAGCTCTGTTTTACAATTTAGAATTAGAAATGGTGCTATCTCTCAAAGTTCTTTTACTATTTTGTAAATAATTAATTTATGTAATATATATGTAATATAAGTAAACTTAATAAAACTTTTCATTATGTTTTATTTATCCTGTTTTTGTTTCAGTATGAAGCTGAAAAATGTTTTTAGAAGGTCTGTAAAGAATTGTATTGGAATTTTCATGAGGGTCACACTGACTTTGTAGATTGCTTTTTTGGAGGATAGAAATTTTTACTTTATTAACCCTACCCATATATTAGAATAGGAGATTTTTCCATCTTCCCATATTTTCTTCTTTTTCTTTCTTCACTTTCCCATGCCTGTTTAGAGTTTCCTGAAGATATTTTATGTTTGTTTGGATTTTTTTTTATTTGTTTGGCTTTTGTTTTGTTTTGTTTTTGAGGCATTGTTAAAGCTGTTGTTTCCCTTATTTCTTTCTTGGTCATTTTGTCATTTGCATATAGGAGTACTGCCGATTTTTCTCTATTAATTGTATACTGAAACTCGACAGAAAGTGTTTACACGATATGAAAGTTTCCTGGTGGAATGTTTCTGGTCAGTTATGTATACAATTGTATCCTCTGTCCACTGCTTTGAGTTTTTTCCTTCCTGTTTGTGCATTCTAGGCCTCCTTCAGTTCCATTATTCCTCTAGCTAAGACTTCAAGCACTGTGCTGAATGAATATAAAAAGAGTTGACAACCTTGTCATATTTAAGTTTCTTTTCATAGAAGCTGATTTTGGCTTTGAGTTTGAGGTATACTGAATTACGACCCTTGTATGCTCAATCTATACAGGACTTTTATCATGAAGTAGTATTGGATAATAAGAAGCCGTTTCTGTTTATAGTGAGATGACAATGTGAATGTTTATATGGTAGGTAACCTTTACTGATTTATGGTTGTTGAATCCTCCCTGCATCTTTAGATGCCTACTTGGTAGTGGTGGCTGAACTGGAGATATGTTCTTTGATTGTGCTTGCAAGTATTTATTGAGAATTTTCCCATCTATATATTTTTTTATATTTTTTTTATTAATTTATTCTTGTTACATCTCAATGGTTATCCCATCCCTTGTATCCTCCCATTCTTCCCTCCCTCCCATTTTCCCCTTATTCCCCTCCCCTATGACTGTTCCTGAGAGGGATTACCTCCCCCTGTATATGCTCATAGGGTATCAAGTCTCTTCTCGGTGACCTGCTGTCCTTCCTCTAAGTGCCACCAGGTCTCCCCCTCCAGGGGACGCGGTCAAATGTGAGGCACCAGAGTACATGAGAAAGTCATATCCCTCTCTCCACTCAAGTGTGGAGACTGTCCTGTCCATTGGCTAGATCTGGGTAGGGGTTTAAAGTTTACCGCCTGTCTTGTCCTTGGCTGTTGCCTTAGTTTGAGCGGGACCCCTTGGCCAAAATCTGCCTATCATAACGTTCTACTTGTAGGTTTCCAGGATCCACTGGATCCGTCTACATTGCTATTCTCACATGGTTCTCTCATCTAGAGTCCCATCTATATTTATAAGGGAAATTATTCTAAAATTCTCTCTCACTGAAACATTTTTGTATGGTTTGCTATTGGGGTGACTGTGTCATAGAAAGAATTGTGGAATATTCCTTTTGTTTCCATTTTGTTGAGTAATTTCAGGAGACTTGGTAAAATCTTCTTTGAAAGTCTTATAGAATTCTGAGCTAAACCAGCTGGCCTGGGTTTCTTTTAGTTGGACCCTTTAATTATTACTGCTTTGTATCTGTGGATTACAGGACTGTTTAAATAGCTTATCTGATCTTGATTTAATTTCTTCTATTTGGTGTAATGTAGATTTTTAACATATGTCTTTATGGATTTCTGGATTTCCTCAGGGTCTCTTGTTATGTCCCCCTTTTTAATCTCAAATCTTATTTTGGATTTTGTCACTCTGCTTTTAAGTTAAAATTGCTAAGGGTTTGTCAATCTTATTGATTTTCACAATGAACCAACTGTTGGTTTCATTAGCTCTCTCTATTATTGCTGTTTCTATTTTATTGATTTCAGCTGTATGTTTGATTATATCTTTCCATCCATTTCTTTTGGGTTGAGTTTCTCTTTTGGTCATATAGTTTTCAGTTATGGAAAAAGTTACTAACGTACTATCTCTTTCTCTCTTTCTTTTAATGTTGGAACTTAGCACTATGAACTTGCCTCCGTCAACCACCTTCACTGTGTTCCATAAGTTTAGATATGTTTTCATTTCCGTTCAATATTAGAAAGCCTGAAATGTCATTCTTAATATCTGTCTTGAGCCACTTTTCCTGTTCAAGTAGTGAGCTGGTCAGTTTCAGTGAGTTTGATAGCTTTCGGTTGCCTTTGGTGTTGAAATCCAGCTCTAATATTGGTGGTCAGATAGGAGGAAGAGTGTTATTTTCATTTTTTGTATCTATGAAAACTTACTTTGTGTCCACATATATGGCCAATTTTAGAGATAAATCCATGGAGTACTGATAAGAAGTATATTCTGTTATGCTTGAGTGAAATGTTTAGTGTATGTCGGTTAGAATCATTTGTTTTATGGCATCGCTTACCTACATCTTTGCTGTTTAGGGTTTTTTTTTTTTTCCCTAGATGACCTGTACATTGGCTGAAGTAGGGTACTGAAGTGACCCACTATCACTGTGTGAGGCTCAACCTGTGATCTAAGCAGTGATAATGGTTCTTTCATAGAGTTAGGCACCCTTGTGTTTGGCGTACAGATGTTTTGAATTGCAGTAGTTTATTAGTGGATTTTTCCTTTGAGGAAAATATAGTGTTCTTCCCTGTTTCTTCTCAATAATTTTGTATTGAAGTCTACTTTTCAGATATTAAAATGACTTAACTGGCCTGTTTCCTGGGCACATGTGATTTGAATATCTGTTTCTCATCCTTTTACCCTGAGGTGATATCTATCCTTGATGGTAAGGTGTATTTCTTGGCTGCAGCAGAAGGATGGATTCTGTTTTCATATGGAGTCTGAGGATTTGTTTCTTTTTACTGGGGAACTGAAACCACTGACCATTGAAAGTTATCAATTAACACTATTTATTGATTCCAATTTGTAGTTGTAGTATGTGTTTCCCTTCCTATTTTAATATTCCTTTTATAACACTGTGTGTGTGTGTGTGTGTGTGTGTGTGTGTGTGTGTGTGTGTGTGTGT
>OU015748.1:11619530-11672144 GCA_907169655.1 Acomys percivali
TGTGTGTGTGTGTGTGTGTGTGTGTGTGTGTGTGTGTGTGTGTGTGTATTAAGACTTTTCTGGCTGAAGTTTTCCTTCCTTGTCTTCTGAAGAGCTGGAATGTCTTGTGATTTAACGATTTAGCAGGTCTCAGCCAGCATCTGTAGTTCTCAAGAGTCAGCAGAACTCTATTAAAAATGGCATATTATTCTAATAGGTATGTATTCCTTATGTCAGTCAGTCTTTTTTTTTTTTTTTTTTTTTTTTTTTTTTTTTTTGTAGCTTTTAGTATTCTTTCTCTGTCCTGAACAGTTAGTGTTTTATTATTACGTGTCATGGGCAATTTTCTGGTCCTGTCTATTTGGTTGTATGCTTCTTGTACCTTAATAGGTACCTTTGCCTGTAAGTTTGGAAATTTTTCTTTTATGATTTTATTGAAGATAATCTTTGTGCCTTTGACCTGGGATTATTATCCTACCTCTATCTCTCTATTATTTGTAGGTTCATGCTTTTCATATTTTTCAAGATGTCCTGGCTGTTTTGTGAGAGAAATCTTTAGTGTTTTAAATTAACATTTTCTTGCGCTGATGTATTCATTTATTCTATCATGTCTTCAATGTGTAGTGTTCTCACTTCTCACTTCTATCTCTAGTATTCTGGTGGAGAGGCTTGCTTCTGTTGTAGTGGATGTAAACACTTTTTTGTTTGATCCCAAGTATAGTATGAGAAACAGACTTGTGTGAGGGTGTGTGTAGTGTTTGTTCACTAGGAAAAGAACTGCATCTCGTAGGGGCGTGGTCTTTGCCAGCTGACGAACATCTGGTATGAACTCTGGGAGGAGGACACCAGAGGCTTGGCTCTTTGGCTGTTCATTGCTCCTCTTCAAGGCCCTCCTAGAGAGACATGCTCCAGGGAACACTTCAAAGTTCCATGTTCTGGCTTCTGTGGTTGCAGTTACTTTTGTTGAATTTCTGGTTTGCTGTTTGATGGGTCTTTCAGAATCCTGAAGACAGAAAGTGGAATTGGCCCAAGGAACTGAGCCTAAAACGGTCTACTGCTCCTGTCTCTATCAACCTTATTTTTCTTCTGTCTAGGGTAAATGGGTTGGAAGTGAGCAAAGGCATTAAAGAACTACAAATAAAATAGTTAAATAAAAATCAAAGCCTGTACTCTGTGGATCCTTTTCATATTCCTAGTTTGTTTGTTTGTTTGTTTGTTTTTTATTTCAAGTTTACCCTAGCTTGGGTTTTCTTTATTTACTCCATTTCCAAATTAATATTTTGAATGCTTTTCTTCATTTCATTCCACCGGTTTTGCTTTCATATATTTCATTAATGGATTTATTCACATCCTCTTTAAGGTTTTTTAATATATCCATTATGGATATTTTGAAGTTCTTGTCATATGTTTTAACTATGTTGAATTTCTGAGTCGACTGTAGGGTTGCTGGTCTGTAATGGAGATAGGTTGTTCTAGATGTAATTGATCGTATTTTCAGTCTGGTGTCTGGGCAATCTTGCATTTCAGGTGATGGTACTTCTAAATGGTTATGTGTGTTTTCCTTGAAGCTCATAGTGGCTGTGAGTTACCAGTCAGTGAGTGCTTTGGCATCACTGTAGGTGTGGCCATTTGAATCTCAGGGAGAACTTATTTCTAGGTATTCAGAGCTGACAGAAAGAAATTGGCCAAGGACAATACGTGCAGTCATCATCAAACCTCTACCCAGATCTAGCCAAGGGACAGAACATTTTCCACATTTAAGTGGAGACTGGGGACTGACTTTCACACGATCTCTGGTGCCCCATATTTGGCCATATCCCCTTGATGGGAATGCCCAATGGCACTCGGAGGAAGGATAGCAGACTACCAAGAAGAGACTTGATACCCTAGCATCATGTTCAGGGGGAGGGGGTCCCCATCAGTCACAGTCATAGGGAAGGGAAATGGGGTGAAAGGAGGAGGGAGGGAAAAATGGGAGGATGCATGGGATGGGATAGCAAATGGGATGTAATATGAATTATTTTATTTTTCATTAAAAATGTGTTTAAATAAAAAAAAGAAATATCTGATTCATCTCACTTTATGGGTAATTCTAAACCAATAGAAATACCTACTTAAAACAAACAAACAAAAAAGAAATCAGATGGGCTATAAAGAATGAGAGTGTCCACAATGTTGGTGAGGAAAGCTTGGGTTGCCATGAAGATCCTCAACGTCCCCAAGGAATATAGGAAAAGAGAGACTACAGATTCTTGCAGGTAGTCAGCTGCAGAGCAGAGGATAGGACTTTGGAATTGAAATTGGAAGATGGGATGGAGAGTAAGATTACCTAGGTAATTCCAGGCCAGCATTGCCAGCTGGTCACCAGAAAGAGAGTGCTCCAAAGATGATTTTTTTCCAAGTTTGTTACCTGATTCTGCTCCCTGGAATTCATATAGTTACATAGTGTAAATAGAGGCATAGAGAGGGGAATAGGATGGAAGAGGGAGTGTTGGTGAGAAAGGAAAGATACAAGCTAGGGGATAACCATCTGTATATAATCTGAATAAGTTATAATATTTTGGGTTTTTTGTTCTTTTTTATTTGTTTGTTTATTTATTTATTTATTTATTTATTTATTTTTGAGAGGTTTCTCTGTGTTAGCCTTGGCTGTCCTAGACTCACAGTGAATATATACAATTTTTTTAAAACACAATGTTTTTAAAATATTGAGCACAAACTAGACATGAAATGTGATATTCTATCTTTTTTGTTAAGTTTTCTGTTATTAAATGTCTGGAACATAATACTGAAAACATGAAACAAAATAAAACAAAAACCAACCTTAGCTTCTTTTCCTCTAACCACAGCATAAGTGCCGAAACACACACACACACATACACATACACACACACACACACAAATGACACACACACCCAGAAACACAGACACACAGACAGACAGACACACATGGACACACCCACAAACACAAACATGCACAATGTAAAACATTATTAAGGTTTCTATATTAAGATATTTTGCTGTGCTTCAATTTGAATAGTTACTAACATTTATTTGGGCTGGGCAGTGGTGGCACATACCTTTAATTCAAGCACTTGGGAGGCAGAGGCAGGGAGATCGCTGGGAGTTTGAGTCTAGCCTGGTCTACAAAGTGAGTCCAGTACAGTCAAGGCTACACAGAGAGAGCCTGTCTCGAAAAAACCAAAAAATTAGTTGAATTTAATATATCCTATATTATCAATAATAATATTTGAAAAACAATCATATTTACTTTCCATATATAACATGAAAATGTGAAGGGTTACAATTAAATAAATATTTTACAACATAAAAGGTATGAATCCAGAAAATATTATTATACCTCTAAAATGCACAGAACTTATTTCTCTGCATTTATGTCAATATTTTCTCTCTGTAAGTATACTGGCAGTTGAGAAATTGGTATTCTGTTCAATTTTTAAGTAATGAAAACCTTAGGTATTAATTATCAATTAGCTATACTTTCCATCATTTACATCTGTTAGTTTTTTTTTTTAATTATTCTTGTTACATCTCTATGGTTATCCCATCCCTTGTATCCTCCCATTCTCCCCTCCCTCCCATTTTCCCCTTATTCCCCTCCCCTATGACTGTTCCTCAGAGGGATTACCTCCCCCTGTATATGCTCATAGGGTATCAAGTCTCTTCTCGGTGACCTGCTGTAGTTCTTGTGTGTGGACAAGTATATTGTGTATGGCAAAAAGCTCACATACACCTCCACCTTGGGAACCCATGATGCTTCCAACCGCCCTCTAATGCAAGGGGAGATTGCTGCATTGTGGGGATCTGCCAGAAACTCCAAACTCACAATGAGTGCATTCACAAACAAGCATTCACAACTGTCAGAAGTTAGACATCCACAAGACACATGGTACTGTTTTAGGGCTCCCAGCACATCCATAAGATCTGGAAAAACTAAAAACTGATAACTATAGATTCTATGTGAAATACATATCAGGAAATACTAAGTCTTGACCCCACCAGTAATAAATAATCAATCAATCACAGCTTGTGAAGCATCATTGCCTTAGAATGTCGCTTCTTCTGCAGTTGTTTTGCAGCTAATTTCCACTGCCAAAGAAAGTACTTTGTATTACAATAAACTGTCAATAACTTTCTCTGGCCAAAAATCTGTAGATACCTGATCACAGTGGTTGAATGAGTTTCGGGATCATAGAAATCACAACATAAGCCAGAATCTGCAAGGAAATACTAGATCTGAGATGAGGGAGTCAAAATTTGAGGAATAGCACCAGTGTGCAGGTATTTTGTGTTTCTATTACACTTGACATAAAGAACAGAATAAATTATCTTCTGAAAGGTATTATATAGCTTAGGAAAGGCATATAAAAGGAAGTTACATTTGCAAGTATGATTTTCAGTTTGCAATAATGTACCACAATTTATTTTCAGATTTTTCAGGCAAAATGATTAATTTCCTGAAAATGTTTACTCATATATTCTATGTTCCCATAGAGATCAAAAGATTAAAGTCATACCAGACTTTTAATTATGTTTCGTAAAATTGCTTTGCATGCAGTTTTAATATCTGAGTATCTTAAATAAGATTTTAAAATCCCTCTTTCTGTAAAAGTTTAGCTCTGTTTATTCAAAAGTAAGATGATTAAACCATGATTCAATCAATTCTTTTTTTTTTTTTTTTTTTTTTTTTAGTTTAAGTAGAGGAATGCACTTAAAATGTATGGTTTGTTAGTTATTGATTCACTGAGTAGACCTATCTGCTGTGAATTTAGAAATCTGGTTTGTAATATGTAGTGAATTACTGTTTTATCTTAGAGAATCTATTTCTAGTTATATCCTAATGCAAAAACATTTAGAACATTATGTTAATTTTGGAGTTTGTTTTGGATTATCATGAGAAGTGATAACAAGAAAAATAGAGTCAATTTAAAGGACTTTCAGAAGTGTTAGGCCTAATGAAGAAGACATAGCATTACACAATTATTTATGTTAAATATTTGTTTATTTAATATTATTTGTATGAAAGTTTTATCTGTGTATATCTATTCAACATGTATGTGCAGTGCCTGAGGAGACCAGAGAAGATATTTAGTTAACTGTTATCTCTTGGCTAGAGGATAACTCCTGGTCTTCTGAAAGAGTAGACTAGGCTCTTAATGGCTGAGCCATCTTTCTGTCCCTTACACATTAAGGTAAAGAAGCAGGAAGTATGATTGTGATACAATGTTTCACGTCCAGTTTTAGAAAAGTGTACAAGCCTATCAATTTTCTGACTTCAGATCAGTGTATGTTGATCTGAACCAAATGCTTAAGTGAAACTAGTAACTTACCCTGAAACCTCCCATATAGAAATAGCACATTAAATCTTCACAGGTTCTAGACTTTTGGTAGCTAACATTCTACATAATTTGCATAATGAGCAGATACTGAACATATTGTATTTATAAGTTAAGCATGGATAAATGAAAAATTCCTTTTCATAAGGTGAGCAATAAGTTCATAAGGCAACCTATAAAATGGTAGCCATAATCATATGTTCTCATTAGTACGTAAAACAAGTCTTGACGAGATTAGTTTATTGTAGGCAAAGTTTCTCTGTGATAAATGTGTCCTATAGTGTTTATAATGTATGCAAAAATTTTTGCATGTTTGGTATTCTTTCTTCTACTTGACTAATCTGTACTTTTCTAATGCCAGTTAATGTGTTACAATAAGTCTCTATTTTAGATTATGTTAGTAAACTTCATATTTTATGCTGATTGATTTGATGAATGTTATTACTTGGTAATTTAATAATTGTATATTCTATATTATAATTTCTCTCTGTTCCTGCATCAGTTATTTGCTATCTCTATCAACCACCACTACATCTCATTCAGTCACTTACTTTTCTGATTCATAATGTGTTAACCATTTAGTTTACCTAGGACCATCTGTTTGACCATATAATTGGAAATAGGCACTGGAGCCTGGCAATGCATTTGTATGTGACTGAAGGCTGTAATACCCTCTGTAGATCAGCAGTGAGAGGTAGAAATATGACCGCTACCATTTTTCGCATTCATGACTGACTGTTGGCAGATGCATGTCCATTGCGGTATCTTCAGCTGCTGTGAGTTCTTGATTGCAATGCTTGTACAGTCCTGGAGAAATGTTTTAAAAGCCCAGCTTATTAGGTTCCTGCTTCTACATTATTTCTCTCTGATCTTCCACAATATATAGGTGACAACTGAGAGGTGAAATTTGACCAAATATCATTTGGGAAAATATGTAAGCAGACCATACAAAAATCCAATTCTATATATATAATGCTTTATGTTTTTCAAATCATTGTTTATGGACATTCATTTTGCACTGAGCAAAAAGTACTTAATTTTTTACTTTAATAATTGTTTATCAAAGTATTTAACGCTTTAAAAATATGAGCTCATTGGATTGTTTTTATAACGTAGTGATTAAGTGGAGAAATTTTCATGAACATTTCATTAGTTTCCAATGCTATTTTCATCTTTTACTAAATGTTTAAAATGTTATTTAATTGTGCTGAATAAATGCTCCTGTTTTTTAGTAAAATTTACATTGTATGTTCAGAGTTCATTTTGAGATAATCCACATAATGTGGATAAAACTATCTTAGAATGTTACAATAACTAAATAAATGTTAGTGATTAATATAGATAGGTTTATTGTGATATTGGTAATTGTTTACAGGCATCAGTGTAGTTTGAGCTTGTGTGATAAATAAAATATTGGAGAAAGAAACATAAGATCTGAAAGTTGTTTTTCCAGAATAGACATTGTTTAAAGAAAGGCTTTTGGTTAGACTCAATTAGTTGTCCATAAGTAACACACAATATCCACCAACGTCTTAACTGAGTGTTGACTTTAATATTTCACAAACTCCTTTTTGTTTACTGGTGTTAAAAATCGGCAGTGTTTGAGAGACAACACTTCTAGTGACTATCTATGACATATCCATGCATGAAGAAATTTATTCAAACTGTCTGTAGTACAGGATACATGGGGAACTCTCCTGTTTCTATTTTCTGTTGATAATGTCAAAACTCATGAGTAAGAGTGAAATTGTTTTAACTTTTAAGTGACGTTTGAGTTTAAAACACTTTTTGATGGGCTAAAGAGAAATTGTAAGGAAGTTATTAAACTGTCTGTTGGATAAGTATGTGGTGTGACTATATTAATGTGTCTGAAACATCAAAGTCAATATTTAGATAAGAAAATGATGGATAATTTTATAGAAAATGAACAGTCAGCTTAAGCTTTTAAGAATTAAAAGTTAAACTTAGTAACATATCAGAGATGTAAATCAGTATAAATGGATATCTGGATTCTGAATGTTGCAGAGATGTATTTTTATTACTTTTAATATATATATGCATACATTAATATTATGTGAATTGATATGATGATATTTAAGAGGAAATAAATATATTCATGATCATTTACTCTTGTTTATTCATTTTGTATAATTTATGTAGTGTTAGAATTTATATAGACTTTTAAATATTTTTTTAAACTATTGAATTTATTATTGACGATTTCACACCTGTAGAAGAGTAAATCTAATTATTATAGTCTTCCACTCTGATCTTCTCTCATAACATTCCTCCTTCTTGCTTTCTGAATTTCACCTTTCCATTATTTCATCATGAGGATTCCATTTTGAATTCTATTACATATTTTGGCCATACCACAATAACTTCAAACTTATTTTCAAATACATGTATAAAATATATACAATTATTTATAACCCCACTAAATAAATACCTTTCTTAAAGTGAAAATTTTAAAGGAAGCATATAACCTCCCTGATAAAATATAAAAGGATAATGTTTCTTTTTAAAGAAAATATTTCGAGTCTTACTATATTGATTAATTACACAGTTTTACTTATAAGAATTTGCTGTTGGGTACTTTGTATGTAAAGAGAACTACATGAAAACTTTTGTTCAAGGCTGTAGATATTTTTGGCTTAGATTTTATAAACGCAAGCAGAAAATGAATAAATGGGTATAAAAAATATCTCTTTATCAGGGGTTCCAATCCAGAGGACAATACACATATATTCCATTCTGAATACAACAAAGTTTAGCTATCAGCTTTCAAGCATGAATGAAAATAAGTTCTGCATGTGATTTCACTGGCCTATAGCTGCCGTGATTGTAGCTACCGTATTCAAATAGCAATGTCTCACTGTATTAAAGTTGCTATAGAAATTATGATGCTGGGAAATTGTGATTTTTGGAATATCTATCCATAATTATGAAAAATAATTATTTTTGCATTAAAATCTTTAATTACACATAATTTATGTATATATTATGGTTTCTGATTTTGTTTTTATGAGTTTTTCACACATATGTGTGAATCTCAGATGCTCATTTTTTGTGTTTTGTTCTTTTTTATGTATTTGTATTTATTCTTTAAGTATATGGATTCTCTAATTTAGAAGAGTCTGTATTTTGGAAATTTTGCTTATTAACTCATGGTTTTGTTGTTAGGCTCTTATCTGTATTTCCCTAAAGGAAAAGAGAAGAAGTGGGAGAAATGTGATTAAATATGTATTATATATGAAAACTAAAAGAAACTGTTTTTTATCAGTATCTGCCCCAAAGTATTTGATATTCTAAATTACTAATTTTAATGTTCATTCACTTGACTTATCAACTATTTCATTAGAATTATTGCTAACTACATTCTAAAACATATTCTTTTTTTGTATATTTACAAATAAAACTATATTGACATCCAATAGTTTCTCACACATAACATGCCAAATTTCCATTCCATTGGTTGGATATCCCCTCAATCTCTGCTATATTTTTATTCCTTCATATTTAGTAGGCAGGAAGAATTTTGGGTCAAAGATTTTGTGGCTGGTTTGGTGTTCATTTCCTTGTATTAGGATTCCTGTCTTTCGAGAGTGGTCTCTTCATTCTTCCTGATCCAGGTACTAAAAGTCTAAGCTAGAGTCACTGCCATATCCTCCCAGGAGGTTACTCTGTCCTATGTCTCCAGCATGTCTCTGAGATGGTCCCCACCCTTGGTTTCTTATCTCTCTACAAATCCTCTGTCTTCTCATCTCTGCTCTTCCTAAATATGATGACTACCCTCATTTCACTCAGGACACCCTCTCCTATCCTGTTCCCTCTCTTCAACTACTTCTGTTGTCTATTCTATTTCCCCTTCTGAGTGAGATTCAAAAACCTTCTTTGGACACTCCCTGTAACTTAGGTTCTTTGTGTCTGTACATTGTAATGTGTTTATTCTGTACTATATGACTAACATCTGCTTATATGTGAATTCATACCAAGTATGTCTTCATGGATTTGGTTTATGTTACTCAGGATGATCTTTTCTAGTTCCATCCATTTGCCTGAAAATGTCATGATTTCCTTGGTTTTAATAGCTGTGTAGATTTACCACAGTTTCCTTATCCATTATGCAGTTGAGGGACATCTGACTTGTTTTCAGTTTCAGACTATTATAAAGAAACCTACTATGAACATAGGTGAGTAAATTCCATTGTTGTATGGAGGAACACCCTTTGGGTGTAATCCAAGGAGAAGTGTGGCTGGGTATGGAAGTAGAGCTATTCCCAATTTTATGAGAAAGTGTCATATCGATTTCCAAAGTTGTACAAGTTTGCAATTACCCTTTCTCCCCATCCTTACCAGCATGTGCTGTCACTTGAGTTTTTGATCTTAGCCATTCTGAGAGGTGTAAGATGGAATGTGAGAGTCATTTTGATTTACATTTCTATGATGCTTAATGATGTTGAGCATTTCTTCAAGTATTTCTTGGCCATTTGAGATTCTTCTATTGAGAATTCTGTGCTTAGATCAGTACTTCATTTATTATTATTATTTACTTTATTTTATTTTATTAATTTATTCTTGTTACATCTCTATGGTTATCCCATCCCTTGTATCCTCCCATTCTCCCCTCCCTCCCATTTTCCCCTTATTCCCCTCCCCTATGACTGTTCCTGAGGGGGATTACCTCCCCCTGTATATGCTCATAGGGTATCAGGTCTCTTCTTGGTACTTCATTTTTTAAATTGGACTGTTTTGTTTGTTGAGTGCTTTATATATTTGTGTATTAACCCTTTATCAGATGTAGGGTTAGTGACTGTCTTTTCTTAATCTGTAGGTTACTGTTCTGTTCTGTTACCAGTGTGTTGTGTGTTTGGGAGGTGGGTGGGTGTGGCCTGCCTTATGGTACCTGGGTAGAAGGGTGACCACAATTCTGAGGGATGGAAATGTAGCCCAGTCCTGTGGTGGTACAGTATTCCAAGGGTGTTTGAGGAACGGGAGCCACACAGCTTTGGTAGGAGGCTTCCTCAATAGAGATGCTGTTGCTGAAACAATTTGGGTCTTTGCTTTTTTTTTGGTTGGGAGACTTTTAATGACTGATTCAATTTTTTAGTGGTTATAGGACTGTGTAAACTGTTTACTTAAACTTGATTTAACTTTGATAATTGAAATCTATACAGAAAAATGTCAATTTTATTTAGATTTTCCAATTGTGTGGTATACAGGCTTTTGAAGTAAGGCCTAATACTTCTTTGGCTTTCCTCAGCATCTGTTGTTATGTTCCTTTCTTAATTTCTGATTTCACTTAGATACTGTCTTTCTACCTTTTAGTTAGTTTGACTAGGGGTTTGTATGTCTTGTTAATTTTCTCAAAGAACCAACTCATGATTTTATTGACTCTTTGTATTGTTTTATTTGTTTTTAAGTTATTGATTTCATCCCAGAGTTTGATAATTTCCTATCATCTATTCTTCTTGAGTGTATTCACTTCTTTTTTTCTAAAGCTTTTAGGTGTGCTTTTAAATTGCTAGTGTATGAAGTCTCCAATTTCTTTATGAAGATACTTAGTTCTATGTACAGTCCCTTTAACATGGCTTTCCATAAGTTTGGATATGTTGTGCCATCGTTTTCATTGAATTCTAGAAAGTCTTTTATTTCTTTCTTTATTTTTTCCCTTAACTAGTGGTCATTGAGTAGAGAGTTGTTCAGTTTCCACAAGTTGGTAGGTTTTTTCCTTGTTTCTGTTTTGTTGAAATCTAGCTTTTATCTATTGTTCTCTAGCAAGACACAAGGGGTCATTTCACTCTTCTTGAACGTGTGAAGCCTTGCTTTGTGAACAAGCATATGGTCATGTTTTTTTGAGAAAGTTCTATGTGGTGCTAAGAAGAAGGTATATTTTTTTTTGTGTTTGGATGAAATTTTCTGTGGATATATGTAGGACCATTAGATTCATGATATCTGTCAGTTTCATTATTTTCCTGTTTCTCGATGATCTGTCTATTGGTGAAGAGTGCAAAATTGAATTCTCCCACTACTAATGTGCAGTTTTGTTGTGTGCTTTAAGCTTTAAGCTTTAGTAATGTAATTTTAAAATGTGGGTGCCCTTTACTTTGGTGCATATATGTCCAGAATTGAGACATGGTCTTGGTGAGCTTTTCCTTTCATCAGTATTAAGTGTTCTTCCCCATCTCTTTTGATTAATCTTGATGGGAAGTCTATTTTATTGGATACTAGAATAGCTACTCTAGTTTGCTTCATGAGTCTGTTAGCTTGAAAAACCTTTTTTCCATCAATTTTGTCTGCAGTGATAGCAATCGTGTTGCTGAGTTTTGTTTCTTGTACGCAGCAGAATGGTGGATCCCATTTTCACATCTGTTCTGTTAGCCTGTGTCTTTTTACTGAGGAACTGACTAGAGTGATGCTGAGAGATAGTAATGATCAATGATGGTTAATTCCTGTTATTTTGATGTTGATGGTGTTAGATTGTATATGTGAGGTGTGTGTGTGTGTGTGTGTGTGTGTGTGTGTGTGTGTGTGCACGCGCTCATGCATACTTTCGTTCTTTTGATTTTGCTGATGTGGAGCTGTTAATTTATTTTGTTTCCATTAGTATAGTTAACCTCCTTGGGTTGAAATTATCCACTAGTATCTTCTGCAGGGGTGGATTTGTGGAAATATATTGTGAAATTTGTTTTTGTTGTGAAACATCATATTTTCTCCGTCTAACATGAGTAAAAGTTTTGCTGGGCTTAGCAGTCGTGAACTGATGTCTTTGATTTCTTAGTGTCTGTAAGATATCTCCCCAGCCCCTTCTGGATTTTAGAGTCTCTGTTGAGAAGTCAGATGTCATTCTGATAAATTTGACTTTATATGTGACTTGGCCTTTTTACCTTTCTTCTTTTAATATACTTTCTTTGTTCTGTACAAATAGTGTTTCAATATTTATGTGGCAGGAGGATTTTCTTTTCCAGTCGAATCTATTTGGTGTTCTATAAGCTTATTGTATATTTATAAGCATCTCTTTCTTTAGGTAAAGGAAGTTTTTTCTATGATTTTGTTGAAAATATTTTATGGGCCTTGAAGCTTGTAGTTACTTTTGTCTATTGCTTGTATTCTAAAGTTTGGTCTTTTCAGAGTCCCAGAGTTTTTGGGTGTTTTGCATCAGAAACTTTTTATATTTAAATTTTTCTTTGACTGATGCGTTGATTTCTTCAATTATATTATCTACACTGAAAATTCTTTCCTCCGTCTCATAATCTGTTGGTGATTCTTGTGTCTGTAATTCCTAATCTCTTCCCTAGGTTTTTGGATTTCTAATATGTCTCATTTTTTTTTACTTCTTTATTGCTTCTATTTTCCTTCTCAAATCTTGGGCAGTTTTATTCACTTCCTTCAATTGTTTATTTGAATATTCCTGTATTTTATTATGGGATTTATTCATTTCCTTCACTTGTTTGATTGAATTTTTTGTATGTCTTTAAGGGATTTATTCCTATCCTCTTTTAAGGTCTTTATCATCTTCATAAGATTGGATTTAAGGTCATCTTCTTTTGCTTTAGTTGTGTCAGGTGTCCAGAGCCTTCTGTACTAGGATATCTGGGTTCTGGTGATGCTATATTGCCCTGGCTCTTGTTGGTTGCCTTCTCATGCTGGCCTTTAGCCACCTGGTTGTCCCTGGTGTTGGCTGGATGTTCCTGATGCTAACAGGACTCCTCAAAAAGTCAGGCGGAGCCTTGGGCCTGATAGTTGATCTCAGGTAATAGCAGCTACTCACTTCTTCTGCCTGGGTATTCCTGGGTACCTGCAGACCTGGATGATCCTGGGGCCAGCAGGCCACCTCCAGCAGAGAGGATACTGAGCTCTGCTGTCTGTGTCTTCAGGCAGGCAGGATAAATGATGTGCTTTTTAAAAATATGCTGTATTGTGATTCTTATCATAGATCTCTCTCTAGCTCTTTTTCTTTTCACCTTTTCTTTGTCTTTCTTTTGTACTTGCAAAGAATCTCAGAAAACCTGTTCATTATTCTCTACTTTTCCTTTGTACTGGTTAAGCAGGTGGTCTGGTTTAGCTTTCTTCTTATTTCCTTGTGTAATTTCTAAAGTGCTAGTGAAGTTGAATGACAACTAGAGGCATTTTGAAAATCTCTTCTTCCTGTGCATTCTCCTTGTGACACTAGGCAAGTTCTTGGTTCTTTAATTCTCTATAATATGTCAGAATGATTTTATTTTTCCTTCACATTACAAGCATGGATATAAAAATAATCAATAATGTTTTTGTGGGTTTTGGTTTTGGTTTGGTTTGGTTTTGTTTTGTTTTTTCAGCTGTTAAAGTATTTTCTGAACTATTCTGTCCAGATGGAATTTAACCAGTGTTACTCAGAAGTTCCATGGGAGTCAGAGTCTACTTAAACCAGTATCTAGATTTCTGGGTTCAAATTCTTTTTTGTTATTACTTTTAGTAAATGTACATGTAATGGATTAATATTTTTATATATTATCTCATATATTTAATATTATAGAATTTCCTTTATTAGCTTTCCCATGGTGAAAAACATTCATTATTTAAATAATCATCCTAAAAGTTGGCTCTTCTAAGTCATATCATTTGCATGGCACCCTCATGTAGCCTTTATCACCTGGTTTACCACAAAGATGGGATGCAGATTGAAAATACTGTGTGACATCTGCTTTTTCACCAACTGAAGATTATTAGTTAAAAATGCCCTACATCTTCTTTGCCATCACCTCTTTTACTAATTTTATAAGATGAGTGAGATATACTTTACAACATAAAGTTGGCTTCTTAGGACTCACAACATTGAAAGTTATGGAAGCTCCTTGAAAGCACAAGTTTTCCTTGTCTTCATGATAGATAGCCATGTAACCTGACAGCACTGGGCTTGGGCTTGCACAAGATAAATTCTGCAGAGTGGTCAACAGTTGCTCAGCTGTTCATAAAAGTGAGGCAAAGAGAAGATCTTAATGAGTGTTTTATATTTAATACAATATTTTTGTTTGAATCTCAGTTTTGTCTTTCTAGGGTCCCTCCAACTAATCAGAACTGACTTCATGGACAGCTTACTAGGGTGAATTTCAACAGTCTTTTACCTGAATATCCCAAGATATTGATGAAGTCAATAATGATGTCAAGTCTCAGAACACTAGAAATCTTGGACAAACCTGGGAGACAGTTTATCAATATCTAAGGTATTTATTTTTTCACAAAGTCTGTAGACATAATGTCACAACAGTATTTAAATAATATAATTAACTGAAGGTTTCTTCCAAAATAAAAATATTTTCCTTAGGTCAAGTACTTTATAAATTAGTATATAGTATTTATAATCTAATTATCAAATATTTTTATTTAGAAATCACAGAATTTTAACATTAAATATATGTTAAATTCAGCAATTCTTTGGATACCTGAATTGCTATTAAGACAAAGTGTTCTTATGTATAGTTTATACATACTTGACCCTGGTATCAGGAAACACAAATTTTTAGTTTCCTGTCGGCTACCTACAATGTGTGTTGTCCTGGCCTTTTCCTATAAGATGCTAAGTGAGTTGTTTACTACTAAGCTGCATCCTCACATCTCACAGTCTCTCTGGCTTTATTTTTGCTCTTAACAAGGTCTTCCTGAGTATTTTAGACAGGACTTGACTTCGATTTTCCTGATTTCAACATCTCATGTGTCTTAGGCAGGTATGTTCCGAAGCTTGAGCAAGGACTTTGTTTTCTTTTTTTAGTTCCTGCATACAAAAATACATTGTTTCCCTTTTCATTCAATCTCATAGCTTATGATACTTTGATCTACCAAGCTCTAAGTACAGAGTAACAATTTCATTGTATGATGTGTAGCTACCTGATCTGGCTGCATCTTTGTTTTGTTATGTTTTTTATTGCTTATGTTTTGTTTTGTTTTGTTCTGTTTATTGTGCCGTTGTAACTGCTTATTGATGGAAAAATTGGAGACAAGATTTAAGATATCCATCCTGCCTCAGCTATCTTTCTTCATGTTTATGTATCAGGATAGATTTGCAGAGCAGTAAAGGAATTTCGTCTTTGTTCCAAAGTTTCAGACTCACCAAGACAGGAAAGATGTCTTCTTCAAGGTTGCCAAGTACAAATAGCAGTTAATAGATGGAGGGGGAGACCTAGTGGCACTCAGAGGAAGGACAGCAGGTCACCGAGAAGAGACTTGATACCCTATGAGCATATACAAGGGGAGGTAATCCCTCTGAGGAACAGACATAGGAGAGGGGAATAAGGGGAAAATGGGAGGGAGAGGAGAATGGGAGGATACAAGGGATGGGATAACCATAGAGATGTAACAAGAATAAATTAATAAATAATAAAAATTTCAAAAAAATAAATAAAAATAAATAAAAACAAATAAATAAAAAAAATAAAGTTAACACTACTAAAGTTAACCATCCTGGCCTGGGAATGTTGACCACCGTATATCAATTTCTGTAAATCTTTATAGCAACCCCCTTCACTCTCAAATATCCCAGCTTTATATAACCAGTTAAACAGTTACACAGTCATGTAACCTATTAAACAGATAAACAGTTACAGAGCATTTCCTGTTTTTCTTTGTCCTTGCATCAAAATTTGGTATTGATTATCAATTGGTCATTTATACAAACTTTTTTTTCCCTGAAAGTATATAGGATTCAGTGTGAAATGAACTGTACCTTTTGGGACACACTATGACTAGAACTTTTAGTTTTTGTCTAACTGTTGTGTCTACACAATTAGATAAAGATTATGCAACTTTTAAATTTTCCATTGTTGGTAACTCAATTTTTAACTCTATTCTTCTTCTGAGAACTAGGATTTAATGTTACCCACTATAAAACATCAGAAAAATTTATGCATGCTAGTATGTATTTAATTATGTATATGTTGTAACTTATAGTCTATTAATATATTATGTTAATGTAAAATACATTGATGAAATCAACTAAAAGTACGTAAAAGAAGTACTCATCATCCACCTAATATTTTTCTTCTATTTATTGTGTCATTTTGAAATATTTTGAGAAAATGATGTTTCATTTTGGCAAATGTCCAAAGGGAATTATGAAAAAAATTACACTTTTTATAAAAACCTTTGTCACATAATATTTCTAAACAGAGGTTATGCTTACTCTAAATCTTAAAAGGTTTATTTGCCTGCAGTCATAATATAGATAAAACAGTAGATCGAAAGATAGCTTTATTAATTTGGTACAACTTTCTCCTTCATTTCTCCAGCACATTTTCATTCAGCTCTTAAAATGAATACTCTTTGAAACGTTCATATTTTTGTTACATTTATTTTTATATTATAATGGTCTAGGTTTCCATCTGCAAAAAAGAGGTATAAAATTTCCTGTAAGCTTGCATTAAAGCATAGACTTAACATTATTATCTTTATCATTACATTATTATTTTTGTGTTGTAAGCTTGCAGTATGTTTATGTTTTACAGTGTGTGTGCACTCGTGTATGTGTGTGTGTGCGTGTGTGTGCGCGTGTGTGTGCATGTGCACTACCGCGTGCGCATGTGTGAATGTGTGTGTGCACTCGTGCATGTGTGTATATGCATGTGTGTGCATGTGCACTCCCGCGCGCGCATGTGTGGATGTGTGTGTGTGTGTGTGTGTGTGTGCGCGCTGATGAGTGCTTATGCATGTGGATGACCAAGGTCTTCATAGAAGACATCTTTCATTAATGTTTCTCTGCTTTTATTTTTTAAAACAAGGACTCTTGCTGAGTTTGAAGCTCACCAATTTGTCTAAGATGGCTGGTCAGTGAGCTTCAGAAGGCTGTCCACTCTTTAGTAGTTGTAATATAAAATGATTGTTATTATCTGGGAGAAAATAGTTAATTAATTTAATTTATTGAGTCTGTAGTGCTTATAGAGATTTCAAAGATCTATGTTCAAGGAGAGGTACGCTTGTAAAGTACAATAATCAATAAAGGACTATACAGATGAATTATCCTTTGTGAGTGACACAGGGATAAAAGCAATGTTTTCCTCACAGTTCCAAGAGTCAGAGAAATCCAAGGTGAGAAGACTCACAGATACTCTATATGTTGAGAACTTACTCTCAGGCTGAAAAGAGATAACTTCCAATACTGAATATACATCTTCAAAGGAAGAAATACTTTTTGGATAATGGCTAAGGTAGCTAAAAATGCACATCTTAAATCCTAATGTACGGCACAACAAGACACAGCTTTCTTTTGAGCTACTTCCATACTTCCCAGCATAAATTGTACGATTCTGTTCTATAATCCTTTCTTATTCTTCTGCTTCCTTCTTGTGTTTATTTTCATTTAATTTCTGCATTGGACAAAAGGAATTGTGGGGTTTTGTGAAAATAGATGCCCCAATATAACAAAACAGGATGAATGTAAACTATGAACTAAAGAAAGAATAAAACTGAGAATATAAAATGGAGGATATAAAAATGAAAGTAGTGTAACCACATGCTTGAGCCCAGGAGGGCACGCAGGGACAGAAACACCAACCAGAGAGCATGCAAGGCCTGGACCTAGGCCTCCTACACATATGTAGCTAGTCTTCATATGGGTCTCCTAGCAAGTGAAGCAGGACCTGTCTCTGACATGAATTCTGTTGTTTGCTTTTGGATCACTTTCCCTTAGCTTGGCTGCCTTTTCTGCCCTCAGTGAAAAAGGATGTGCTTAGTTCAGATGGTATGCCAAGTACCAAGATGTGGTGGCGGTGGGACTCCCTTTTCTGAGGAGAAAGGGACGGGAAAGGATGAAGGAGGCCCGAGGGTGAAACCTAGAGGAGAGGAAGGAGGAGAAGGCAATCAGGGTCTAAAGTGAATATGTGAATTAAAAAATAAAACTGAAAAACAGTATCTATATAAAATAGCCATGTAGTTGGTTAGGTTATTCCTGAAGTTTGTTAGTGTATCTTTTGACTGTTGGTACGAAGGGGCAACTGACTAATTGATAACATTATGTTCTGTACTTACAAGGGGGAAATCCTGAAGAAAAGCACACATATTTGAGGTTTTTCAAACCCACTAAATGATGCTCCAAAAGTAAGTCATGAACGATGAAATTAAGATATAATTTTAATACAAACCATTGCAGTTTACACACTGGTGAATGTTAGATAATCGGGTTGTTATTCAAATAAAATAGTGAGTGATGTCATCATAGCCAAATAGTGGTGTATTTCACTGACTGCTTAACTTAGTTCAATTGGGATCTGAGGCAATTATGGGAGAAGCTGAATTTTTTTTAAAGTTTGACTTAATATCTTGATTTGATTTGAGATAATAATTTGTTAATATAGTTATCTCAAGTGATGTTTGTTATATATAAAGTAAGTTTAAAATTGTACTGCCCTCTTTTTACATCCATCAGATCTTACAGTAACTTTAGTGCTGAAAATAGATCTCTCATCCTTTAGTTGAGATGACCAACTGTGTGAAACCTCACTCTGCAATTTTAGCAATTATGAATATCTGATCAAAGAGGATATATTGTGGCAGAACAGCTACAGCTAGCTGAGGGTCATCTCCAGCAAATTGTTGTAAACCAACAAGTTACAGCAAAAGTGAAAGTATAAAAGTTCTATCAAAATGCAACTGTTATAATCATGTTGACCTTGGAAAAGCTAATGAAAATGTAAATCTTTGTTCCATCCAGAACTAATAAAAATCCATAGTGAAGTAAACATTTACTTTGGAACATGATTGCTTCATTTAAACTATTATAAACTACATCTTAAACGTGAATTGACATATAAAGCCCTCTTTTGAGTTGTTCATCAAAGTTGTTGCAGGACTCACACATTACAGACTATCATCATTGCTGTTGGTTCCCATCCGGAATGGAAAATGCCTCCATACTTCTGAAGACACAGGACTCAGAAGCCCATAAGATAGAATTGACCTGAATGCCATGTCTCTGAGGACAAGCTTTCATGATACCAAAAGACACAATAGACGCTTCCTAAGGAGAGAACCAGCCAATATTTCTAACCAGCCTGATGTCTATGAACCCCAACAAAGACTAGCATGGCACAATGCATGTAAAGGTGTATCAGTGGTATACAAACCTTGCCAGTAACTACAGCTTTCTAATTGGATTTAAGATTAGCTCAACAAGAGGAAAACTATG
Organism: Acomys percivali; assembly: GCA_907169655.1. NCBI lineage: Eukaryota > Metazoa > Chordata > Mammalia > Rodentia > Muridae > Acomys > Acomys percivali. Next base: position 11,639,019 of record OU015748.1, read on the forward strand.
CTGCTACTTAAAAGCTATTTAAGTACTCGGTGCTAGTAACAGCAGCGTGCATCTTGGAGAAGTAACAACAAACCCCCACCTTACCAAACCAGTACAATTACAACTACATTCTAAATGTTTTCCTTTATACCTACACACATAAGTGTAGTCCTCACTGTTCATCAAGGAGACTTCTCTTTGGGAAAAACAGAGACCATTACAGGAAACTACAACCAACAAAAATGCAGAGTTGAGGAGTCCAGTCCCAGTGAATACATCCACATAACAATTTCTGTACCCAGGACTCAGAACCTTATGGAAGAGGGAGTGGGAGGATTGCCAAGGGATAGAGGATCAGGGAGGTTGCTCTGAGATAGTTGACATTGATAATTGACTTGTAGTTTATCTATTATTTACAAACTGCTCAAAATTTTAAAGTATAATAAAAGAGGTTGTCCTAACAAGCTAAAATTAAAAACTAGGGCTAAACATTTTCCGTACCAATGAGGCATGGGGTTTTAAAAAGCAATTTGTTCTAGCATTGGAAGAAACTTCCACAGTGTTCTAAAGAACATGGAATGTGATTGCAAGGTTTCTGGTTGTGTTTCGGCAAATAAAAAGGAAGCTATATGCCTGAGTTTTTTTCCATTTCTAAAGCTCTTGTGAATGCAACTGGGAGCTTAACTAGAGACAATTCTCATAACTGACTTACAAAAAAATGCACCTGTGCCAATCACAGCCCTCTGGCAGCCTATTGATTATATAATTATGGAATTTCATTGAATAATCAAGGCAAATCCCTAGGGATGGACTAATTCCTTCACTTCCCTTCAGTATTCTAGCCATGAAGGTTCCCTTCTCACACTGCTCAGAGGGAAGTTCTCTGAACCTTTACACTCTCACTTGATTTATGCTGTTCTTCTTCCTCTGTCTTCACGAACACCAGAAGAGACCATCAGATCCCATTACAGAGGGTTGTGAGCTACCATATGTTTGCTGGGAGTTGAATTTCAGACCTCTGCAAAAGCAGTTAGTGCTCTTGATTGTTGAGCCATCTCTCCAGCCCCTGTTCTTCTTTTTCAACAGAATCTTTGCTAAATTTATTTTGTTTAAATATTTTATTTTATTCATATATTTAAATGAGTAGGTGATTGAAAAATCTAGCTGTCTATGATTTAGTCTATCAGAAGTTATTAGCTTATATCTACATGTCATTTGAATTAATAGGTATTTGATATCTATTACCCTCCCATTTATAATCAGTTTCAATTTTTTTCTACGGTTTCAGTAATTCAGTGAATAACATAAATAATTTATTTATGTTTTAGATTACATGTCATTCTGAGGAAAGAGGCACACTGTCTTGGCTCTGAGGTATTGAGGAAATGAACTACATCTTTGATATATCTAAGCTGCATGTTACTTACTGGTCATTCAATGGTTGTCTTGTTTGTCAGATTGGATATTTCAAATTTTAGTATGTGGGTTCAATGAACCTTATGTGATAGCCTATCCATGTATCACAATGCTGTTGTCATTTTTCTCACCATATTTCTCTATAAAACCTCATCATCTTATGTTATTACAGGAAAGGGCAAGGTTAGTACAAATTGCAGTTTTAGAAAAGGAAAGGCGGTGATGGCGCACGCCTTTAATCCCAGCACTCGGGAGGCAGAGGCAGGCGGATCGCTGTGAGTTCGAGGCCAGCGTGGACTACAAAGTGAGTCCAGGACAGCCAAGGTTACACAGAAAGACCCTGTCTCGAAAAACCAAAAAAAAAAAGAAAAAGAAAAAGAAAAGAAAAGAAAAGGAAAGATTGATACATTTTTCTACTTCATTTTTCATTATTGTTGATCTCTTACTGTGCCTCATTTATAAACATTACATATATATATATGTTCATAAAAGAAATAAAATAATATCTAACGGTTCCAATATTCTCTCACATGTCAAGTAACCACAAAAAGTCTTAACATATAACCCCATAATCAAGGGTTACTTCTTTTGCATCATGATTATCATGTCTATATGAATTTTTATAGAAAAGAACCCTGTGGAATTTATAAGGTACACACTTTACTTCTATAGTATCAAAGTTTTAATGAAGCAAATGGGTCTAAAAACCATGTAATCATTCTTTACAAAAATTTGTAGACGTCTGGCAAGATAACTCATAATGCAATAGCATATTAAAAAGACTGGCACAATCTTACATAATAATTTAGATTAATTAAACTAAAATCAAAGCTTATAGTATAAGATTCTGGCAACACATTTGGATACAATGTAGTCTGAAAGGGGCAAAGTTTATTTTATTTTATATTTTTTATTAATTAAACATATTTTATTTTTGCATATACCTTTATATTTTTACACATATATACAATTAACTACCTATAGCAAGAAGAACCATGACACAATCAAGAATTATATAAATGTTATATTCATAGTGCTTTGGCTACTTGTATTTGGCAACCTTGAAGAAAACATTTTTCCTATCTTGGTGCCACTAAAATTCTGAATGTAAATCAATCTCCATCACATCTTGTCATTATCAACTTAAAACATCTATCTATACCGAAAAACATAACAACCCCTAAGCTTCTTTGTAAAACTAAGCTACTTGGTCTTCAGCTCCATCAGAGACTTCAGATGGAAAAAAACTTGATTACCTGAGTATGCTGGGAGTGCAAGTTAGTAGCTTTCCAACTGAGAAGATAACTGAGACAGTTTTCTACCCGAATAGTCACTCAAAACTCTCTATAATGTTGAAGCATCTTCATCAGCCTTCTGGCACAATATATCTGACAGACATATTTGTGAGGCAGGAACTATTGAAGACTTGCTTACCCTGTCTTTGCAGAGTTTGGCCTTTGACTCTGCCTGCATCCAAGCTTGCCCGGTTTAGGTAGAATTCTGTCTGTAGTAGAAAAGAGGACATTTTGCACAGTGGGTTTTTTTTTTAATTGCTTTTATTTTTTATTTTTTATTTTTTATTTTATTTAATTTTATTAATTTATTCTTGTTACATCTCAATGGTTATCCCATCCCTTGTATCTTCCCATTCTTCCTTCCCTCCCATTTTCCCCTTATTCCTCTTCCCTATGACTGTTCCTGAGAGGGATTACCTCCCCCTGTATATGCTCATAGGGTATCAAGTCTCTTCTTGGTGACCTGCTGTCATTCCTCTGATTGCCACCAGGTCTCCCCCTCCAGGGGACATAGTCAAATGTGAGGCACTAGAGTACATGAGAAAGTCATATCCCACTCTCCACTCAAGTGTGGAGACTGTTCTGACCATTGGCTAGATCTGGGTAGGGGTTTAAAGTTTACCGCCTGTCTTGTCCTTGGCTGGTGCCTTAGTTTGAGCGGGACCCCTTGGCCCAAATCTGCCTGTCATAATGTTCTACTTGTAGGTTTCTAGGACCCACTGGATCCTTCTACTTTGCTATTCTCACTTGGTTCTCTCATCTAGAGTCCCAATAGGATGTCCTTCCCCCCTATCCCAGTTTCCTGGTAAGGGAAGGCTTTCATGGGGTTTTTTTTTTTTTTTCTTTTGCCACATTTCAAGCCATCTGCATAAGGAGGTTCTTTCATGTTCCTCATCCTCTTTGAGGTAGGCTTAATGTTGCCAGGAGTTAACCTGTGTCATTGTCAGTGAATCTTTAAAAGAACAAAAATATGTTAAATCCCACATTCTGCATGTCTCTGAGGTTTTTGAAGCTCTTTTCTAACTATCCTACCTTACTTTCTATAGCATCATATCTATCTGTCACACCTAAGATGTATATTCTTGTGATAAAAGTAGAATAGTAATTGACATGACAACAATTTGATCAACTAATTATTAATTTGCATAACTTATTTATTCTAAACAGCCTGCAATAGCACTTTCAAAATATTGGAAGTAAACCTTGTATTATAATTGAGTTATATGAGTACAATACCTCATATTAGAGTAGAAATATATATATATACATATATATATAGTGTCTGAAGAATAATCTTATATTTGAATTCTATACCACTGTATCTAGAATTAAACTTAGAATTAAACTTTGTATCTATATACAAAACTCTGTACCAGTGAATTAAAAACAGCCTTGTGAGTGACAATTGAGGGATTAATTTGAGGAGTAGATTCACTAATATAATTTTTGTTCTATCTTCCGTATATATTTCTATATTCTCCCTTTCTTCTCAAGCCCTGTCTCCAAACCTAAGAATATAAGATAAAGGAAAAGAGAAACATCACTGAGTATAACATTGTTTTGTCTCTAAATAAGACCAATAATAACTTGTAACCAACTCCCATTGATAATAACCTCCTATAGCCTAAGAAAGCAACCAAAACCTCCCTGTCCTCTCCTTAAAGAAAATGGGGTGTCATTCTTTTAAGATTTTTTCTAACTGATTTGAGAAGAATAATGCCTTTGTAAGGACCTAAATAAAAGTGTGGAAATGGTCACACAAGCTAGGAATAGCATATGCTAGAATCAAAGCACAAGTTGATTAATTTGTCTTAGAAAATATTTTCTCTTCTTCTCCATCACTTTTAAAAAATAAAACCTTAAAGTCTGACCCACAGGAAAATACTGGGGGACAGCATTCAACGTTTTATTTTTTAAGAGTGATGGAGAAGAAAAGAAACTATTTTCCAAGGCAAATTAATCAGCTTGTGCTTTGATTCTAGCATATGACCAACGATAGAAACTCACAAGTGAAAATGAACTGTGAACACTTTTAGGAACATTGCATGCTTTGCTGTATTAATTCTCATTATGTTATGGCCTTTTCAGAGATTTATAATTTTCATTAATGTGTGACTAAATTGAGAAGAGGACACGAAGTTACATCACTATTTAATGAGGTAGGAGTACAATGTTATTTAAAATTCACCTAAAGTTAACAGATTGCAGAGTTTGTACTCATAAACCCTAAGCACACCACCTCCTGATACAGGGAGTCACATTGTATCAACAGTGGTGATTGATGCTATTGGTGCTACATGTAAGTGGTCATGAGCCCTGGAAATATTGTCTGGTGGAATGACATTTTGCTGTATATATGCTGTATATATTTTGAAGAATTAGTGTCGAAAACATTATGGAACTGTCTATCACTAAACTTTTATAATGGCCACATGTGGAAATGTGTCAAGATATATTGAATAAAATGACCCATTTTAATATTATTTAAATTAGCTGTTAAGGTTATTAGCAAGTTTTAGGAGAACCAGGGCTACACAGAAAAACAATGTCTTGAAAAAGTTATTAAAATTAATTTTACTTTTCTTTTTAATCCGTTATATTTTCCCAGCATTTGTTAGATAAATAGTAAGTAATAAAATAGTAACTTTAAAAAAAATAGTACATTATGACCAAATTAATTAACTTTATACATCATAGCTGATTTTCTTGTCAAAACAACATAATTGTACCATAATGTAATACAGTAAAATTGGGAGTCTTATGAAAAGTATATCTGAAAGATATTAATATGAGTATTACCTTTAAAAACATGAGCATCAGTCTATTGAAAAACTGGCTACATAGGCCTTCGTGTATGTATGTATGTGTGTTGTGGTTGTTCTGCAAATTACTATGTAGTCAAATATTAATTGCTTGCCTCCTAAGACCTTTACTGTCGTAGAAGCAAGTTCTCATGTAAAATTGTATGACCCTTACATCCAAAATTATCCAATTGGCTAATAATGTTGCTGACAGAGAGAGCTGGGCCGAAGAAAGATAGGTGGCGCTAAGGTTCACAGGCTTGTTGGGTCTCAAGAACCACAAGGAAGAGAGAGGAAGGAGAAAGAAAGGAGCTGGTCACCATGGGTTACGGTAACCAAGAGCACCTGGTCAAGAGCAGCTTGATCTGAATAGTAGACTGATGGAGGAGAAGCAACCAAAATAGAAAATATGCAAGTATTTATGGGGATTTTGGATGGGGAGCAGACAAGGTAGCGTAGAGGGTTAATATCTGCCCAGTTCCACAATAATAAAGCTTATAATAAATCTAGCAGATATCTTTATCTTTTATTTATAAAATAGCGGGTTAAGGAATAACTGATGCCGTAATAATTTCCTACATGTAATGAATATATACAAAATAATTCACTTTACATAGGTGTCTATATATTCACATTCCTGTATGTGTTTATACATATGGATATTTATATAGTTATGCATAGTGTTTGTATGTATACATATTAGGTATGTATGTGAATGCATATGAATATATGTATACTATACAAAATATATACAAGTCATCACTGCAGTTTGTGATATTATTTTTAAAATTATATTGTAACATTTTATTGAGTGCTTGCTAGGTTTGAACTACTATTCTGTTTTTGACTTCACTTAATTCATTATTCTATATCCTAATTGCATTGTAATGGTACTGTTGATATCATTGCTTCAAAAATAACTGAATTGGAGATGAGTATGATAGCATATGTGGTAATTCTGCTGATCATAATGCTGAGGTGAGGCAGCAGAATCACAGTAAATTTGAGGCCTATTTATTTTATATAGTGACTTTAGTCTTGCTTGGATTATAAAATGAAACCTTCTCTCTAAACCAACTGCAACATGTAAGTGAATGGAGCTAGCAGAAGTTAAAAAATTTTGAGTCTCAGAGGACTAAACAATGAAAATGTTATAAAAGAAACAAAGATTGCTATTTATGGAGAGACTTAAAGAAAGGAATTCCACATTTGCCTAATAATTACTTGTGTGTAAGCAACATTGTGTGCAATACCATGCTTTCCCCCTCTGTATTTTATACTGGACATCAATTCTTCAGCATTTATCATTTTAATTGCTGTCGTTATCTCTTAACAAATTCATATTTCTCATTATTTCTCTGGTAAATAGACAATGGATAGAAAGACAGATGACAGAAATTTTCATGGTATACATAAATGACAGTCAAAACACTGAGAATTGCTGAGACAGTCAGCCAAAAGCTAGAAATATAAATTATATATCTTCATTTTTTAACCAGAAAAAGACAGCATAAATCTACTTACATCTTTACATAGTAAGCAACTATATAACTGCTTTTTAGTTAATACGTGATAATGTTCAATTGTCACAGTTAATGAATTATGAGCTGAGTACTTAGCATGTGTGTGAATTCCTCCGATAAGTTGTATTGTCTTCTACCATACTTAATTTGCTTCTCTGCATTAAGTTGAGAAAATTTGCAATTAAAAAAGTGCCTGTTAGTTCAAAATGTTTACCTTCAAATTACTGTCGCTCAAAAATACACAATTATTCTGATGGATAGGATCGCTTATCAGAAAAATGTAACAGATAGTTAACACTTTAGTTTTCATTGCCATATTTTCTATTTCTATTTTATTTCACTGAATAAAACCTAGGATGGTTAAATTTATAAATTTGTCTATGTAGCTTTGCAAATATTTGTGTGTATACCTGTGAATTGCAGATTATTTCCTAATTTTTTTTTTTACATGGGAATGGGAAGGGATTTACATTTTATGCAAATACACTATGGTGGTTTTCAGGCCTGGTATATAGTAGTTTAAAGAGATTAGGATTGACAGCAGCCATAAAAAAGGAAATCTCCATATAATGGGCATTTATAAAACTGAATCTAAAACCAGGACAATTTGAGAGAAAGTGTTGTCTTTTCTTAACTTGATTTTTCTGCTTATTTACCTCTTAAAACAAAAGCGCATGTCTAAATGGAAAATCATTTTCTACTTTTCTCTTTAAAATAGTCATAATTGAATTGAAGAAAATTATTGTCATTTTTTTTTACCTGAAAGATAGTTGTTCCTTATGATTTTTCACTGAAACAAAACATTTGCACAGAATTACACCTGGAATCATAGCTTATCATTAAAGTAACCTTAACTATAATATGAAACTATTATTCAGTATTATATTTATAATATGCTCACTCTTAAACATTATTAAAATACTTGAAATAATTATCGACATTAATTGTCAGATGCATAAATACTGATATACTTACATGCATTATAGCCTTAAATTTTGACTATAAATAAACTTCATATATTCAATGATTCTAAAAGCCAAGTTGTTCTGGATTTTTTATATTTAGAATTTATTCAATGATATGAATGCATGATTTCATTCAACGTTTTAACACACAGCTATACTTCATTATGTTAGAATTAACTGTATGGATTGAGATGAAATTTGTCATTCGTTTTAAATCAACATATTTAAAAGATATAGGTTAGAATATTCTAGATTTAAAAGCACATTTCTTCACAGCCTTTGCATCTTAATGGTACGTTTCATTTGAATTTGATTTCATGAAAGTTGTGCAACAAAGAATATGTGAAGGATACTATATTTTTATGGACAGTTTCTCATGTTTTCTTCCTTGTTTGGCTGTACTTATATTGGTACTTTCTTGTAGACATGATCTCATAAATTATTTCATTCTTCCTAAATTTCATTCAATCAGAAATTCAAATGCTCTTTCTTTAAATTAACTATAAAACTTTATATGTATGACAACATTTCAGAGCCCTAAGACAGAGGTACATATATGCCATAATTTTTTACCTTTGCTTTTATGTGCCTCTATAGATTCTTACAAACATACTTCTTTTCCCTTACATAACTATTTCCTTTACTCTTCTTTTTCAATATTCCATGATTGAAAGCTTTCTCCGGATTGTACTGTACACATTTAGTTATGTTAGTGTTCACTAAAATGCTCTTTACATTACAGAAAAAGATAAAGCCTTTAGCTTTGGAAGCTACCATCTGTGTGGGTTTTCCTGTGAGTATTTTGCTTATGAAATATCTGAAATGAATTTATAAGCTGATTATCACTAAATAGTCTAACATGATTGATCATTTGTTGGAATACTAGTATATAGTGGTTACTTATAAGGTTGTATTTTTATATAATTTAAAAGCAGTATTTCAGTTTTCCTCTTTTCCATCATATTTATCATTTGTACTTAATTTTTAAGTGATCTTCAAACACCATACTAGACACTACCACAGAATTCAAAGCAACTCACTCTCTTCTATCATTTTGTCTAAAATCCCAACACTTGAACTTGATTTGTAAGTTTTGCTGAAAGCTATTTCTTTGAAGGCATTTTGAGACCTTACCTATTGTACATGCATACAAGTGGCATCTGTTGAGCAAAGATATTGTGACTATACCCAAAATTTTCCTCAGTGATATAGCATTTGAATTTAATGGACATCTTCCCATTCTTAAAGTCTCCTTTTGGGACCTGTATGTGCTGATATTGCACGTTCATTTTTGTTTTCTTTATGGTTCTTTAGTTGATATCCTATCATTTGCTTTAATTATTCTTACTTCTGACAGATTTTTATATCTCCAAAGTCTGTCCAGAACTCAAGCCTTTCACTAATCTCTTATTATCCCCAGTCTAATTGCTGCATTCCTACCTGTGTGATGATATTCATAATTCTTGCCATTTCAAACCATATATGTATATTTAAATTAATTCTATAGATAGATAGATAGATCTTTAAATTAAATCTATATTTCCTTCCATCACAAAGTTTTTTAACTGTAATTTCACTATTATTATTATTATTATTAATTATTATTATTATTATACGAGTCTCTCAGTTTTTCAGCGCAGAATTGGCATACAGAAAGTTGCAGTGAGAGCTAAATGTCATTAGAGGAAAAACCACAAAGAGAAACATTTTCTTGTTTTCCATAGCAACGACCCACATGTTATTTATAAATCGAAAATGATAACACAAAATCACAAGCATTTTCTCATGCTTTACAGATAATCTGGGAACTGAGAATTAGCAGTATATTAACATCTGAAGAAAACACATTGGTATTAACGTTTAGGATGCTTCATAGATAACTGATTGATAACAGGAAGGGCTCACATTCCCTGCTAACCTCACCCAGCACACCCCGGAGCATTGTCATGGATACATCTAGCTATTCTTTCTATTTCTATTTCCAATTGTTCAGGAAGCTCACTCAATTTATTTCACACAATGGTTCAGATCTGTCCTTTCCTTTCTATTACCAGTGCCACAAAACAGTCTCAAGGGTTCCATGACCTTTCATCCAGAGAATTATAAGAAACTTTTATGTGATTTATTTTCCTCTAAATCTTTTCTTTCATTATATATATATATATATATATATATATATTACATTACTTTTTGAAGATGTTTTCTTCTAAACTAGAATTTTGATCATGCCAAATTTGAAGGAAGAATTTCCATTACTTTGAATTTCCCGATAGATAATACATAAGTTATTTCCTGAAATTGAATACTGTACATTATAATGTGGTATTATTTGCAGTGATTTTCATATATGCATATACCCTAAAGCACTTTACTCTCATCTGTGTAAATTCACCTCCTACATTATTGCTTTCTCACTTCTGCTGGTTGATCATTTCTCCCCCTGTTGACGTCATTCCTTTATTTTTCTTGATTAGTCAGTTAGAAATTCTTCACCGTCTCTGTATTAGCAGGAGAAGTGTCTGTAAATTTAGGACTTTGCACATTTCCTCTACCTGTTTACATGATCTACTTATATAAGTATATTTTAAATGGACATACCATAAGACCTTCTAGTATGAGGTAGAGGCTTAGAAAATGGTGTTAATGTTAAGGAGTTTTAAATATCTATTTTATATCTTAAAAATATTCATTATGTCTGAATATCACTGAAACTAAAGATGAAGTGTTAAAGTGCTAGAAAACTCATCATATTCATTACATTTAAAGGCCTTAAAATGAGACAAGGTGTATTTTTTTTGCTTATGAACTAAAATGTTTTAATTAATATCTATTTATTATTAATGTGTAGATAATTTTATTTCATAGACTTTGCTTATCATTTTACATATTTATATTTAATCTATAAATTGTTAGATATAATCTTGCTGATTTTCTCACCATGATATACATGTTTCTTTTGAATGAGTTATCAAGTTATATAATATAAATAAAATATTTGACTATTTGTATATTCACTCAAACAGCTAATATCAATAGATTCCTGAAGCATTTACTATTTTGAATATTCCATAATCAGTATTAAATAATTCATTTTCTCTTATTTTAAAAACTTATGTATGTAATATTTGTATTATACTATGTATAATTTTTTAAAGTATGAAAGGTTTTAATGCTAAACTACATATATTATTTTTAGTTATAATTATTAAAACATATAAATTCTTCTTTTTTCCAGTTACATTGTGTGAAAGTGTTTGGATAGTGTGTGTTCTGTTTCCTAAAGCAAAGAGTGACAAAGTGTAAAAACAAAACAAAACGGTAAATAGTGATGTGGAAAGCACTATTACTATTCAGTGTTACTGATAAGTGAAAGTGGGCATGTCAATATTTATTTTGGAAGAAGGTAATCAATTTTTCTCAGAAATGAATAGTCTTGATTTAATTTAGTTAGTAAAATACCCAGTTATTTTTTAATTGTCATATATTTGACTGATTTGATGGCACAACACTACATTGCTAGTACTTCAGAAGTAGAGTCAGGAGAGTCAGAAGGTCAAGTCGGCCTCTAGCACACACACACACACACGCGTGCACACACACACACACACACTCACACACATTTATATATACACATATAAATATCTGTATGTATGTATATATAGGTATGTATGTGTATATATATTCCTTTGTGGACATTTTTCATATATTTGGATTTATATTATTTTATGTTTTAAAACTCTTTATAACCTTAAAACTATTTTAAGTAAAGATAATTATAACAATATTTAATAAACATTGCAAGTAATGTCAAAATTTGACTAACTTCATGGGTTTCTATTTCTGGCAAGTCAGCTCTGATATGCTCCCAGATTATTTTTTTTAAAAAAAATATATCAGTAATCAGCAGTTGATAAAATAGCTCAGTATATAAAGACGCCAGCTGCCAAGCTTGATGTCCTTATTTGAATCCCTAGGTCCAACATGATGGAAATAAAGAGATGATTCACATAAGATGCCCTCTACCCTCTGAATGCCACAAGTCGGCTATGTACTACTAAATACATCTACATATATTCCTACTAAATAAGAAAGTATGTAATAGAAAATAAAAAAAACATGATAATCACAGAGATCAGCTTTGGGATGCAGGCCAACTTCTATCTCACTGTTAAGACAAGAATCACTTTGACCTGATCTTCCTGTCTCCATCTTCTGAATGCTATGATCATAGGCATGCCCACCATGTCCAGTTTGAGTGGTAATGGGAATCAACACAGGTGAGCTCTCTGTCACCTGAGTTACATCTTCATTCTTATACTACCTACCTTATAAAGATATCTTTTGTAAGTAAGTGTGAGCCCTTATGATAATTTGTATATTCCCTTTCTGAGACAAATTTTAAGTATATTGAAAAGTATATGCTGATTTTGTTATTTCAGTTTCTAAGCTTTTTTATTAAGATCCTCATATATATTCTGAATTTTTTGAAATTCTTTCACTGTATAAATGGCTCAATTAAAGTGGCAAGCATGGAACTTGCATGGGTCTGTACCAGATTCTCTGCATATATGTTGTAGCTATTAGTTTGATGGGGTAGTCGGACTCCTACCAGTGGAAGCCAGTATATCACTTACTCTTTTGAATGCCCTTGAAACTCTTCCTCCAATTTAATTACCTTGTCCAATTTTCATGAGGGGTTTAACTTTGTACTACTAAATCTTGTTTTGTCCAGTTTGACTCTAGTATGTTGGTGGTTTACTCATTTCTGAAGAGGAATGGAGGGGAGTGGATCTGGGTGAGAGGAGAAGTCATGGTGGGGTGAACTGGGCTAGGGGCTAGGAGTAGTTGATGAAGGGGAACTGTGACAGGGGTGTATTATGTGAGAGAAGAATCTACTTTCAATTAAAAAGAAAATTCCTAATATCTGCCTTCAGAAAGTTCACATGTAAAATAAGTCTAAATTCTGTGTGCTTTGAAAAAGCAATGAAAAATTGGATGTAGTCTTTATTATATCAGAATTGATTATTAAAGAGACTATTATAAGAGTATTAGAAATAGATTAAATTCCAAGGAAATACAGAATGAAACTATTTTACAATGAGTTAAAATAATTCCTATAAATAATGACAGGGGACTTCAACATGTGAGATGTGGGAATTATTAGATTTCAACTAGAGTATTATCATTAAAGTTTAAAAAATGTCCGCAGTCTCAAATATAAGTCTCATAAAGAGGACCTACGAAATTACTGCCAAAAAAAGTTAACTCATCTCTTATGAAATAGAAGGAAATAGATTAACATTTGTTGAGGGAAATTAACTCATTTTGTATAGTTTAATTTAGGGTAGTTATAGCGCATGCAAACGGAGATGTACTAAAAAAAAAAAAAACACAAGTAAAAACAATGTGTAGGATTGAAACATATTTTAGACATTTAAAGATACAATGTAGTCACTCTGATTCAGTCATTTAAACTTGTATCTTATTGAAGTTACATTAGTTAATGCAATGCTGTTTTTTAAAAGGTAATTGTACTATTATAATTTAAAATACTTATAATATGTAGACTGTAAGTTGTCAATGGATGTTAGTTAAAATAAACAGTGAAAGTGAAATCTCCTCTTATGTATCAGCTGGGGTGAAATTTTGTTCTAAATAACTTGTTCTAGAACCATATGGCCTTAAGGATTGTGCGACAGCTTGTAAGGAGGAGATAGAAAAATTATCATAAATTGAGCTGCCTGACAGGAAGACCAAGTTCCAGGATTGGATTGTCTAGTGGAATCAACAGATGAGAGACAGCAATGAAGGAAAAGAAGATGAAAATCCAGTCACTGAGCATGCAATTTGCCAACATTAAGCATGGACTTAATCTTAAATACAACCTGCCCTGTGCATGGTTTATCTGTATACAATTTTCAAAAAAAAAAAAAAAAGTAGCAGCCAAAATACCTAACACTCTTCTAATAACTCTAACACTTGTGAATCAGCTGATTTACTGAAAGCTAAATACTTATACACTCAGCTATCTTCCTATCGCTTATACATTCATTTACGTCCACACTCAGTTATATTGATTAGTTTTTGCTTGGAGATGCTCATTTTAATTTAGTTTTCGAAGATTTAGGAAATTTGAATTAGTATATTGATATTGTATTGAGCCAAATCGTTACAGGGGGAATTTTGCAGTTTTCACATTTCCTTATTAAGTTTGAGTATGAAATTAACTTCACCAGGTGATCAGAAAAGATGCCATATAAAAGGTATATAACTACCACTCGACCAGAATTCATTTCAAATATATGTTTAATACTTAATTTGTATTGCACCCGTCCTTAGAGGCACATGCAAAAATGACTTTAACATTGAAATAGAATAGAATAATTGAATGAGAGCCACAGATAACTATAGCTAATTGCAGTGACAAAATAACTGTAAATGCATGGGTTTGAGCACTATAATGAGGTATAATGGCAGGGAAAACAGGTATATAGGATGATTACTAAATTCTAGACATTGAGATCAGAGATGCTCTGATTTGAAGAAAACTGAGTAAGATAAATATCAGTTTAAAATGATAATTTGGAAACACAATCTGAAGTCAAGTCAAACTGATTGGGTTTAGTACTAGTAATAAATGTGGATCTGCGTTTGTTTTATAACTATTGAGAAGTCTTTGGAGGATTATGAGAAAGGAAAGAATGTATAATCAGAGTTAGCTCTCTGAAAGACCATTGCAATGTGTCAGCCATAAAATGGCAATGGTTGCTTTGCAATTCCTGTCTCTAATCTAGGCCAAGGAAGCCTTGTCTTTGCCATAAACATCCTGGACTCAGACTTGGGAATGGGAAGTTAGTGTATATATATATATTACTTGTAGTGGTTGGGTATTAATCAGTGACTAAGGGGAATCTCTATTCCTGTACATGTTAAGTTACTGAAACAGGTCCTCACTGGCCTGCATGTGTGTGCACTGAATGGTAGCTGGTATAAAGTAAGCATACCAATAACAAAAGCTAGAAAAGATAATTGTGGACACTGGTACATCACTTCTATCACAGTGTATGGAATTTAGAACTTACCCACGTTTCCAAATTGAAGAGTATCAAAATTTAATAATTTGGTCACATAAATTTTCCTTCTGTTCTTTCTTTGCAATCTACAGTTACTGACACTGAATTCTCATGATTTTGTACAATGATGGTATTAAGAACAAGATAAATGATCAATATACCGTCATCTTGATTACATAAATATATGGATAATGACCCTTAGGTATCATTTCCTAATTATGTCGGCTTAAGTATAGCATCTGAAATAAAGCCTATGACTAGAGGAGGCCAGTTATTGTCCCCAATCCACCCAGAATTTATTGGTTGAACAGGTAGGTGACAATTGCAGTAAGGATTGAAGGTGTAGATAGCTTATAGTCACAGTGTAGTCACTAGTCAAAATAGATTAAATCCTGTGAGAAAAATTGTTTCTAGCTTATTGACTGTGTCACAGTGGTGCTACCTGGAACCCTGACTGAATCTTCATTGCTCCTCACTTTTCTCTCCATGCTCTTCGTCTTCTGAAGTATCCATCACTTTCCATAATGTTTACCTAATGTTTGTGTTAAGTATTCTTCCCACTCCATTTTTTTTTAATTCCAGGACATTTAAAATTTTTTGTTCTGTCTCTGTTCCCATGGACCTGAATTGGAAGGGCTATAAATAATTTATGGGCATTTAACGAAAAAATAATTTTACTCCATTAGATAGAAGGATCACCACAAATATCACCGACAGCCTTTTTCTATAACTTGAAATCCTTTGGTGGCTGCTAAGTAGACATTACAGCTGGTTAAGGTTGAGTTTGTTGTACATGGAAACACAGAAGTGCCTGAAGTCTGTCCATCCTGTGGGCTGCAGCCAGCCATGTTGTCATTACATTCCTGAAGGCTCAAAAATGTGATATTTCCACTTGACTTAATTTAGTCTTTGTTGTTTGAGTTACAGTAGCTAGATTCCAAGGCTGAGTAGAACAATATAACCCCATGACATTTGGTAGCCCAGTTTAGGAATCCATCATATTATTCATTTTTATAGATAACAGGATTAAGAACCAAAGAGAAACTGGAAGAGAACTGCAGCTATTTTTAAAACTGTCATAGTGTAGAAGAGTGTGTATAATAGAGCACAGTATTAGAATTTAAGTTAAATCACTAAGAATTCAAATGTACACTGGATTTCATTTTTTTATATTCTTGTGTTTCTTAATTATATTAGTTCAGGATGTATGTTCCTGGTCTGATATGGGTAAAGCAAATTTTCCACTGGTAGCTTACGTCTCTGGGTTATTCCAGAGGCCATTGTATCTAGGCATGTGGCTAAAAGCCAAGGAACTATATGCATGCCATTGTCCTTCCAAGTGACATATAAATCTTCAGTTAGCTTTGATTAGGTAACACCAGTATGCCATAGTATATGCAAGGATAGGTGGGCAAATATGTCTCATACGGACATTCTCCACAGTTGAGTGGAGAGTGGGGTATGACTTTCACACGTACTCTGGTGCCTCATATTTGACCATGTCCCCTGGATGGGAAGACCTGGTGGCACTCAGAGGAAGGATAGCAGGTTACCAATAAGAGACTTGATACCCTATGAGCATATACAAGGGGAGGAGGTCCCCCTTAGTCACAGTCATTTGGGAGGGGAGTAAGGAGAAAATGGGAGGGAGGGAGGAATGGGAGGATACAAGGGATAGGATACCCATTGAGATGTAATATGAATAAATTAATAAAATAAAATTTAAATATTTAAAAAATCAAATTGTTTCTCCTATCATTGAATGAAGAAATGGATATTGTTAGAACATAAGCAGTCTTAGCAACAAGTGACTTAATCAAATTATTATTATTATTTATCAAGTGTCAAGATTTTGGGCTATGAAAAATAGATGGGAAGCTGGTAACTAAATGTAGGGAACAATCATAACTTATGAAGCATATTATATTGATTTGGTCAAGACTAGAGAGCATGGACATAGAATTGTGGACTGAGGAGCTGGGAATATAATGCTATTATTACTATGAAAACATTTTCTTGTATGATTGAAATGAAATCTAGAATTTTCTCTATAACAAATTTTTGTATTCTATTGATTATTTGAATAAAGGCAAAAATGACAAATTGATACAAAGCTCTTCTGAGTTTATAATTTGAAGTTGACAGTATGAAAATGTTTCAGGTAAAAGATAATCTTAGGAAAGTTAGAAAGTCAGAAAAATCTCTGAAGAAGGAAGTGAGGAGAGACATAAGGCTGTAAGTGTGAAGACTGTCGGCTGCCATTAGTGATGAGGAGGCAGGCTGAAAAAAAAAAAAAAGACCTACAGAAACTTAAAAATACCAAAGGAGACTGGTGGACTAAAATTTTTTTTCTCTTATTTTCCTAGGGAATTAGTTATTCTCATTAACATCAGTAAAGCAAGGATAGTAAGATGTTCAGGACAAAATTATTCTTATTTTGCTTCCAAATTTCTTGCTTTGAGCTTTTATATGTATGTTCCTCAGGGAATATTAAATCTCTCATTCTTCCCAGAGAAAAATTACCTTCTTATCCTACAAAATCTATTTACTTTATAATGTTATTATAATTTTTCTAATTTGAATGTTTAATGTCAAAATTCCTCTTATCTACAATGTGCCATCACAGAATAGAAACATTTTTAATCAGTATAAAGTTAAGTGGACTGAAATTTTGATTAGTTGTCATTGGATATATATTTCAGAATTTCTTTTTGTGCACTTCTCTCTGTGGGCACATCATTGTGTATGGAGGAGAAGAACAGCACCCTGGCACAGGAAGCTGCAGGCATGTGAGTCAGTCTGAGACTCTCAGGTGCTATTTAAATATCGATTTTCCCTGTAGTCATTTTGAGTTTTTCTGTAGAGCCAGCTATCTTTGTTCTGCCTTCAATATTAGAGTTCTAGTATTGGAAGAATGGTGGATACTGCAAAGGACAGTGGGAAGGTTTCCAAGAGTCCAATTAGTGCAGCTCTTAGAGATTTTAAGCTTGCCAATGTTTTAGACAGAGCCTGTTCTTAGAGCTTTATATAGATCAACCACACTCATAAATCCATTGGGAATTGGATCAGACATTTATAAAGTTCGTGCATTACTTGTTAGTATCCTGTGACTATCTTAGCTTTTATTGCATGACTCTTGAAAATGCAGGACTGATGATTCTGATACTTTATGTAGAAACAAAATATACATCTAGTACTGGAATAACATCATTAAGGTTGTAACAGCCATAAAAGTAATGGTTCCCATCAGCAACTTCTAGATTTATTAACAGATTTAAACACAAACTAAATGATATGTGATATAGCATATGTACATTAGTGGGAATTATTGTTAAGTACAATAGTGAGGATCTGGATTACAGATATGTTTGACATTAATTTGTCTTTGTGGCAAATGATGACATCATTTCCATAAGTGTCTTGCTTTTTTTACTTAACATTTTCAGTTACACTGAGTTTTAAAAAAAAAATAGAATGCTCTGATAAATTAGAGCTAGGAGAAACACAGTTGCAAAGGATGAGCTTTAGGTATGAGTAGGAAAGAGAGATGGATGATCAAAGTCCTGGAGGTCTCAGAGGGCAAGTTCATGCTTACAGGATCAAGCAAGTTACAACTTATAACCCTGTGTGACCACAGGAAAATAATAGATTAGGATCCAGTAAACAATGCTTTAATTTTTCTGTGGTTCTCTGTCCTTCATGTTTTCACGTATTGATTATATTGCTTCAAACCTTTGCATTGTAATCTATTAAATGAGATGAAATAAAGCAGTTTCACTGACTTAAGTTACTAAGCCTATTTTCTGTGTCGGAAGCAATCAATGCTCCTAATCAATAGTCTGTTGAAGCTTTATTTGGAGGAAATTTCTAAATCTCTTTTTTGCAAATAAAAGAAAACACACCTAGATTGTTATGAAAACAGAGTGATCAGATCAGTTATGCATATCTTCTTGCCATTTAAAAATATTTTTTCTGAAATCCTCAGGATTTATGAATTTGTCTCCTGAAGTAAACTCTATATCTCTCCCCACAAATCAAGTGTATGAAGAACAGAACTCACTGAAACTTACCTAAAGAGCAATAAAGCCAACCAGAAGAGAACCAGAAGTTCATTTTTGCAAAATATGAATGATGTCACAGAAGAGAATAACATCCGTCTTAGCTCTCCTTCCTGCAAATGCCCCTTAAGAATTTATGGTTCCAGTGAATGGCTCGTCTAGTGGGAAGGAGTTTTCTAGGCTGAAGTGTAAAATATCTTAAAATACATTTGTAACTGCTTGACTGAACCTCTAATATTTTCAAATTATGGGACCGCAAATCAGGAACATCATGCTGCAAAAAGAATTGGGAGGAAAGAAATTTAAGATATTTGAATGACTGTGGCTTTGTCTTATATATTTCATGCCACCTGAAAATATATGAGTATATGTTATCTAAATATATATTTCCACTGTCAGTGACATTAAAATGAGAATAATATTTCTTTTTGTTAGCTTGCTTAAGCTAATTTTTCTGGAAAATATTTCATTTCTGTACATTAGAGACTTATCTATTTGTGTCACAGAAATGGCACCTGAAAAATATATACAGATGCATGAATCACTTCTAAAGTATTTTATGACTAAAAGTTAAGGAACTTAACCTGAGTTCTATTTTTATTTATCAAGTAATATTTCTTTTTTTATTAATTTACTTGTATTACATCTCGATTATTAGCCCTTCCCCTGTTTCCTCCCATTCTTCCCTCCCTCCCACTTTCCCCCTTCTCCCCTCCCCTATGTCTGTGATTGAGGGACACCTCGTCCCCCTATATATGCTCTTAGGATATCGAGTCTCTTCTTGGTAACTTGCTATCCCTCCTCTGAGTGCCCTCAGGCCTCCCCATCCAGGGGACATTGTCAGAAAAGGGGCACCAGAGTTCGTGTGAGAGTCAGATCTCACTCTCCACTCAATGGTGGAGAATATCATGTTTGTCAGCTAGGTCTTGGTAGGGGTTTGAAGTTTACTGCCTATATTCTCCTTGGCTGGTGCCTTAGTTTGAGGAGGACACCAGGACCCAGATCTGCCTGTCATAAAGTTCTTCTTGTAGGTTTCCAGGACCCTGTGGGTCCTACTATTTCCCCATTCTTCCATGCTACTCTCGCCTAAAGTCTCAATAGGATGTCCACTCCTCTTACCCACTTCCCTGGTAAGTAAAGTTTTTCAGGGTACGTATCCCTTGGACTAGTGTTTTGATATAAGTGAGGATATACTGTTTGTCTCTTTTTTCTTCGGGGTGAACTCACTCATTATGATAATTTCTAGATCAATCCATTTGTCCACAAATTTCGGAATTCCTTGTTTTTAGTAGCTGAGTAGTATTCCATAGTGTAAATGTACCACAGTTTCTTCGTCCATCAAGTAATATTTCTTTCACATTTTATTTCCACATGCATCACACAGTTAAATTCCTTATTATTTTTATTTAATTTTATATTTAGTTGCCAAATGGTATTATAATGGGCCCTTGGATCTTTCACTTAGAAAAATAGTGCAGACATTATCAAAGCAAACTTATTATTTTTAGAGTACATTAATATTCTAAGTATATAATATTGTTTTAATGAAAAAAATTATTTAGTCAATTTTCAAACTAAAATTAAGATAGGCATTTAACACAATAGTTCATAACAACCAAACAGATGTCCAAATAGGGAGATACTTTAGACTATGAAAGAAAAAAATGTTAAGTAGCCAATAAAATTGTTTGTTTTATTACAACAGTGGAATAACACATTGCATACATCATACTAACTTTTAAAGAGTTATCATTAGAAATGTATGTTCTTGTAAGAAATTATACTTACTTTAATAAAAAGTATGAGCCAATGAATTTGCAATATTTTTACTATATAATGAGACATAATGCTAGAAATATGTATGCCTAATTTTTGTAAACAAATTAACATAATAACTATTTAATGAAACTATTGTGTGCATTGATAAAGTCAGGCATGTAATATTGTTTAATGTCCACACATTGCTAGTTATATAAAAGGTAGCCATTATGCTTATAATAGCTTATGATGCCTGTAATTGTGTCTATATTTTCTAGAAAGAACTTTAGTAACCTCAGTTATTGATGTTTAAGATATTCACATTGTGTACATTATTGTTATTGGTATGAATTTGTTTTTTAAGTAAAAATCAAATTTAAAGCTTATAATTATTAGTGTATATGTCTTGTTCATGATAATTGGCTTTATTTTTAAATTTTTACTTCAATCATATCCATCCTTCTTGAGAACTTTCTACTCCTTTTCTTGATTCCCTTTTTCTCACATAACCATCTGCTTCCTGCTGTCTCTGGTTAGATTAGTTTCTCCAGGTTCCACGTTTAGGACATGCACTACATCTTTCTGGATCCAACTAACTTTGCTTAATATTATGATTGCTGGTTCCACTCATTATGTAATATTTTATTCTAGAAAAACAAATTGTATTTCTATATTATCAAAGTTATGCTACAAAATATAGTGAATTTATTAAAATGTATCAATAAAGATAACTGAATACATATAACAACTGAAGGAACAGTGAGTAGTTAGTGAAAAAAAACTTTTGATATATTCTTTTCATGGACTGAAAATACTTTAATAAAAATTTCAGGAAAAAGTAGAGTGGTAGCCATGGAGCAATGGGGTAGGGGCTTGTTTTCTGAGCCTTCCATGACACCTTTAGATTGACATCATTTGAAGGGCCAGGTTCTCCCTGAGCGTTACATCATAACTGGCATTTCTGTATTTGTCTAATATGCTTAAATTAAGCATATATTTTCCTTTCATAATAGTTTTAGAATAGATACATAGTAACTTTATGATTTTTCTCTTATTTTTATTTATCATTTATTTACTTTTTACAATAATATAAGTATTGTTATACTTTTAGAGAAGTATCAAATAATACAATAATCATGTATGCATATAAAATCTACATTTGAAAGTTGTGATTCTTCTATAGTCCTATCTCAGACAATATTTTGTTACTTTTTGCTATAAATAGGTTTACCTTGCTTCTTTCCTAAACATATCAAGCAGGCATTTTCAAAAATAAAAGTTAAGTTCCCCAATATTATCATTTCAGTTTTATCATAACTAGAGAAGTTGATTAAATCACAAAACATTTTAAATACAAGTTTCATTTCAGATATTCTAACAATAATATTTATGGGCATTTTTTTAAATCAGATATTTTTTTTATTAATTTATTCTTGTTACATCTCTATGGTTATCCCATCCCTTGTATCCTCCCATTCTCCCCTCCCTCCCATTTTCCCCTTATTCCCCTCCCCTATGACTGTTCCTGAGAGGGATTACCTCCCTCTGTATATGCTCATAGGGTATCAAGACAAGTAGAACATTATGATAGGCAGATTTGGGTCAAGGGGTCCCGCTCAAACTAAGGCACTAGCCAAGGACAATACAGGCAGTAAAATTTAAACCCCTACCCAGATCTAGCCAATGGACAGGACAGTCTCCACACTTGAGTGGAGAGTCAGATATGACTTTCTCACGTACTCTGGTGCCTCACATTTGACCATGTCACCTGGAGGGGGAGACCTGGTGGCACTCAGAGGAAGGACAGCAGGGCATTTCTTTTATATCTAAAGTCAATCAAGGATCACACACTGCATTTCAATGATTTCATCAGTTTTTAGTATAAGTGATATATATGTATATTTATACATGTTATATATACGTGTGTGTGTGTGTGTGTGTGTGTGTGTGTGTACATTAAATACATAGTGACAGAGAAAACCTATCACCCATAGCTTTGTACTTTAGAGGTATAACTGAAAAATTATATTCTTACTTCCCCGAAGCATGTTATATCATTACATTGCTAGAAGATTTCTCAATTTATTCACTATCTGAATAGGAATGAACATTAATTTATAATATTTTCTAAATATATTTTTTCATTTAAAAATTCTGTTCACTCATGTATTCTGTCATAATCATCGGAAGTTTATGTGAGCAATTGCCCTGTAATTTGTGGAAAATGTGTTTCTTTGTATTCATCCACTATTTCTGAATCTCACACTCCTTCCGTGTCTATTCCATGATTGTTCCTGAGTCATGTGGGTGAGTGTATGCTATAGGTATTCAGGTGATGTCTGAGCACTGCCAAGCCTCTTATTTTCTTCCCATTGGCCTGTTATGAATCCCTGTACTATTCACCATCAGCTGCCAGAAAACATACTTTTAGTGAGGGTTGGGAGATGCACTAGTTTATGTGTATTTTAATAAGTCATTAGGAGACCTGTGGAAGCTCAAGCAAAAACTAACAAACAGACAAAACCAAACCAAACCAAAAATTAGTGTAGAGAAAGGAGATGGGCACAAGTTCCATACTGGCTGAGAAAGGTATTTTCCTGAGGCTATCACTCCTAGTATATTAATCACAATCCATGGCAGGCACCAAGACCTATGATTATTTGGGCAACACAAATTGGACACACACACACACACACACACACACACACACACACACACACAAAGAGAGAGAGAGAGAGAGAGAGAGAGAGAGAGAGAGAGAGAGAGAGAGAGAGAGAGAGAGAACAACAACAATTTGGACAGTAAGGGAAGTGAGAGTGTTTTTGGAAGAAATTGAGGTGCTAAATATTATAAAACATATTTAATGCAATTCCAAACAATAATAAAAATATAATAAAATACTACTAGCACAAAGATGATGTTTTGATATAGAACTATCAAGAATAGTCATGTTATAAATTATATCTTAGTGTTTTATATTAAAATATTTCACCAGTAAATGCTGAATAAGCATTCTGAAATATGTATTCATTTCTAAATGCATTCTTTCATTTTTCTAAATGATAATATGCAAGTAGGAATAAAACATTGACTTCTAAACCCAAAACACAGTCACAGTTTCTTAGCTGATTTTATGAGGCATTGAATGTGAATTTTGAGAGTCTGTGTTTTCATCTTTGTGTTAAACAAAGATGGTATCTACCACTCATGCCTAAGGTATAAGAAGAAAAGCAGTTCTTTCTAATGAGCCATTTTCTGGGTCACAAAATCTGAGAGAAATTCTTAACCTTTACTGTTTTCTAATGGGGCTCAGTAAAATCCAACTTTGTTAGTAGTAGCCATGATGTAAGAATAATTTTACATGCAGCAAGTAGAGCTCAGTTAGAGCAGCATTGTCTGGAATTCTAGGGGTCCAGCCCTGGTTTGATTTACTGCACTGGAATATACATATGACAAATCTTATTGAATGCTATACTTGTGTTTAGAAGCATTAGTTATATTTCCATAGAGATGTAATTTTGCCTTTGAAGTACAATGCTTCCCAATGGAAATGATAACAGTGACCAGAAGCTACTACACTGCTAAGAAGGTGTCTTAGGGTTTCTTTGGTGTGAAGGAACACCAAAACCATGGGAACTCTTACCGGGGCAACATTTTATTGGGGCTGTCTTAACAGCTTCAGAGGCTTAGTCCATTATTTTCATAGCAGAAAACATGGGAAACATGGTGCTGAAGGATATGCGAGTCCTATATCTTGATCCACAGGCAACAGAAGGAGTCTGTGTGCCACATTGAGCATATCATGGGCATAGAAACCTCAGAGCCTGCCTCCACAATTACACATTTCCTGTAACAAAACTATGCATATTCCAACAAAGTCATACCTCCTATTAGTGGCACTCCCTTTGGACAAGTATTCAAGCACATAATCTATGGGCAGCATATCTGTTCAAACCACCCAATAAAGGAAGTCGGTGATGCTATTTTCTTGAACATGTCTATATGCATATGAGAAAATATCATGAGCTAAGGACAAAAATAAATATAACAAAGGGAATTTGTGAACAAGCAGACTTTCTACAAAGCTCCTGCATAAAGAGCCAATAAAATGGATTATGGGGCCATTAAGAGGGCATTGTGGGTAATAACATGATGACCTCAATGCATGTCAGAAGTAGAGAACCAAATCCTGTGATGAGTCCTACAATTGCAATTCATATGCTATATAAATAATCTTACAAAGCAAATCATGTAATAATCTTGGGTCTTTGTTTCATTAAAATACCAAGAAAATGCCTATGAAAGTATTTGTTTTTTTTTTTTTAAAGATTTATTATGTATACAGATCTCTTTTATTTTTTTTATTTTTTTATTTTTTTTATTTTTGTTATTTTTTTTAATTAATTTATTCTTGTTACATCTCTATGGTTATCCCATCCCTTGTATCCTCCCATTCTCCCCTCCCTCCCATTTTCGCCTTATTCCCCTCCCCTATGACTGTTCCTGAGAGGGATTACCTCCCTCTGTATATGCTCATAGGGTATCAAGTCTCTTCTCAGTGACCTGCTGTCCTTCCTCTGAGTGCCACTAGGTCTCCCCCACCAGGGGAAGTATTTGTATAGTTTATTTTGTGGCTGAAAATAAAATGGTGATTTCGCTGATGTAACCTCGTTTATTTTTCATCTTTTGTTATTCAAATTCATGTGATTTTAAGGATGGAGAGAGTGAGAAGACTGCTTAGCAGTTAAGAAGATTTTCTTTTTCTTTTCTTTTCTTTTTTCTTTCTTTCTTTTTCTTTTCTTTTCTTTTTTTTCTTTTTTTCTTCTCTTTAGAGGATCTGGTTTTTAATCCCAGTACCCAAAGAGCACCTCACAGCCATCTATAACTTACTTCTGTTCCACAGAATCTGATGAATCCTTCTGGCCTCTGAGGGGACCATACCCATGTGATGCATAAACACAAACACAAGCAAAAGACATATACACGTAGAATAAAGATAAAAGGAAAACTTTTTTTTTGAGAACTTCACACATTCACGTCTCACGTACTGATCATTGTCACCCTCTTATCCTCGCTGGTCTTCTTCTACCTCTTTACAACTCTTCCACGCTTATGTCTAATTTTGTTTTGTTTGTGATTCGTTGAACTAAGCTAGTGATGTTGATATAATAATGGAGTTGCATCTCTCTTTTTGACTTTAGTGGGCTCAGGTATGGGTACAAAGTTGAGAACAATGGTTGTCCTCCCAGAATCTTCCTATGTCCAATGAAATTCAGCAGTAAGAGATTGGGCTTTATGAGCCCCCCCTCCCATCCCTCTTCTATGACGATTGTTGATCTGACCAATCTTGTGTGTTCATAGTGAAGGTAACCTTTGTTATTATGAGTTCATGATTACAGTGGTTATGTATGTTGGGAATATTACTAGGATTATGTTTAAAAGCAGAGGATTAAAATGGAAAACTAATACAGTAGACATATCTCTTGTACTCAAATGAAATTTCCAGTTCTTAGGGTGGGTAAAATCTAGTTGAGTTGTAGGCCAGAGGGTTCTCATGTGAATTCCAAAAAAATCTAGACTGTTGCTAAGACAATGGGTTGCTCTTTACAAGCTGGGAGTAATGGCCACTAGTAAAGACAATACTGGTTCAATTCACTGAAGACATTGGGACTTTCACTAGCTCCCGCCTAGAGCCTTCATCTCTGTAGGCTAGTGTCTTTGGTACCTGTAAGTACTCAGTATGCTACTAAAAGAGAAACATAAACATCAAGCCAGTTACAAACTGTCCGGCTTGCAGGACAAATCTAAAAGAGTTCCCTGGAAGAGGGAATGGGGATTGAAAGTCGGGCCACAGAGATGTGAGAAAATTTGAGTCAAGTCTGGAGATTTCTGATCAAACTCTCTTTAATGCAGGCAAGTAGACTTTATATATCAAGGTTAAAAGAAGCTCTATTGTAATCTCACTTTCTCTAGCCCCCAGGCAAGAATAATCCTCTGAATAGCTCCCTGTAAGAACTTCCTTAATCCTCTGGGTAGTTCCCTGGTAGAACTTCCCTATTTCTTTCAAAGGTAAACAATCCAAAAATAGCCTAAACACAGGACCTCCTTTAGCAAAGGTCGGTAGTTTGAAGTTCACAGCATGCAGCCTAAGCACAGGATTTCTAACATGGCTGAATTCAACATGGCTCCCCAAAACAAACCATCTGATTATCAGTGGTGTGTTGTCTGTAAGATATGCTAGTTCAATGGTGGCACAAAATTTTTAGGAGTAACCAACCAGTATCTAGTTTAACTTAAGGCCTACTCTTTGAGTTGTAACACATATCCAATACTACCTGAGAGACCAAGAATCTAAGACTAGAGAGCCCACAGACCTATGCTAAAATTGAACACAAATGTTCTAAAACAAAACAAAAGACAGCAAAAAAAGTACCCCTAACATTAGTACATTCAATATGCCTTGCTCCTGTAACAGATAAAAAATGCAGAGACCTCAAGCCAAACATTATGTAAAGAGAGGGAGACCTTGAGTCCCAGCCTTAAAAGGGATCTCTCCTTCAAATCCCATCCCTCTGGCCTGAGGCACCCCTGTGCAAGTGAAAGAAAAACGTAAGGGCCAGTGGGAATGGAACACTCCAAGATAAGCAAACTAAGCCCAAGATCATATGAACTCATAGAACCTGAGGGAGCATGCAACGGGCCTGTATAGTTCTGTATCAGATAGGGTCCTAGAATTGAAGGGGAAAGTGCATACATTTTCCCATTCCTAAAGCTGAAGTAATTGCTAATTGATACCCTTTGAAAATAAAAATTTAGTTTCTGCAGGGGAGTCTGAAGGGAAAAGAATCAACTCTAAATGGTTAGCTGCATGTCTAGTGTTAGACAGACAGCAGTAAACAAACTAAATGGTATCTTTGGAGGTTCCTTTTCTTACAATTTCATGTCAGTGATTTACACTATGTTCAGGCATCAGTAAGGATCGCTCCGTCCCTGTACTGTGCCAGCATGCTCTGGCACTGGCAGCCTAGACCCCCTACCTCATCAGTTCTGGAGTAGTCACTTATCCTGGTGCCCAGAATTCCTCTTCGAGTAAATAAAACATCTCCAGTGTCTTAGGCCCACCAACAAGAAAGTACTCATCCTGAAGGTCCATCTCCGCTCCCCAAGGTTCACATAACCCTTGTTCATCCAGAATAAATGGGGCACAAGCTGTTTCAACAAATATTGTCTTAGACTTGCTGTATTGCTGGGAGGGTTCAGAGCTGAAAGGTTGTAACACTTGAAGAGCTGTTTTGGAGAAGGCTCCCTCTCTATCCAGGCACTCAAAACCAGTCTGAAGGGAAGAAGTAACCTGACTGCTATTGCCCAAAAGACTCATAACACTAAAACCTTGGAGAAGGCCTGCAGCCTCTGGCACTCCCCTCTGGATCTCGACCTCATTCATTCTGGCTCTACTTTATCCTTCTGAGCCAGGACCCCTTCAGGGAGGAAGGTGAAAGCAGGATCACATTATCTCATCATCATCATCATCATCTTGTAATTTTATTTTTGTTTTATTTATTTATATTTTTCATTATCTCCCTTTTACCTCACAGGTCTTTTGAGCAATAAAGTATCACTTGAATTTTCATGTTTTTATGGGATTCCTGAATGTTCGAGCAGGAGGGTTTCTAATTCTTGTGCCTTCTCTTGGGCCCATTTCCTGCTGTCTGTTCCTGCTGCCGTTCCTATGTGCTTGTTCTCTTTAATTGTTTTAATTTAATTATCCTTTAGAAGTCTGTTTTCTTTCTTTCTTTTTTATTTTTTTTTTTGAGGTTATAAACCATTTGTAGTAGATACTTAATATTTAAATACATACACAACAAGGAGTTACAATTAATACAAACCCATAAGTCAATGAAGCCATCATTAATCCCCAGTAGACAAACAGAGAAGGGGCTTGCACAAAATTTGAAGGATAGGTCATTGAAACAGAAACTAAGCTGAGAACTAAGACCAGCAGTCTGTTTT
Organism: Acomys percivali; assembly: GCA_907169655.1. NCBI lineage: Eukaryota > Metazoa > Chordata > Mammalia > Rodentia > Muridae > Acomys > Acomys percivali. The sequence goes on from OU015748.1 coordinate 11,667,897, forward strand.
CTAAAGAAAAACAGAAAGGGATAGATCCGGATGGGAGGGGAAGTGTGGAGGAGTAGAAGAGGAATGGTGATTGTAATAGGATATTACACATGAGAAAATTTCTATTTTCAATAAAAGAGGGGAAAAAGACCAGTAATCACTCTTAAACACCAAGCCACCACTTCAGTCCCAGTTTGTATTTTAAATTGAAATACAGAAGAATTTGAGTCATTATGTATGTGCCTAAGGATTGGTTAGGTTTCCATTGCTCCATAGAAGTTTCTGTTGTAAGGAATTTGTATAAAGTGGAAAATGTATTATGGACCAACAACATAATTGTCTGAAACTCTTGATGATATTTTTAGTTTTATGAGTAATAATATGCTATAATTTCTTTTTAAAGTTTCTTTGCATTAATAGCAGTAAATCAAAAACACATGGTTTAAGCAAACATTTTTATTTTAAATATTTAATAACATTTAAATTTATACTGGAATCCAGTTTTTAAGTGTGAAGATTTCCCCTAAAACATAAAGGAAAAGAAACTGTTCCATGTGATTGAAGCTTCTTGTTAATTGACACCATCCTTTCTTGGAGCTTATTCTTATTAGTAGGTCCTAGTGTTTCAACATTTACAGTTAAAAAATTCATTAGAATTTGGTGGCAGAAATCAAAACAAAATAAAACAACAAAGAACTAAAATTATACGTAAAAATTATACACACAGAGGAAAAAAGAAAATGTGATAATACCTCAGAAGGTTAAATAATGACAAGCTTTATCCAGCTGGTAATTTTGTGTCAATAAAGATGATAAGGATGTTATGAAAAGTCAATCAATTTAATTCTATGAATTATTTTTATTTTCTGATGAGACAACAAAATAGATGTCCTATCTTTCCTTAGCTGAGCTTTTTCTTATTTTATATGTTGACAGTTTCGTGCATTTATATAGTGGACTTTATATTTTCATTCCTACTCCTCTCTGTCATCCCTCCTCTTTTTCCCATTGCTTGAAATGTATCACTTTGTTTTCAAAGTGTCCCTCTCTCTGACGATTTCTTATGTCATAAGGCAACCGGGAGGTTATTGTTGGCAAATTACCAGTGGCTACACCAATAAAGCAACTAACATGTTTTCCTCCAGCCATCATTAACAGTCAATAGTCTCTCAGTACCCAGTATGGCCTCGTGAGCTCTGTCACCTTCCATGATAAAAAGTTGATAGGCACAGCAGCTTACAACATTGACTGAGCCACATATGTTTCAGTGTTCTTAAGATACAAACTGAAAAACAGTAGCTTCTTCGATAAGGTTGCACTGATTTTGAAAGGAAGACAATCTTTGTAAACATCAGATCTTAGTTTGGTTATTTCAAATACTTTGACAAATAATTGTCAAACCTCTGTTTATAATTTTCAGTAAAATTCATAGTGACTCAGAATCCCTGTCTACCTGTCTGTCTGTCTGTCTATTCTCTCTCCCACCCCCTTTCTCTGTGTATTTCTTTGTCCTTCTCTCTGTTTCTTTGTCTCTGTCTCTCTGTCTGTCTCTGTCACCTTCTCTCCCTCTCTCTTCCCCACCTCTCTTCCACTCTCTAACACATCTCTCTCTCTCTCTCTCTCTCTCTCTCTCTCTCTCTCTCTCTCACACACACACACACACACACACACACACACACACACACACACACACTTTTTTTTTCATCCCAAGGTCAGTATAAGGAAAACTGTTCCTAGTAAGGCATAACCTAATATTTTCTGAAATGAGACTATAGTACACACTTCCAAGACTTCAAAAGCAAGCTGGGCATGGTGGCTCACACCTTTAATCCCAGCACTTGGAAGGCAGAGGCAGGTGGATCTCTATGAGTTCAAGGCTACCCTGGTCTACAAGGAGAGTCCGGGTAACCAGGGCTCTGTGTAACAGAGAAACCCTGTCTTGAAAAAAAAAAACAAACAAAGAAAAAAAAAAAACTTCAAAAACAATTAACCCAAAGTATTTGTCTAACACTACTAAAAAATCATTTAGAGTATAAGTGATTTGGGAATTTACATGAACCCAAAGAAAAACTTAACAAGAACAAATTTTAAAAATTAAGAGAAAAGCATCCACTCCAACTCCTACAGTCTGGTAATTTTGTATGTAAGTCTCCATTAACACTGTTCCAAAGTCTTCCTGCTTTGTCAGGCTTCCATTGCTTCTGTAAGATATCCATTCATCCTAAGTGTAAAGCCTCATCCTGATATGCTACAGTCCATGTTTTACTCCTATGATGTGCTATTTGCAAGTATTTCACTTGTGAATGTATTTAACACGATTGTCAATCCTGACATATAAATTACTAAATAATCTTCCATGTTGAAATTTACAATTCTGTTGTATGTGGATAATATAGAAGAATAATCTGTTATAGCTCTATGGGTTACATCATCTCCTAGTACAGACTGTCTTCTGCATATCAGTTTTCTCTAAGAATAGAACAAGTAATGAACACTCCATAGGCTTGGCATCCTAATTGTGTAAGAATTGGTTCTGTGTACTTTTTGACCCATTGATTTTTCCCACTTATTATGGGTTATGCTTAACTGTTTGAATTGTATGCTTGATAAATATTATCAGATACCCCACTAAGAATTTTGCTCTGACAGATGATAGATACATTTTATTCCTTTTTAATATTCTTGATTGATATTTTGCTGCCATATATTACCAACTGAAAATAATTTGTTCATTTCAGATTTTGCTTTTTTTCTTTTGTGAGACTAGAAGAGTACTATTGATCAAAGTTCCTGCAGTGCACTTTACATCTTTTGGAAAATTTATTATGTTTCTCTTTGTGTCTAGTGAATCTGGGCAAGGACTCCGCACTGTATTACTTAACTTACCATTGGGTTTTATGCAGTTTACTTTTATGCAAACCTTGACTTTGACAGTGGAGTAGAAGCATTCACTGTGGCTCTTGGAATACTTTCTTTGTGTAACTCTCTCCTCTCTAGCACTCAGTTCTGAAAGTTCTGTCAACCTTGTCCTCTCTAGTCTCAGATCTCTCTGTCCAATAACTGGAATCTACGTCTGCTTTCCTACTCTGTGATACATCTATAAACTCCCTCAAGGCAGGCAATCAGAAAAACTTCAGCACTTGCTTCATTCATTTCCTGCTATTTGACAGAGACTCTTGCCTGATGTCTAACATTGAAGGAGACATTAGTGTTTCTTAATCGCTGTTGTTCATTTGGAGAAGGCAGTGTAATAATATGACCAAAATAGAAGCCTTATTTATATATATTTTTGTTTTATTTAAACCACATTAAATATATGCTTTATATTTAACAAGTAGATTCTTTTTTAATTATTTCCATATCCATTATTAAATTTCTCAAGTCTCTTTATGATAAAATTCTTATTTTCTCTCATTGATATTTTGCACAAAGTATATAATTTTCTATACAAAATATGGAAAATGAACATTTTGATACTTGGGACCATGAAATTTCAACAGTTAAATGTAAATTTATAGAAAACAAGAGTTTTATGAAAGCTGTCTCAGTAACATGGAGACCCCAAATGCCTATATACATGTGAATAAATAAAGGTGATTAGGTATTAAAAAAAATTGGTTCTTGATTAATACTCTAAATCAGTATTTTTCGAGGTGTGTGCAGCCTATGTACGTGTTTATGTGTACAGTGAATATACACACATGTGCTGCATCTCTATGTTTCACACTTTAACTCATGGAACCATTGTCTGAGAACTGTTTCATATGCAAATTCATTACTTCACTGTACAAATTTGTGTAAAGTAGCTTTTCCTGTTTTTATATTTGTTTCTCATGTATAGTTTGGTTTTAATTTACTCATACATATCTGCCAAATGTATGCAAGATGAAATTCCAGAACATGATTGTTAGAATTCTGCTTCAGTCGGCCTACATGTGATGCCATTGCCTACCTGCCCTGGGGGCGTGGCCTGACCCAGTAAATAAAAGGACAGGCCTACCTTGCCCCCCCCCCCTTATCTCTTATCTGCTTCCTGTTTCTCTCTGGGGCACCCCTCCCCTCTTTTCTTCTCTCCCCATGCTCATTTAATAAACCTCATATAATATAATATCTGCTGTCTGGTACCTTATCTTATTACCAATTTCTTTTTATAAACATAAGAATGATATTATAAGATTCACTGAACATATATTAATTATTATCTTTGATTTCTTTTTCTCCTTTTCTTTCTTTCTTTCTTTCTTTCTTTCTTTCTTTCTTTCTTTCTTT
>OU015748.1:11672154-11701223 GCA_907169655.1 Acomys percivali
TTCTTTCTTTCTTTCTTTCTTTCTTTCTTTCTTTCTTTCTTTCTTTCCTCCTATATCTCCGAAGAACTGGGATAGCAAGCATATACTATCACAGCACCCTTTTTCCTGTGATATTCAAGGAAAGTTTTCTTTTTTGGTTTTGTGTTTGTTTGTTTGTTGTTGTTTTTGGTTTGGGGGGTTTTTTTCATTCGAGACAGTATTTCTCTGTGTAGCCTTGGCTTTCCTAGACTCACTTTGTAGACCAGGCTGGCCTCGAACTCACAGTGATCCTCCTACCTCTGCTTCCGGAATGCTTGGATTAAAGGCGAAGAAAAGCTTTCCTTAATTAAGAAGCATTATGCACAGATAATATATCATTTGCAGGCTTAACACTATGTGAAATATAAAAGTACTTTTTACTTTACTGTGAAATTTAAATTTCAGAAACAGAAAAAAAGGAAACAGATTAATTTTAAATTTGACAAAACATTATTTATACTGAGAAGGGTAGTTTTATTTTGACATGAAATTCAGTGTCTATTTTTGTGTTGTAGTCAGCCTCTAAGGTAATATTCAAGTAGAATCAGCAAGTGGTGATGAAGCACCATTTTTAGGTATCTAATCCTTCGATACAAATAAAAGGTATGTATTAAGATACTTTTAGTCTAAAACACTTTGGGTGGAGTGTTCTTTTTTTAAATATATTTTATTAATTTATTCATATTACATCTCACTTGTTATCCCATCCCTTGTATCTTCCCATACCTCCCTCCCTCCCATTTTCCCCTTAGTCCCTTCCCCTATGACTGTGACTAGTCTTGGGATTCATCATTCAGTGTCCAGCAGGCTGTCTGTGTCCCAAATCTTGTGGGATGGTCCAGGTGTTGCTAGTTCCAGGAGGAAAAGTGGTGGATCAAAGATCCAAAGGTCAGGTTTCTTTCTGAGAGGCAGTTAGGGTGAGGTCTGTCGCCTGGGCTCTAGGCCAGGTTCCAGGCCTCTCAGAGGTGGAAAGTGGGTTTCCCACTGATATGGATAGTTAATATCTCTTTTATTATGAGATTACAGGTCTCAGACGGCTCCAAAAACCTGGCATCATTACCATCTTTGTTTTGTGGAGCTGTGCTAAGAAGAGCAAAGGAAGCAGGCAGGTGTCCGAAAACCACTGGCAGGCAAGTCTAGTGAGACTCAAGCCAGGTGGTGCCTCACTGGGGTCATTACCAAGATATTGGCAGTAGAAGATTAGGCCCCAGCAGCTGCAAAGACAATTCTGCCATTACTGCCTGATCACTGGCTTCCAGCGGAGGTTCCCTACAGGCCTCATAGTAAGTGGAGTCTCTCAGATGGTCATGGTGGAGGAATAGCTAGCAAGAGAGTGAGGACACCGCAAGCCAGCCTTTATTTATAAACTATGGGCAGTGGGGAGGGATTTGAGGGTGAAAGTGTCTGATTCACTAGGGGTAAGGAAACAAGCAAACTTAATCTACAGACAGTGGCACAATGCCTCATTTACACGCAGTCACACAGGGGCCCTATCACAAAGAGAGAAACTACAATCAAGAGGTCATATGCCAGAGGCTAGGATCACCTCAGCATAGGGTAGGGTACTTCCCTTTTGTAAAATAGTTTTGAACTCACGAAACTTTCCTCATACTGCACTGGGCTGCAGTGGTCTCTGTCAGCTAAATTTCCATGTGACATGAGACCCCAGATGACTATCTAGACTTTTGTATATTTACATGAGAAATAGTCTATATTTACGTAGATCTCTATTTCTTCCTGAACAATAAAGTGTGAGGAGATAGTAATTTTCATTTCCTTTCTTGTCGAGTGGTATGTATATACTTTGTAAGCTCCATGAAAATTTTCATCATAGAAAAATATTACAGGCGGGCGTGGTGGCGCGTGCCTGTAATCCCAGCACTCGGGAGGCAGAGGCAGGCGGATTGCTGTGAGTTTGAGGCCAGCCTGGTCTACAAAGTGACTCCAGGACAGCCAAGGCTAACACAAAGAGACCTTGTCTCAAAAACCAAAAAAAAGAAAAAAAGAAAAAAATTACACTTAGAAGATACATAAAATGATCAAGGTCATATAATTTAGTGATGGGTTACCTCTGCCAATGAAATAAGCCAACGGAAGCGAGAGCAAAAGTATAAAAAGGAAGACTTACTTGGGAACTGAAGCTCCTGGGCAGAGTTCAGCAGCCTCTGGGGAAGAGGCCGGAAGTCGCACTGGCCATGGCAGATGCCCTGACCCATGGCACAAATCAAACAAGGTTTCCTGGAAGAGGGCGTGGGGATTGAAAGTGGGGAACAGAGATGTGAGAAAATTTGAGTGATGTCTGGAGATTTCTCAAGACTCTTTTTAATGTAGGTGAGTAGGCTTTTTATAGCAAGGTTAAAACAAGTTGTATTGTAATCTCACTTCCCCTAGCACCAAGGCAAGAATACAGTCCTCTGAAGAGCTCCCTGTAAAAACTTCCTTAATCCTCTGAGTAGTTCCCTATAAGAACTTCTGTATTTCTTTGGGTAGTTCCCTTCACAGACTTTCCTATTTCTCTGTGCAGTTCCCTGTAAGGACTTCCCTATTTTTCTGGGTAGACAATCCAATGACAGACTAGAACGCAGGACCTCCTTCAGCCAAGGGTCAACAACTCGAAGGTCACAGCATGCAGCCTAAGCACAGGATTTCTAACATGGCTGAATGTATCATGTCTCCCCACAGGCAGAGGGGCTTTTTAAGGATTTCAGGTGAAGGAAAATGATCTGTACATCACCTGCTGGGTGGCTCGGGAGGGGGTTAGGAAATAATAAGAATGTGCAGTGGCTTTCCTTCAAGAGGGCAGGGTTTGAGAAAGCTGTGGGATTTAAAAGACCATGTGGGGGATGGGGAGAACAACTGGAGATGCCTAAGGAACATTTAATTGTAAAGTTGTCTGTTGTCCTGACCTAAAATTCTTTGGTAACTATCTAAATAAAAAAGCAGAAGGGGCATCCTTTCATAACTTCTATTTATGAAGAAAATCAGATTTTCCTCCTCTGAATTCATCAGTTGTCAATGGAATGACTTACCCATGGTGTGACTGTGTGATCTCCTCCATTCTCGATTCTAGAATTTATGATTATTTTGATATTTATTGTATCTATCATATTTGTTACCTGACCTTTGTGTAGATACTCTTCACATCAGATAGGAACTTTTTGAGATATGAAAAATATTTATTATTTTATTTAACAAAGTATGTAATGCTATGGATTGAGAATTAGTGATTTGATGATATTTGACAGACATTGGCGTGGTTTTTAAACCCAAAGGTAAAATTATAGCATGAATTACAACTATTTATAATATTGCTTTTTCAAGGTATTTTTTGTTCATAATGTAAGGACCAGACAAACTCAGTCTTGAAAAAGAAACTCCATTTTTGTCTTAATCTGGCCAAGGTTTGAACACACATTCCAGGAAAAACCACAAAGTAGTCTAAATAGAAGAGTTTCCCTAGCAACACAATCAACTCACCTTGGGAAATCACCCAGAGTCCAAACAGCCAATTAGGAAAAACCAGGCCAAAGTTCCCCAGCCACCAAATACATTCTTAGCCATTTGAGGTCTGGCATGACTACTTCAACCAATCACCATAATTTGTCACTACAACTGTTACCCAATCATGAAGCACCAAGGCTTGTAACTTCCTGCTTGCAGTTTTTCTGTCCAATCATGTACTGTAAAACCGATTTCTTTGTCTAAAATCTATAAAAACCCATCTCAATTGAGACTTGGGGCCATTTTCCTTGCAGTGCATAGGAGATGTGGCCCGAGCTGGAGCTTGCCAGAGAGACTTACTTGAGATTGCACTTGGATTCTGCTCAAGCGTGGTCTGTTCGAGGCTCTCTCACAACTTGAGCATAACAATACCTTTAAAAAATATTTTAGTAATTTATTCATATTACATCTCAATTGTTATCCCATCCCTTGTATACTCCCATTCTTCCCTCCCTCCCATTTTCCCCTTACTCCCTTCCCCTATGACTGTGACTGAGGGGGACCTCTTCCCCCTGTATATGCACATAGGGTATCAAGTCTCTTCTTGGTAGCCTGCTATCCTTCCTCTGAGTGCCACCAGGTCTCCCCCTCCAGGTCAAATATGGGGCACCAGGGTTCATGTGAAAGTCATACCCTACTCTCCACTCAACTGTGAAGAATGTCCTGTCCATTGCCTAAACAATACTTTCATAACTCAATAGAACTTAGATTATGTATATTTATGTAAATGTATAATATAGTTTGATTATATTATCTGCCACTATTCTCTTTTATTGATTTTCTTTATCCAATACATCCCTAGTTTTCTCACTTTCAAGTTTTGTTTGTTTGTGGAATAGTGCATTTAATTACTCTTGCTTGTGTGAGCATGCATGGGAGATTATTTACTTGAACAGGGCAACTACCTAATGCTACCATTGAGGAAGCATTAATTGTCTACAGCTCATCAGTGGTGGATCCTAATAAACCTATATATCCTCAGGATAGACTATCACTGGGATCAGTCTTGTGCAGGTAGTCACTGTTGATGTTCACAAATATAAGAACCATATCTTCTTCAGAAGGTAGGTTTTCGCAGCATGCTTTGCCATCTTGCCTGATTATAGTATTATACTGAGTCATGGCTAAGTCAGTCTTTCTGGATGATGTTGTGTTTATGCACATTTTTGTCCCATTGCTATGCATTTCAGCTCCCTTCTGATTTGGAGGTCTGTAACTCAGTCTTCCATTAAATCCCTTTGCTGCTTGCATATGCTCCCATCTCCTTTCTGTGCATGATAGCCTAATAACAACTTTGAGGACCGTGGAAGCCTTTTCCCTATGTGTTACAGCAACGGTGTACATATTTACCTTTACAGCTTAGTTTTGCATACTTAACTCATTTGCCACTTCAAGGTCTGCCTTCCAAGCTCCTTGGGGAAAAGTACAGTTGATTGTGGGAATGTATCATCCAATCTTCACAGAACTCTCTGAAGGCAGATTGGTGGTGTATTTGTGTTGAGAGAATTAGTGTTGTTTCACACCATTTGTAAGGCTAGCAGTATAACTTTATATATTGATTAAAAAGATATATGGGAAATATTTTGTATATTTTGCTCTTTACTCTTTGAAATCACTCAAAAGATATTACACTTATATAAATAAAAAAACTCCAATTATTTGTTAAATATATACCATAATATTTTTCTTTAAATATTTTAATATATTTTTTCTTAATGTTTCTGGGGCTATGCATAAAAATAATAAATGTCATCTTAGATCTGGCAGAGAGTCTTATGCAATCCCTGTGCAACTGTAGCTCCCTTTCTCTAAAACATAATGGGATTACAACTTAGAAATATATTTTGTTCTGCTCATTTTTAAAGTTCAGTTATATGAAAATGTAAATTATGTGGGAAATGGTACAGAAACTATGAAACATATGGTGATTATTAATATTACCTCGTGTGGTTCTCATTATGCATTATTATAAGCAGCACTTGCTACTGCATAGCATGTATTTTATATTACATAAAGCAATGGGAATATGTAAGCATGTGTGTTCCCCTGTATGGAAAAGTTTAGGGGGCTGACACCAATCAAGGTATTATAAATACTTTGAGTCTAGAAGAGTGAGACAATCCATTATATGCTCCAATATCCTTGATATCAAAATTGATTCAAGGTTGAATTAATCACTGGGTAGAAGAACTTAAGGAAAAGAGCAATGATAGTTTCTTTAAAGTGGTGGACATTTATTAGGGAAGCTTGATTAATTTTTTAGGTGGAGGAGAAAGAAAATTACTTTCAAAAACATCTAAAACAGAGTTAGTAGCTAAAATAAAATGAAAAAAATCCCAAACCTGTGTACTGTGTGACAGAAACGGTCAAGAAAGTGATAGAAAAGAAGTTAGCTAATTGTGCATCAGGATATTTACTTGTATAAAGATAAGGCATTTGCCTGCGTTTTTCAAGTATTTCCTCTAAACTCTAAAACTGATTTTTTTTTTAAAGAAAGATGTTGGTTCAAATGAGATTGTATTGTGAAACTGTTTACAGTGTATAAGTGACCTAACAATGTTTTCTCTTGTTTTCCTCTCACATACAATCTAGACTTCCCTCTGAATTTTTTTGTTTTGTTTTGTTTTTTTGTTTTTTTTCGAGACAGGGTCTCTCTGTGTAGCCTTGGATGTCCTGACTCACTTTGTAGACCAGGCTGGCCTCGAACTCACAGTGATCCGCCTGCCTCTGCCTCCCGAGTGCTGGGATTAAAGGCGTATGCCACCACCGCCCAGCTTTCCCTCTGAATTTTTAATTTTGGATATCACTGATGTGTTAATGAACTCCAGGACCACAGTCTGGAACAAAAGAAAGAAAAACAAAACAAATAAAATAAAATAAAACATATCAAAACAACAACAACAACAAAACACTGGGCTGTATTTATAAGAGCCTTGATCTCTTTCTTATTTTTTATTCAATATCTAATGAATAACAAATGCATCATGAATACTGTTTTGACTCCACTGAGGAACTTATTTGTATAATTGATGGTATTTATTTATTTACTTATATACTTATTTGCTTATTTATTTTCAGCATGTTGTATGTGATATGATAATTTAATTAACCAACAATTCTAGAGATAGTGTCTTGTGATATGGTCACAACCACTGTAAATGATTATCCAAATAACTGACACATTATTCACAGTTATATTTGTTAATATTAATTAAACAACTTATATGGGAAGCTGCCTTTCCTTTGTACAAAGCATAGACTGTTTACAGAGTGGAAAGCAAAATCAGTTTTTTTTTTTTTTTTTTTTGCTGTTGTTGTTTAAGGAGACCTTACTATCTGAAAAGATAATTAGGAAAGTGGCCTTAAAATGAAAAGATAAGCAATTTTCCTGCACTGAAAGAAGCCTATAGTCTCTGGAGAGGAACAAGGATAAAATACAAGAGTTCAACTGGAGAATCAAGAAGATCAAAGCAATTGCATTTCTCTTAAAGTTATTCTAATAGAAAGGCACAGAGTAGGAAAAAAAAATGCTTATACATATTCTCGAGAGTAAATTTAGAATGTGTGTGAAAAAAGCCAAGGTGGTGTTGCCTCCTTTTCCCTTTTGAGTTGTTGACAGGGTTGTAACATATCAGCATGGTGAAGACTGCTGAAGTAAGTTTGTAAGGGAGCAGACTTTTACCCATTACAGCTGAATGACTTACTGTTGGTTTAAGTAAAGGGTCTCACGGAGTTATTTTGGTGGATAGTTTTGCATATGCAGAGGGCTAAGATATATGACTGTATTATACATAAGCTTAGAAAAATATAACACTTAGTATTTAAAACAGTGTCATGGTATTAGGTTACTAAGGGCTGGTTATAGATAGAAGGTGTGTTCCAGAGTGGTAACTGGAAACATTACAAACTTGGTCATGACTGAATTCTCTTCAAGGAGCTAACCATTCCAGATCATTTTGAAGATATTGGCATTTAAAGACTCAACTTGTCACTGGGATGGGTGGTGCACGCCTGTAAACCTAGCACTCTGGTAGACAGAGGTAGACAGATCTCTGTGAGTTCTAGGCCAGCCTGGTCTACAAAGTGCGTCAGGGATAGCCAAGAGTACACAGAGAAACCCTGTCCTAAAAAACAAAACAAAAGAAAACAAACAACAAAATAAAATTAAAAAAATAATTTGTTTATTTATTTGCTTCACCATATATGTGGTGTATGTACATGTCTGTGCACAAATTCATGGACATGGAGGTCACACAAGACATCCTTGCCCTGTTCTGTCAGTGTATATGTTATTCCCTAGAAGCAGTGGCAACCATCGAGCTCTAGCCGTCCCACTGTCTCCATTCCTTACAGTGCTAATGTTATTGTAAGAATCTGCCATGACCAAATTGTTAAGTGGGTTTAGGGATTTGAACTCAAATCATCATGCTTGCATTGTAAGCCTTCTGACATTTTATGCATCTTTATAAACCCTTTTTCGTTTTTGATTTAGTACTTTGAGACTTGTGTTTACATACATGGATATAATGTTGAATTTTGCCTGAAAACATTTTTTTCAGTTCCTGAATGATATAGTAACAGCACTATAAGAGAGGCTAAAATATGCAGGATTATTTCTAACCCCATAATAGTTATTTTGACATCATTTATTCATACATTTCTACAGATAATTTTCTATGGTTCATATTTAGAAGTATATGACGAAAAGAATGTGTGACACCCTACTGAGTGGTGTTTATGGTACTAGAAGGTATTCTACACACTACCAGAGGAGAAAGGTAATCACCAAGCAAAATGCACACATACTCTCTATGATGATGATCTACATGTATAATAAGCTAGAGCAATGGTGTCAAAAACGTAGAGGAAGTCTCAACCTCTATCTGATTGGATTTAAGGCCCTCTCCATAAGATGAAACCCATTGCTGACCACTCAGGTGTGCAAGAATCTGAGACAAGCTAAGACATAGGCCTAGTGGAAAACCAAATACTATAATTGTATTGAAGGATCGTAACAATAAAGTGCCTTGTAACGATATTCTGCTACATTCATGTACCAGTGTTTCACTCAGCCAGCCTCAGAGAAGTTTCCTCCTGCAGAAATGGAAATTAATACAGATATCCACAACTGGACAATATGTGGAAACTGAGAAACTTTGGAAGGCTCAGCCCTAAATTGGGTGTCTTTATCAAACTTCTTTTCTTCAGGGCACAGAGACCTACATAGAATTTAAGAGTCAGAGAAGATAAAAAGAAACCAGGAAAATAGTATGTTTCAGACAAAACAGGACTGGTGCACATGTGAACTCACTGATTGTGGCCTCCTGAGACCCAATCAACATCCATATTAGCATGTCCATTGTTGTCCTTGTTCAGAGCAGGTTGAGTCAGTCATGTTTTTGAGACCTTATGTGTGTAGCCTATAGCATTGCTAGAAAACATACTCTGATAGCGAACTTCTTTCCATGGCTCTCACAATCATTCTGTACGCTCTTCCTCAACAATCTGAGTCCTCAGTGCATGAGTTACGTTGTAGATGTATCAACTGGGGCTGGGGCACCACGACTCCACACGTTGTAATTTATGTTGTTCTAGAATGGTCCCTGTCTGATGCAAAGAGTACTTTCCTTGATGGGTGTGTGTGCAAAGACTGCACGTCTCTACATTAATAAGGACAGATATTTAGCAGCTACGTTGTTTACTTAGTCAAGTAGCAGTGGTAGGCTCATGCTTATTTGTTGTTTAAAGCATCTTTGACTTAGACTTCAGTGCTTTAGAGTTTCATTTTACACCAAATTCATAGTTGAAGGAGAGATAAACACGTTTTTTGTTTAGATCACAAGTGGGGGATGAGAAAAAGACTTGTGAGAGAGCAGGTGATGTTTATCCCCTCAGAAGTCAAACCACCATGTAGGGGAGATTGGTTATTAAGCAGCTGAAAAACACCCTCTAACAAATGCTGAGAGGAGGTATAAATGTGAGGCAAAAACAGGAGGCAGGGCCTTTGGAGACTTGGGATAGTTTAGGCTGTTCATTGCTCCACTTCGAGAGGCTCCTAGAGAGAACCGCTCAAGGGAAGGCTTCGGGGCTCCGGGATCCTTCTGAGGTTCCAGGTTCTGGTTGTTCCAGGTTCCAGCAGAAGAAATCCTGCAGACTATGCCAGGAGATTTGTTCCTCAGAAATTATATCCTTACAAGTTCCCTTATTGTATTCTTTAATCTTCTTTTCCTATTGTTTAGGTTTGTCGGGTTATGAGTGAGGTACTCTTGGTTAATAAGTTTGTAATAAAATATGTTTTTTAAGAAAATTGACCATACACATTAGTATTTCTGCTTTTTACAAAAACAAATATTGATTAGTGTATTTTGTTTATGAATTAATTTGCTTATGTGTGTTTAATGTAGTCAACCTCATCTTTTACTTTATTTAGATTCTGTTCTGCTTAGAGCAAAGACAGGAGTTTGGATGGTTTCCAGTATTTTTATGTACCTGGATACCTTTAGAAATATAGGTACCCAGTGTTTGCAATATGTCTTGTAACACTGCCAGCAAGTGTGCTGGGATGGAACTCAGGTCTTCTCGTTACTTAGCTAACTTCATTACAGGCGCTGAGCCAGGCCTTTTGTTATCATTGTTGTTTGGATTGATTTGGTTTTTTAGTTCTGTGTTACTGACAGTTTGCTCAAGCCTGGAGTTCTTTCTTATTTTTGTTGTTATTCTTTTTTTAGCCTCTCAATCACAAATACTGGATTCCCGTCAACAAAATTTTCCATGGTTGTAAAGGACTTTCTCATCCCCAGTGATATTTTATGATTTCTGATTTTAAGACTGAGTCTCCTATTAACGTCACTGGGGTTTAGCTGTGGGGACTTTTACTGACTTCACTGTTTTCTACATAGGAAAACAATAAGAAGACACATGTTAAATGAAAACACGATGGCTAAAAAATTTATCACTGAGATAAATTAGCAAGATATGAGTTCTTACTCTTCTACTCTTGAGGCTTTTACTTGACTAATTACGTAATACTAGGGTTTTCCTTACTGTTTAACTCTGTGTGTGTGTGTGTGTGTGTGTGTGTGTGTGTGTGTGTGTGTGGCTTATGTTGTAACATAAATGATGTGTACTTAAAAATTTTTAAATAGATTTTAAACAGAAATATGTTTAGAAAGTTTTTTACTACTATAATTTAATTGATGCACATTAAGACCAAAATGAAATACACTACCACTGACACACAACCTTTCTTGCCCATGTAAATGTAATCTTTATTATATTATTGTAAATATACCAATTGTACATATTATGTGTTACTTACATGTACTCTCATATTTCTAGATTTTTCAGTTAAAGTACATCCACATGCATGAAAATATAAGCAAAACATCTAGTGCAATGCAACATCACTAAAAAGCACTTACGTAACTGTCACATGTCAATATATATCGCCAACACTCTAGACCTTTCTTGTCCCTTTATCCCAGTGGCCACAATTTGCAAACTTCTTCAAATATTTTCTTATTTAGACTCCTGAATTTATTGTATTGTTTTGCTTGTTTTGTAGTTTAAATAAATAGAATTATATAATTTATTATTCTTTCTTATTTATTGCAGTCAAAATTTTGATATACCTTAGAACTAGCAATATTAATTTTCTTCACAGTGTAGAAACTTTCCTCTGTACAAAAATTATAATATATTTTCATATGGGAAAATATGAGGTTCATTTAGATATTTGGTTGTATTTGTTTTTTGTTGAAATGGGCATGAATTAAAATAAACACATATAGATATTCACATACCACAGATTTAAGAAAATCTCAATCAAGATACTTAGTGTTCCTAGAGAAAGTAACTTTTAAAAATCAAAGCATTATTATTCTTTCATCAGAAGCTTATGAGCTTTTCCATCTCTAAAAGCTTGCATTGGTACACATTATATACTAATGAAAATTTTTCTTTTATCTAGTGTTATGCTTTAAGATTTATCTCTTTTCAAACATTTCTCCATACTTGTGGAAGTTTATATGTAGCTGAACATACGGCTATAAAATATGTGTACCTGCTTGCTATTCAGTGAACAATTATGTTCTATTTATAATGTGGATTTTTGTGAAGTGATATAGATGGTGCATTTTAACTGGAAAGAATATAAATAAACATATATAGTATTTGTTTATATAATACACACACATATATTCACAGATACATTTTGATTAAGTGTTATATTATCCAAGAAACAGAAAGAAAAAATTATACTATTGATGTAGATATTCACAGTGTCAAAATATGTAATCCATGATGGCTGCATTATTTAAGAAACCATAAAACATGTTTACAGCAACTATTCTAGCTCTAAAATTTTGATCATCATTTAAGAGAAAATTTTTTACTATAGAATAAGCATATACTGATTAAAATGAATAATAAATATTGCTTTCAAAATTAGTTCACAAACTTGGAATATATGATCTTTATTAAATGAGTTATAAAATTCTATTGTTACTTTTACTTTTCTCCTAATTATGACTGTAGATCATTGCATAATAAAATGTAATGTATCAATTTGGGGCATAGAATAAGAGATAAGCTTGAACCATGTCAAAGCACATTAGCATTAAAATGGCAACAATCAATACAAAGGACTAACTTTGTTTATAAAATAAGTTAAAGTAATCAATAGTAGTTGTTTGTACCATGCAACTGCAGATGATTACAGGAAAATCTGCTTGTGTTACTGGTGATACTAAAAGAGGTGTTACAAAAAAAACACACAGAAATTTGGATTTAAATACAGCATAGAAGAAATTTTCTATATCAGTTGGAATTTTTAAGCTGATAGACAAGACTAGAAGAATTCTAAAACTAACTGAAGCAGTTTAACAAAGGTTTTGGAAATACATTTGTTCTTAAGTCATTAAAAGAGAAAAAATTGCTCCAGAACATGTAGTCCCATTGGCTTTTTTAGATTACTTACTTGGTAATTTTTTCCATACGGAATAAATGTTATTTTCCAAGGTCTTTATGCTATATAACATTACTACATGGTTGTATTTTAGCTACAATATTTCTTTCTTTCTCCCTTTTCTTCCTTTCAAACCCTCCTATATAACCCTCCCTGCT
This sequence comes from Acomys percivali, assembly GCA_907169655.1. NCBI lineage: Eukaryota > Metazoa > Chordata > Mammalia > Rodentia > Muridae > Acomys > Acomys percivali. The sequence continues at coordinate 11,684,797 of OU015748.1, forward strand.
TTCCTTCAACTTCATGGCCTCCCCTTATCATCAACTGTTATTACATGCATATATGTATTTGTATATACGTATATGTGTTCCTAAATATAAGTTGTTAAGTCTACATGTTACTTATATGGAGGTTTTCAGGGCTGATCATTTGCTGTTCCTGTTCTCCTCCGTGGGGAGAGTCATCTTTCCTGATCCCAGAACAATTCAGTTGCCCTGTAGTTCTTTGTGTAGGGTTGAAATCTTATGGGATTTATCACATGGTGTTTGACAGTTTTTGTTGGTGTCTTTCTGGTTTAATCACAGTTACGCCATCATGTTGATGAGACCTTACCAGTGTAGTTTCTGTCAATGAACTTCAGGGGAGGATATAATGTAGCCCATTGTAAACAGATACCCTATTCTTAAAGTTAGTTCTCAGGTATCAGGTACACATGACATTCCTCAGCACAAGATTTTTAAAAAATCTATTTCTAGATTTTTCTTCATCAAATTATGGTATTTACTTTACCTCTTACATTTGTATTAGACTAAAATGTAAACAAAGGTAGATACTTGTGCTAATTTAAAGCAACCCTGGAAACAGAGTCATTACCAGATAATGGTCTGTGCATGAAATAATCAATATATCAGTTGCTAAATTGATTCTGATGTTTTAACTTTGGGAGAATCACCTTCTTCGGTATTCATAGGTCAAGAAATCTGAAGTTTTATGTATTCATCTCTATTCTGTCATTCGGAAGACACACAGAAATTAATAAGGCTTTCCACATGACAGGTTGTGCTTCAAATATTTGAACAGAGCTATCTTGCCTCATTTATACTTTATAGGTTGCGTATGCTTGCAAACACATTTAATGTGACAGATTTATAATTCTCTTGTCATTACTGACTTTTATTTGAAACTTTCCTGTTTTCAAACGACCCTTTGAAAGTTTAGAACATGCCCTTCTAGGCAATGTCTCCCCAGAAAGAGATGCTAAAAGATATCACTTCTCCTTTAGCACCTCCGCATTCTCCTCTAAACAGAATAAGACATTTTGCCTCATCTGAAGAAACTAATTCACAGATAATGGAATATGCTTTTTAATTTTTTAATTGTATATTTTTTGCCAAAATTAAAGGACAGTGTCTTGGCAAGTGCCAAGTACCAAGGATTTAAGGTCCTTCTAAAACTGACTTTAGGAACAAAAATAAAGTGAAAGTTATTTTAAATAGGTTAAGATTCCAAAATAAATCCAGAAGATTGACAAAAAAATGAGATCATGCTGTTTTCACATCGGAGATCAAAAGAAGCTTCCAAATAATTCATAAGACTTCTGATTTAATACCATATGGTTGGCATCTTTGCAGTAAACAGCTTGAACTTCCTATTTAAAAAGTTCTCGGACCATCAGGAAAAAAAAATACATGAAAACTACAAAACCTAAAATTAACAACTGATGGCTAGAAACAGTTAAATATTCAACAGCTACTCCACTTTGCTATTTTGTTAGTGGTAATTCTCTCATGGCCTATTTACATTTGGGCTTCAAGTTGCATAATTGCCAAAACTTTATTTTTTTAAAAAAACTTCAGATTAGTAATCAAATATACTAAGTTTAAATATCAAATTTGGCACAAATTCCATTACTGGTTCTTGGGTAAGACAGTTATGGTGGTATTTGCGATGCAGTTTCTTTATCTCTAAATTAAAATCAATGATAGAAGCAACTTAGAAATGCATGTAAGCTATGAAAGGTGTTTTATGTTACTAAAATGTGTTGTTGATATGTTGCTTTTAGAAGTAAAACTTACTTCAGTTTGCTTAAATAAATTGTAAGAGGAACTCCACGTCTCTTGGAATTTTAGTGCCTTCTGGCTGTTACACAATGGCTCGAGTCTTGGAAGCATCTGAAGTATCACCTTCCCCATCAGCAGACTACTGTCCTTGTATCTCAACCTCTTCATCTCTGATATAACCCAACAGGTTCATCTTGTTTCTGCCGCCTGCCAGACTCAATGTCACAATAACAAGTCGGAAATGTAGAACTGCAGGTGCCATCCAAGAGCTACTAGTTCTGAATTCAGAATTTGATAACTCCCAGTTTATTCAAATACTCCTGATTATAAGGGAAATACCCTACCACTTGTATTCAGAAGTGGAAACCGCCTGCAGAGAAACACCAAAATGAGTAGGTTTGAGGGATAGAAAAACTACCCTTAACCATGTACGGTGTAAAGTCTTCTAACAAATTTAGATATGTAGCTATAGGGATTTATGTATGGAGTGCATCCTCAGGTTAGGAGAAGATGGGTGAAATGTTTAGTATAGTGTCTTGAGATACCTGACTAAGACCACTGGGACCGATAAAGGGAGCAGTAGATACACATTGACAATTGCTACTCATGGACTTTTGATTTGAACGTGCTCTAAGAGTTATACTTTCATAATGCCGCATTTTGCTGTGGGTCTCAAAGAGTCAAGGAAAAGAAGCCAATATTTTCTTCTTTACCCTCTGGGTACTATTCCTTAATATTTTCTTTTCCTTCTTTATGATATCACCTACATCACTTGAGGTCACTCAGTGTTAACTGAATAGGGCATAGTTCTTTCCTGCTAGTTGGACCATCATGAAGTTAGAAGTAAAAGGTTCAGAAAACATATTTCTATGGATAATAATCTTTTGATTATAAGAATCTGAAAGAACTTACCCAATTGTAGTTCAGTGTTTTGGTTATAGTAAGATCTTTTTGATATTTTAGGATTTTACTTTTAGTTATGTGCTTTCTTCTGGCGATAGAGAATGTTTTGTACTCACCAGGTTCCCAACTTTCATCTTTGTTCAACTGTATGTACTGAGGCATAACATAAGGAGACGCTGAAGTAATTGATGGTATACATCTTAGGGCTAGACATTCAGAGCATCAATTAATGCTAGATCTGGAGAGAAGATTTGGACATCAAGAAATTGGGTCTCAAGTGGAGAGAAATAAATTAGTTGGCATTACCACTTTCCAAATCCCTGGGGATATTTTCCATAAGTAATAAAACTATTGAAAAATGAAGGAACTGATAATTTAGAGAGCTTAGAAAAATGGTGTGCAAAAGATTTATATATATATTTTTTCTGAAAAGTAAGTATAATGGAAAAATGAAGAAGAAGAACATAGTTCCTTAGATTTTGGGAAACTCTGTGTTCAGTTCAGAAAATAGTCACCCAGGAATTTGTATATTGTGGAATAGGAGTGTATTTGTATCACATGAGAGCGCTTACATTTTTTTCTCTCACAAATTGTGTATATGGGTAATAAGAGAATATTTGTAAAAACCTACAATTTAATATAGGTTTGAAAGGTGTGCTTACTGTTTATGGGAATAGAGGGGAAATGACAACTTAAGAGCTGATGTAGACTTACTCAGAGTCATACTAAGTTAATGAATCAAGATTTCCTTGAGAGATGTCAAAATTCACAGAAGAAACTTTATGCATGATATTCTGAATTATGTAAGAATAGCAGTTGTAGAAGATTTGGACAGTTCTTTAAAGGTTTATTTTTAATTATGTGTTTTTATGTATGTGAATATGTGTCCAAGCACATGCTCAAGTATGTGTGTGTGTGTGTGTGTCTCTATGTGTGTGTGTGTGTGTGTATGTGTGTGTGTATGATTATGGGTGCCAATGGCCAAGGATGTTAGATCCCTTAGAGCAGGAGTAATAGGAATTTGTGAGCTGCCTGAAAAGAGGACTGGGAATCAAAATCAGGTCTTCTGAAAGAGTAATATGTGTTCTTAGCTGCTGAGACATATCCCCAGCCCTTTAAGAGTATTCTAAGGAGAAAAATTACTATGGTTAGTTTTGTTTTTAAATTATATATATATATATATATATATACATACATACATTTTTCTGCTAAAGGAAGAACACAGCAATAGAATGATTCTTATTGACATATAGCTTTACCCATAGATCAGTGCACTATTCAGGCCCCATCAAAATCTTAGTAAGTAGATTGCAATTAACTCCAAGACAAACAATTGAACCATGTACAGACAATGAGAGATTTTAGCATACTCAGCCCTAAATAAGATGTCATTATCAAACTCTTCCCTTAACTCTCAAGTATTTATGCTGAAGAGGAAGCCAAAAAAAAAAAAAAAATAGTAAGAACTAGTATAGTAGCTAAGTCCAAGGAAATAATGTCTTCCATACACATTAGAAGTCATATACACATGAACTCGCAGTGACTACGAAGACACACAGACGTGTACCAGTTCAAGCAAGACAAACATCCAAATAAGGAGACAGGGAAGTGTACACAGAGTCTGACCACTAACCTAGAAGCTGCCAGCATGATAACTGCTGAGGTTGTCTCCAATGCAGTGTCACTGGATATTCCCGGCACACACCAGGCCAGGCCTGAAACCCATGAGAATTTGACAAACACACAATGGACTCCATGCTTTTCGTGTGTGCTCCTCATTTTCTTGTTAATTTTTTGACTTATTAATTTTTATGTGTTGGTTTTGATGCTTTCTCTTTCTTTCCTGAGAGGAATTGAAGAAGGGGAAATAATATAATTAAATATTTATTATGTCGAAAATATAAATAAAATTGTTATATATATATGTATATATATATATATGAGTGTATGTGTGTGTGTGTGTGTGTGTGTACATACATATAATAATCATGAATACTGGTTTAATCTTAAGCCAAACACAAGTATGTTAAAGGCCATAATCATCTAGACATAAGAAACCATGAGCATATGGTGGTTAATTTTTACCAATTTCTGCACAAAGTACATGATAAGTAAAAGTTGGTAGTCTTGTCGTTATAACCTCACAAACAAAGAAGCTCAAGAACAGATTTAAAAGTGAGGCTGAGAGCTTCTTTTGTTTACTATAATTTGGAGAACTCTTAATACTGTTTAATAATGAGATTTTTTTTTTATCAGAAGAAATGAGACTCTTAATATCTTTTAAGACTTCAGATCTCTGGAGGAAGGAGAAACAGACATTTCAATGTGATACAATGCATGACCTCAAGTGATCTAGGCAGTTGGATAAAGGGAGAGATCAAGATTTTCTTAAGGAAAGAACGAGAAGGTGTAGAAAAAATGTTGGCCTGGCTCACCTTGTATTTGATACAATCAAGAAAAGTGTTGCTTTATAGCTGTGCCAATCTCAGTCTGTGTCAAATTAAATACCTCTGAATCAAACTTGCCTCCCATCTCATATGCAGATATTCAAGCATAACATCTCTTATCACTGAAATAGGATTTTACTTATAGTTGTGTTATTCTTGTTTTTCTTACTGATATTTGTTTTCTTTCTTGTTTTTTTTTTTTCTCTCTTATTTAAGGAATGTTTCAAGTAGTTGATTAAAATATTCACTCTGGTGAATTTTTTTTAAAAGAATATCACTGAAACCACAGATCATTTTAATTATGCATTTAAACCCACATTTTCTATTGTAAAATGTTTTCATTTCAAGTATTTTGTTTTTAAATTCTTCCCTAGAATATTGATACTGACTGCAGTTTTCCCTGCCTCCCTTGCTCCCAGTCCTGCAGTCCTTCCTTTTCCTGCAGATCCACTCATTCTCCATTGCCCTTCAAAAAAGAGCAGCCCTCCCAGGGTATCAAACAAGCAGAATAACAAGTTACAATAAAGCTAAGTGCTTCATTATAAAATTTTATTGATTGCTGTATTGCCTTATTGCTTCCACCAAAGTGTTTGAGAAACCTAAACTGTTTTTTTTTAAACAAATAATCCTTTGTTCATGATACCTGAGTATATGTGTGCAGATGCATGTGGTTATGAAAGTCAAGGGTATCCCTCGGGCTTTTTATTTAGGAACTATTCACATGCTGTCTGAGACAAGGTCTTTCCTGGACCAGTTTTTCCCTTATTGAGGTTGGCTTGCTGGGTGATTATCCACAAGGATCTGCCTGCCTCTGTCTTCCCCACACTGAAGTTATTAGTCCACAGTGTCACTCCTGGCTCTCAATTTTGCACAGTAAACAGTTTGCTGACTGAGCTCTCATCTTAGCCCCTGTATGTGTCATTAAATATTTATTCCAAAATTACTTCGTTTATTTCATTATACTCTGCTATTCCACACAAATCTGCTGTTCATGTGTACTTGGTGTGCTTTGTTTCCATCAATTGTGGTTATCACTTGATGCTATATTTTAATTAGATAATTTCAAAATATTTAATTCTGAATAACTTTTGGATAACTTTCTCCATTCTATTTTCTCCTTTTTCTACATTGGGAAGTGTTGCATATTGTATGCACAATTTTATAATCTGATCTCATAACTTAATTAATTTTACATTCAAAACTATGTCTTTATTACTCAATTTTACTTGTAATTTCAATATTTCTATTAACATTTAAGTTCAATTTTCTATTACCGTATTTTAAATTCTAAGAATCTTTTTAGTTATTGCAATATGACTCTTTTGGAGTGGTAGTCTACTTATATTTAGAATCTAATAAATAATGTTTAATCTTTGTGAAAGTTTTGTTCTCATCTCTTGATTTCTTTCATGTTAGTCTGTTTTCTTGTTTACTTGCTTGTGATTTTCAGTTTTTAGAAACAAGGGTTCTCACTATGTGTCTGTCTCTCGTTGCCTGAGCTTGCCACATATGCTTAGCTGGGGCCGATGTGCCTGCTTTGGCCTTCAACAAACTGCAATTAGAGGCATGATCCATGTGGCTAATTGATCTCATTTTGCTCTTTTTAAAATCAGCTTGGATTGCCACATTTGAAACCATCTCCATAAGCAAACCAGCCACTGAGGAAAATGTCCTTACTTCTGCTACAGATAGCATTCTGCCTAAAAATGGACACGTTTGGGTACAGGCAAAGTCAATGGCCAAAGTCTGCTAAGACAGGATAAGAAAGTCCTCAATAGTTCCTGCCTCACAAATATGTCTGTCAAATATATTGGGCCAGAAGGCTGAAGATGATAGATACTTCAATGTTATAGAGAGTTTTGGGTGACTGTTCAGGCAGCAAATTGTCCCTGTCATTTTCTCATTTTGGAAGCTGCTAACTTGCACTTCCTGTTTATTCAGATAATTAATTTTATTACTTCTCAAGCCTCTAATGGGGTTGAAGACTAGATAGTTTAGTTTTACAATTACGTTTAGTTGTTTAGAAGTAAAGAAAATTTTAGTTCTAGATAGATATTATAAATTGATAGATATGTGATGTGGTAGATATTGATTTTCATTCAGAGTTGAAGACTTACCAAGATGGAAAGATGTTTTCTCCATGGTTAACAAATACAAATACCCAAAACAGTATGAATGTAACATCTATACAATTCCTAATTGTTTTGTGGTCCTTCCTGCTGTATGTACTTTATTGTATATATGTGCAATAATATAAATGTATATGTAAAAGTAATGATAAAAAACAACAACAACAACAACAACAACAATAATAATAATAATAATAATAATAATAATAATAATAATAATAATAATTGAAAAAAGAAAATAGAAGACAAAATATAAAAATAAAAAGTAAAATCGGCTTGGATGATTTTGTTGGATATTTTATAATTCTTTATTATCAAGTTGCTATATCATCTAATTCTGTGCATAATATTGAAAACAATGACATTAGAGCTCAATGTAGTCTAAGTTGAGTCAGACATTTGGGGGTAATATCTCATATTTGCATAATCAGCCCATTTGGGCCTTTGCTTCTGACAAATAATAGATGGAATAGTAGTGTTCTTGAATTTTCTTTTAAATGCTTAAATCTAGTACCAGACTTAAGTCTCATGCGTCTGTCAGTGGAATAAAAGATAGGATGTCTAGAGGAATATGACTTTTTCATATTTGGTACTTAATCTTTTATTCAGTTTAAAGTTTAACATTTAGTTATTGCATGCATGTTTCCATATTCAAAACAGTTTACCTAATTTTGGAGGCTCACTGATTAGGTTATTAGAGGAAAATACATGGCTATTTCTCACGCTATTCCTTCTCCAAATCTTCTGATTTTAGTGTTATCCCTTCACTAGCCGGTGCAGTGAAGTTGTGTGAGGTGAGACTTAGCCATCACTAGATTCCTAACTCTATCGTTAGTAATGTTCATGAATATTATACCTCCTTTAAGTTTATGCTTGATAATATATATATATATATATACACTAATATATATATACTTAATTGATAGGAGTCCATTTAAAATAAAATGATCTGACATTCCTATTTGCTAAATTTCATCTTTTCATACATTTATAAATCTAAAGGGGTTTATTAAAATAATGACACAAAGGACAATGTATATTAAAAGCTATGATAAGAAGTAATACCTCCTGGGTGATGCCTGAGTTCCCTAGTGATTATACTGCAATAAAATTTAACAAAGATGCTGAGGAAAAGAAATCATATGAATAATAGTCACAAAACTGTAAGAATAATGTATGTTTACTGTGTTCCCAAGGTGTGATTAAGGTTCACATTCCATGTTCCCATGTGAGTTTTAAATACAGAAACTTTCAATTAAAATATAAATACAATGAGAAGCAAACAAAAACTTAAAATTGTGTTATTTACCCCACAAGGAGCTTTCATTTATGGAGTACACTATTAAATAAGTGCACAGAGTAGAGAGCTTGAAAACACAGCAATAAACTGCTCTATACTGATTTAAAGGACACAGAATCATGATTAAACAGATGATACAAAATAGTCATTAGAGGTTTCGGATGAATGGCAAGAGGAATGAAAAGAGATTGATGATTTTGATGTTTCAGAGCGACTGGAATTTTTTTACTAGATAGTGAAACGAATTTGGAAATAAAAAGTTATCCAAAGTTAAGAGAAAAGTGTGTGTGTGATGTAGGTCAAAATGAAACCATAAATTGCTGTGCATTTTAGAAGCTGCAAAGTTCAAGTTGGACCATGCTACATGAGAGCAAACAAATTGTGAATTTAAAAGGTATGGCATCCAAGTTAGAAGAGAAAAACATACATTTCAGAGTACAGGACACGGATGTGGCTAATAGGTTTGGGGATGTAAAATTATTAGTGGAGGTGATCAGTCTCTGCTAAGTGAACTTTTTGGGAAATTTTGACAGATTACCAATGAAATATAAGTGATACTTAAAATGTGAATTCAGCCTACAGTATTGGCACATGTCTTTAATTCTGGCAGATAAGAGACAGAGGCAGGCAGATCTCTAAGTTCAAGTACAGCCTGGTCTATGGAGCGAATTCCAGGGAAGCCAGGGCTACACAGAGAAACCCTGTCTCAACTCTCCATAGAAATGAACAGAAAATAATAACCACTCAAATACTGAAAATCATGAAGAAATTTTGATTTTCATTTTAAAATGTGTGGGAAGTAGTTAAAAATTAATAAGTTGCATAACTTTTACAACTTCTAGTAATGCAGAATAGAGTATACTTATAGTATGTTCAGGCACCTCAGTAAAATAAACTTCACATTAGGCTCATTGTCAGAGCTATCACGGCAAAACCGTAGAAATGAGGCAATAAAGCTTTCCAGAAATCCACACTGACTGTCCAGTATTTTGGAATATTATAGGAAATCTGAATTAATTTATTATGTATAATAATTAATTCAAATAATAGTCTGAACATAGTTTAATTAGAGGATAGAAAATTTATACCTAGATACCAAAATGTTTTATTGTGAGTGTGTAGCTTCTATTATTTATTCCTTAGCTTTGTTCTTTGTTTGTTTTCCCTTTTTTCTGGCAGCTTTTTTCATATGCCGACTATGGAATTTGTTTTAACAATCAAGCTCTGCTTTTATAATTCTTGATAAAATGAATATCAAAGCAAAATGAAAATAAGTAACAAATGCCATCATTTTTATTTTAGGAAAACCAACTCATTTTCTTCATATGATTCAGTTCTCCTTATAACTTTAACACTGGAGAATGGAAGAAGCAGTTGGTGGCAAAAATACCCGCTATCGATTTCAGAAAGAAAAAACATGTGCTATTTAGTGAAAACTGTCACTGTCACAGAACTTCTGCAGTCACATAGGCAAAAATAGGTCTGTTCTAATGAAGCTAAGATTTTAATGAAATGGATAAGAATATATGTAGTAAGCACCAAAATAAGTGTGTTGTACTCTTTTTATAAGGGAATACATCTGGTAAAAAGACTATTAGCAGAAGAGATAAATGGGCTTGGAAGACTCAGATTTGAAATGCAAAGGAGATATTACTAATTTCTACATATCATATAGAACAGGAAAAAAAGCCAAGATAATCCTCACATAAAGCTGTGCTTGGACATGGACCAGCTGCAGCATATCCAGGCCCCAGGGGTTTGATGGGAGCCTCTTTGACATACTAGAGGGTGGAAGGAATACTAGTGTGTTTAAAATCAAAGACTAAGGAGGTGGTGAAAATAAATATTATAGATAACTTTAGTTGTAATTTATTTGAAGGATAATGTTTTTAAGTAGCATAAAGCATAATGCAATCTATATTTTGAAAGGAATACTTAGACTACACGTTGAAGGCCGAGCTACAGATGGGCCAAGAAGCAGAGTGGTTAGTTAGAAGGGTGGCAAGTCACTCAGGAGATATGATGATGTACTGCAGAGACACCATTGAGCTTTTTGTTTGATGAGAACATGCACTGACAATGATCACTTTCCACACCAAGTTGGATTTCCACTTCTGGGTTAAATATGCTTACCAGAGAGGACAGGACTTTAGTGACATCTATTGGTTGGCTATAAATTCTCATTTTCAATAGAATCTTTTTCTATTATGTTCCACGTGAGCCAAGTTCTATAGTAGAGCATCCATCCACGGTATCTTTTGTGAGGTTACCTCCCAGGCAAACTCTTTATGATGCATCCCTTTCATAAGATACTGCAACAAAAAAGTGCAAACTGGAAATTTCAAACATTAGGGACTCACTCTATTTCCCTTGGTCTGGATGTGAAATCTTGAAACCAAAAATTATTAAGGCCTATAATAGCCTTTACGGTTCTAATGAAGAACATCTTTTATCTATTCTGGCTTCTTTAATCCACTGTCTTGCCTTTCTAACAAGCACTAACCCATTCTCTGATTCATCTTCTAATGTTTTCCCTCAATGTGTGGTCCTCCACATTTTCTTTTTTCCCCAACATAATATTTTTATTGATTCATTGGGAATTTCACGTCATGTACTCTGATTACACTTATTTTCCAGTTCTCCCATGTTTGCTTCAGTCCTTGGGATATCTTCCCCAAAAAGAAAAAAAAAACAGAGTTCAGTTTTTGTTATCTATATACTCACTGGAACATTGTCTAACTCTCAGTGTCTTGTTGCCCCTTAGACAGAAATAAATCCTTTCCCCTCATGAACTTCTGCCAGAAGCCATCGATTTTAAAGTTCGGCACTTCACCATCCCCATTCACACTTTTTAAAAATTATTTAATTTACTTATCCAATGTGCATGCCTATCATAGGCCCCTCCCTCCTTTCCTTCCAGTCCTAACTTCTTTCCCTCTTCTGCCTTCCCCCTTACACTATTCCTCAGAAAAGAAGACCCTTCCCACACCCACCCCAATGCATGAAGTCACATCAGGACTGAATGTATCCTCTTCACAAGGGATAAAAAAGGAGAGTGATAAAAATACAGGCAACAGAGTCTGTGTGAGAGACAGCCCCTGCTCCCCTTACTAGGGGATCCACATGAAGACAGAGTTGCTCATTGGCAACATCTGTGTAGGGGGCCCAGGTCCAGTCTATATGTGATCCTTGGTTAGTTCTTCAGTCTCCACAAACCCCTAAGGGTCCTGGTTTGTTGGATCTGTTGGTCTTCTTGTGTAGCTCTGTCACCTCAAGGTATTCTATCTATCAGCCTACATGACTCCCTACACTTTGCTCAGTGTTTGGCTGTAAGCCTCAGCATCAGTTTTGATCCACTGCTCAGTGGAGCCTCTCAGAGGACAATTATGCTAGGCTTCTGTCAGTGAGCATAGCAGAATTTCATTAATAGTGTCAGAGGTTGGCTCTCTATAATAGGGTGTGTCTCAAGACTGGGCCAGGCATTGGTTGGACTGTCAATCTCTCCTCTATCTTTATCCCTGTACACCTTGCAGGGTAAATTTTGGGTCAGTGGTTTTGTGGGTGGGTTGGTGTTCCTCTCCCTTCCCTAGAAATCTTGTCTAGTTAGAGGGTGTCCTCTTCAGCCCCTCCCACCAATTACACTTTCTATGAGTTCTCTTTGGAAACAGAAGGATCCAAAGGGTCCTAGAAACCTACAAGAAGAGCACCATGATGGGCAGATCTGGAACCAGGGGAGTCGGCTCAAATTACTGTACCATCCAAAAACAATGCATGCAGAAAACATTGAACCCCTATTCAGATCCTGCCAATGGACAGGACATTCTCCACAGTTGTGTAGAGAGTGGGGACTGACTCTGACATGAACTCTAGTGCCCCATATTTGACCACTTCCCTTTGGTAGGGAGGCCTGGTGGCACAGAGAAAGAAAAAGCAGGCTGCCAGGATGAGACTTGATATGCTATGACAATATGGTGGGGAAGGAGGTCCTCTTCTGTCACAGACCTATGGGAGGGGAATAGGGTGAAAGAGGGAGGGAGACAGGAATGGGAGGATGCAATTGAGATGTAATCTGAATAAATTAATTAAAATTTAAAAATAAATAAATAGAAAAAAAGAGTTCTCTTTGACGGCTACCAGTTTAGGCTTAGTTTATAGAAGTATGGGGGTTGGTGTAAATGTTTTTCTTATTTCCTCAGATGAAAGTGTGAGATGAGGCCATTCCCTAGACTATGAGCAAATAAAATTTGGTAGGTAATGTGTGAAACAAGTAAAATGAAATTAAATAAACTCAACAAAAAATTGACAACATGATAGTCTTACTAAAAATGAACAATAACATTACAACTTGTCAAAATTTCCTCTCTTTTGGAATATTCTCTTAATTATGTAATGAAATTCTGAAGCAGTTTCTGTTGTGATTGGATATCATTGTACTCGTGTATGTGTGTGTGTGTGTGTGTGTGATAAATACACAATAAAATATTTTTTATAAAAATCACTTTATTATGGTGATGAGGGCTACTATGAAATTTATAATCTCAAAAACTCATTAATTCACTGTTTGTGAATATCTATGACTTGGAGAAGACTCCCATCCATAAACTAAGGTAGACATTTGGAAGAGCTCATAAACATTTCTTCCCCTCCAAACTTCTTTCCTTTTCCTTTGCAGGCTCTAGAATTCTAGCACAGATACAGTCTCATTTACAAAACAAGGAAGACCCAACAAGTTGGATAAATAGTTAACACGGCTTGTCCTAATCTCCAGAGAAAGACAGAGAGGAATCTTTGTTTTGCTTTGTTTTAATGTTTTATATTTTCTTTGTTATTGAATCTATAGAGGAGGGGCTGAGGCACATGCTGGTCTAATTCCCACTCACTAGCCCCCACTCATCGCTGGAGCTATCTCCCAGCTTGCCTACACTACATGGTTCAGTCCTACGAGGGAGTTCTGGCAGGTGCTGGTGGGAATGTCAACCCATGGATAGACTGTGCCTGCCATGGAGATGAGAGTTTGTAGTTTTGCTCAACACAAACTGATGAGTGTGGATGTCGCCATGTGCTCCTCCTCCAGGCAGCTAGACTGCCTCTGGGAAGTCAAGACTGCAATCCAGGAAACTGTATTTTGGGGCATAGACCACAAAGAAAAATTATGCCATTGCATTGATATAGCCACTATTCCCTCCCTGGGAGAGAATTTGGGAGCAGAGTGGTGTCATTTATTTTTTTTTTTTTTATGGAATCAATACTTTTATTTTTTAGTGAAGCTGTGTTCAAGAGTGATGCAGAGTGCAGAGTGTTGCAAGTCTCCCTGAAGTCTATCATGGTTCTATTGTCATATTCAGCTGAGGTAGACAGTCTTCCAATTTGCTTGGAATTCTGGGAGGAAAGACTCAGGGTTTACTGTAGTGCTTGCTACTAATGTCACATGCCATTTGGGATGACTTAAATGTATGACTTGCTAATTTTTCAGTATTAAGTATACTGGGTAATATTTGCAAGCTAAAGATTAAAGTACTGATTCCATTTTCATGATATAAATTATAAAAGCACTGATAAGACAAAACAGATACTTATTTCATGTGTAATTTTTGATACAGGTATCACTATGATGATGATCATGGTTGTTCATCCTTAATTCTCATTCCTCAGCCTCCATAGCAATGGGGTCATAGACAAGAACCAGCCTTCTGGATAATGTTTTCTTTGTTTTGTTTTGGTAATGAAGTATAATGAAAATAACCTTTACATGTTATGCTATGGTATGGATAGCAGTGTCTTCCAAATTCACTGCTAATATATAACCTCTGAGGCAGTGATGTTGGTATGTAGGGCATTTACAGATAATAGGACCAGTGTCACTATAAAGAGGCCAAGGACAGATTGGTTTGTCCAGAAATAACTGTTATGAGAGGATCCAGCAATGGGACCCCATGTTTCATAGACAGACTGAAGTTTCATTATATTCTGGGTCATAGACTTCCAGCCTCTTTAGTTGTTAGCAGCAAAATACTTTTGTTTTCATAAATTCTTCATAGTAGCATTTGCTGTTATATCACTCAAAAAGCAATTAGAGTGTGTTTCTACTGACATTTCCACTAGTAATGATAGAAAATTGTTGATATTATTATAATACATTTATAGAGAATAAGTAACAAGAAAACTATAACCAAACATATATTAAATGTTTGTTTTCTGATATGTAATTTCTGCACATGACACTATAATTTGATTTCAATTTTAAAATACACTTTATTAAGTTATATATTAAGAATTTTAATATGTATGTTTATTATACAAATAAAAATAGATCTGGGTCTGGAGAGATAGTTGTATAGTTAATATTGCTTTGTTTTCTTCTAGAAGACTTACTTGTATTTTTCAGAACCAATTATATATCCACACACAAATGGTAGACACTCACAGACACATATGTACATAAAGAAAGTCTTAAAAAATGCCAACAGATATTATTTCAATTCAATGATGTTATCATTCATCTGTGATGTTGCTCCAAGAAAGAGAAAAGAATTGATGGGTAGCAAAACAAATACAATGTGCTTTATCACTAGCCTACAAGAATTATATTTGTAATGGAAAAAAATCCTTTCTTTCTAGCCTTGCAGTATTCACCATAGATAACTCACAGAACTAAATGTTGACAGTTAGGAAAGATGTAAGCCCATGTGAGATTGAGGAAGAAGCAATGAATAAAACAAAGAATATAAACTTTGTTAATTTGCCTTACAATGGTACTATCCAACATGTGGATAGTTCAAAGACCATCTATTAAAGATAAATAGTACATGGTACCTGGATAAATGAGACCATTACATCATAGAAACCAACAAAAGCAAAAATATGTAAGTCAAGATACAAGTAAGCATTATATTCTAAGTGCAGAAGTGGATCATCGTCTTCAAGTCAATATGAATATAAGTTCTTGTGACTTCATGAATAGTGGTTAATTACACAGAAAAGGCAATTATTTGAAGATGACAGTTAATTCACCAAATCTGTTTACTTTCTATCTTTTCTTATCTCCCTGGTTATCTAGATCTATTTTCACACCCTAGTTCACTCTCTGCAAGGTGGAGGGTGTACAGTATAGAGTTACTAGACATTCTTTCACTCTGTCCTAATTTTACATTGCATATTTTTTTATTTTTTTTAACATTTATACTTTGAGCTTATTTTATTATTTCATTTCATATTTTGTTCTGAGCGAGATAACCAACTGGTTTTCTATTTTACCACCTAGACCTTGTATCTTTTACTAAAAATAGTAATTGCTTGCTGGTCTTATGAAAGGGAATAGAGGCGAATACCTACAATTCTGCTAGAGTAGTACAGTAGGGCATATTTTAAAGCATGTTTTGTTTTATCTGATAAAACTACTAAATACAGAGTATAGACTATTTAAAAATTTTAAACTGAAAATTCCAAAACTGCTATACTAAACATAACTTCACTTTCATACATATTCATGTCTCAAAATCAAACATTAGCCTTAAATCCAATTGCATTTAGCAAAAGAAGTCGGCATCTGTACATATTAAAAGAGAGCTATGCAGAAACAAGTTATACATCCTGTCTATATATGCTGTACTCTAGAGTAGTTTTCATCACACATTTGTTCTTATTGGAGAAAGCTAGCAAAGCAAAGTGAGTTTGTTATTTTTTGTTGCTGAGATATAACTGCATGACTAAAAGTGACTTAAGGAGAACTTTATTTTGGCTTACATTTCCAGAGTAAGATTTTTATCATGCTGGGAGAGTATGTGAGAGAGAAGATGAGGCAGCACATCTTCAAACACAGGCAGAAAAAGTCGAGAGAGAGAGAGAGAGAGAGAGAGAGAGAGAGAGAGAGAGAGAGAG
>OU015748.1:11703148-11718212 GCA_907169655.1 Acomys percivali
TTTCCCTGAACTCCGTGGAAAGGTATTTGATAAAGTCATTCCATTTAAAGCTCTATTCTCTCTCTCTCTCTCTCTCTCTCTCTCTCTCTCTCTCTCTCTCTGTCTCTCTCTCTCTCTGTCTCTCTCTCTCTGTCTCTCTCTCTCTGTCTCTCTCTCTCTGTCTCTCTCTCTCTCTCTCTCTCTCTCTCTCTCTCTCTCTCTCTCTCTCTCTCTCTTTCTCTCTCTCTCTCTCTCTCTCTCTCTCTCTCTCTCTCTCTCTCTCGCGCGCGCGCTTCCTACTTCCATCCCCCCTCCATCCTCTCCCATCTTTCTCTGCATAATATCTGGCTCTGGATCTCTGTATTTCTTCCCATCTGCTACAGGAGGAAGTTTTTCTGATGATTGCTAAATGAGACATAAATCTATGAGTACAGCAGAGTATCATTAGGAATCATTTTATTGTAATCATTTTTTAAATCAGTAGTATTTGGCTTTACCCTAGGTCTCTGGGCTTTGTAGTGCCAGGTTCCTGGTCATACAAACAGTTTCAGGTATGAGTTCCATCTCATGGAGTAGGCCTTAAGTCAAATCAGAGACTGGTTGTTAACTCCCTCAATCTCTGCGCCATCATTGCCTTAACATATTTTGCAAGTAGGACAGACTGTAGATTACAAGTTTATGGCTGGGGTGGTGTCAAACAGGGTTTCTAAATTCTTCATATACAGGAGTCAATGTTTCAGTTTAGTTTCTTTTTATGGAAATGCAACTAACATCCACACTGCTATCCTCACCATAAAATATTGAGGAAAAGTAAAAAACCAGACAGTATTACTTACTAAGCAACTGCTTTTTAATAGCACAGTTACTTTATTGAAGAATATTTAACATTAATTAAATCCAAAATATGAACACCTATTTTGATCTAAAAATTCCACAATTTTTGTATATACTCAATACAAAATATCCAAAATACTCTGTTCATCATTTTCAGCACATTGCAACACAAAATGTTCATTTATTTTGGAATTGGTTTATTATAAAATAATGACTCATCAAGCTATGGAAATATGCTAATAAAGCTATACAATTCCAAATGGAATTGTCTCCAAATAATTGTGGGCACAATATGCCAGATTAAACAATTTCATCTACATTAGTTTAAAATAAAGCAAAGCTGTTGAAGATATTTTTCAATTCTGGATGGAATTATAGCAATTGCAAATGAAATTCAAGAATGTGTTTGGGATATAATCAGTTTTCTATGTAAATTTTGAGTGCTATGTTGTTTTTGAAATTTCATCAATTTTAGACTTAAAATTTATATTCCTTAGTAATAATTTAGTAAATATTTACCTTAAAATAAAATAAAATTTCCTATTAATATCAGATAAAATCTTAACTGACCAAAATCATGGTGAATTAAAACAGTTGATCTGTACTTTTACTTAATAAATCCCTTTCATCGAGCTAGTGTTATGTAATTTTTCACCTTTATATTTTGGAATTGATTTCAACTTAGTTTGTATATGTAAAATTTGTTTAAAGGTATGTGTGTAGTTCTGAGTTCCCTGGGGGGCCTCTCAGGGGCTGTTGAACACCAAGCCAGAAGTGCAAGCTTCTCTGACAGAAAGTCTAAATGCTATTGATGTCAATTGGAAAAGGTTGAAGCTCAGGGTCCCGAATTCTGCTTCCCTCAGAAAGGTAGGTCTCATGGCAGGGAAGGGTGGAGGGCTGAATGAGCCTCACGCTACAGGATTTCCAGTCCCACTGGAGACAGGCAGTGGTGGAAGCCCTATCTGACTGGGCAAACAGAATGGCTGCTTTGGGAACAACTGACAGCTCGCTACTGCACTTTGGAGAGCAGAATGGCTCAAAAGATGACAGCTGCTATATGTGCTGACATGTGGTGCACGTGGCCATCCAAGGAGCTTTTATGGTAGCCGCAGTGGCCCACAGTAACTGCCCGAGATGGCACAAGAGGTGCCACGACGTCTGGCTGTCTTGGCTGGCAGTCAAGTCCTTGGGGTCAATAATGAAATCTTCTGGGAGAAGGGAAGCCCTTCTTTCAACCATGTTACTGCTCAGAATAAACAGTTGTCTCAGACAGTATTTCATGAAATAGATGGTGAATGCTTTATTTCATGGGAGCAGAGCCTCTATAAATCTTGAGCAGTGGGAAAGGGTTTTGTGGTGAATGCCATTCATTGGCTATGACTAGGATGCTGGCAATGTTCTATTTACATGAGGAAAAATACCAGGTGACAAGCTCACATCCCTGACCACCTGTAACCACCTTGGGGTTGTATCACATGCTCCTGAGGTAGGCATGGAAACAGGAAGAGAGCTTTGGCCTACACCTTCTGTTCGCAGGATGAGATTTTAGAACTTAAGTAAGTTTGGATTTCTGAGTTTCGAAAATGTTACATCTCTCCAGCTCCCTTGGAGGCATGGTGCAGGAGCCCCGACGTGTGTGAGTGAGAGAGTGAGTGTGTGTGTGTGTGTGTGTGTGTGTGTGTATCTAGTCTGTGTACTTGTTACCATTAGTGATGTATTTTATAAAATTTTATAAATTTTATATATATATATAAATTTATAAAAAATTATAAAATATTATAAATTTATAAATAAACTTCTGTTGGACCTCACAGTTGAGTTCATAATATACTTCTAGATCATTTTAGAGTACATGATTTACCTACTCTCTCACTATGTACTCAGTATAAGTTTAAACAGGTAATAAGAGAACTGTATAAAAGTTGACCTTACCTGCCTTCGATTTTCTGTGTGTTCGGCTTCTAGAACCTAATACATAGTTTTAATCTTAAGCTATGTTCTCTTGTATTCCCTTGCCCCAAACTAATGTCTCTGTATTGTATTATACACATACTGAAACAATCAAGAGGGTGAAAGCAAATTTATCCAATAAATATACCCCATAAAAGTTGCAACTGACCTGTGGATACAGGCTAATGGTGTTTTGTTGTTGTTGTTGTTTGTTTGTTTGTTTTTTTTTTTTTTTACCATTTTGAGTTAGTTGGGAAAGTGATATAACCTATTTCTTCATAAACACTATTCAATATTTCTGTAAAAACTCTCTCTCCCACTCATACCATGATTTTATGCTGCTTAATAATTAAAGAGCAAATCCCTTTGTTAAGAGCAGTGAGAAAGACATAGGGACAATCAGACACCAGACAATTTTCAAGTAGGCCTAGATACTTACATCACATAGACTATAGACAGGCCAGGAACCACAGGTGACAGATGCAGTGCCCAAGCTGCTAGTCTATTCTATGGCTAAGATGACACAACAATGGGTCATTCGTGCTAAGAGAATGCCATTTATTGGGAAACCAGCAATTGAACAGCACTGTGGAAAAGTCCCCAAGAGGAGCAAACCAAGGGCCAAATAATAAGACTCAAAACAAGGAAAATGAAGGCAACCAGTGGAGCACAATGTTTCAACTGCAGGGAAAAACAAGTAATGTTTCAACTGCAGAGAAAAACAAGTAATGTTTCAACTGCAGAGAAAAACAAGTAAAGTTTCAACTGCAGACAAAAACAAGTAATGGTCAGTACCCGCACAGCTACAGTTCCCCTCAGAAAGACAGATGCAAGACACAGGGAAAGAAGTGGAGAGTTCAAATTGGGGCTCGCTCTTGATTAAAATACCACAAGAGAAAAGTGTGTTTCTTAACACAACATAGATAAATTTGAGTGTCCTCTGGTTGTCTTTTATGCATTAATGGATGCGTTCATGTGTTCATGTGCATATGTGGATGTGGAGGCCAGGGCTGGAATTCAAATGTCTCTCAATTGCTTTCTGCCGAAGAAGAAGAAGAAGAGGAGGAGGAGGAGGAGGAGGAGGAGGAGGAGCAGCAGCAGCAGCAGCAGCAGCAGCAGCAGCAGCAGCAGCAGCAGCAGCAGCAGCAGCAGCAGCAGCAGCAGCAGCAGCAGCAACAACAAGATAGGATCTTCCATTGAACCTCAAGGATTTAACTAAGCTTGCTTAGTTAATGAATTTCAGCAGACTCCCTATCTATTACTTTGTTTGCAAATGCTAATAAAACAGATATTCACTGCCACACCAACACTTCTTTTTTTTTTTTTTTTTTTTTTTTTTTTTACAGGGGCAGTGATTAGAACTCAAGCTCTTATTCTTATGCTAAAGACACTTTGCTGACTGAACTTCTTTCTAGCCCATGAACAAGTATTTTTTAATTATATTGACATTAGAAATAGTATTAGTGTTGGTATTGATAGTAGTAGTAGGATCTTAGTATATAATCTAGGATTTCCTACAACCTAAAATGTTCTCTTTTCTCTGACTCCAAATTGATGGGATATAACATCATATCTGACAAATAGTTTAAAAGCAGATGTAGCTGTTGGGCAGCTCATTCTCCACTTCGGGGGTAAGAGGAGCATGGACTACCTCTGACAGGAACTCTGGCACCCACAAGTTGATCACTTGCCCTTGGTGGGGCAGTCTTGTGGGCACACAGAAGAAGGGGGTGAAGGCCATCTTGATGAGACCTGATAGGCTGAGGTCTTATGGTGAGGAAGGAGGGGCTCCCATGTCACAGGTCTAGGGGAGGGGAAGGGGTCAGAAGAAGGAGGGAAGGTGAGAACAGGAAGATACGAGTGAGGGGATAACATCCGGATGTAATGTGAATAAATTACAATAAATAAGAAAAAATTTAAAATTAAAATAAAAGCAGTTTTCTAACTAGTATGTAATCTCTTTAATCAATGTCGAATATATAAAATAATAAAAATAAAATCTGGCAAGATGGTTCAGTGTGTAGCTGTAATTAAACACAAAACCTCATGACTTGAGTTCAATTACAGAACCTAGATGGTGGAAAGAGAGATATGACCTCCCTAAAGTTTTTAGTCTGATCTCAACACACTGCATGCACACACATGCACAATCACACACAGAGAAATGCATATATACAGAAATAATAAAGAAAATGTTATTTATAAACCTTAGAAATAACCAAAAGACAAGAAACCTATACTAAACTGTTTTACCCAAAAATAAAACAGTATATTCCACATGCAGCAACTTAGAGTTGTGTTTACACTATTTGCAAACAACTGGCTTCATTTTAGGCAGTGTAGAAATTCTCGTAAATCTAAAGAAAAACAACTTAGTTGATGTGGAAGTTCTCAAGGAAAATGTGGATGGCATGATATCACTGATGCTGTTTGTCTTGCAACCTTGTAATGAAAACTCTACTGATAAAAGATATAACTTTGTGAGCAAGATGTTATATACAGTATCTGGCTTACTCTGATATGACCAGACTGATGTCGTAAACAACTTTTAAGAAGCCTTTACTTTATAAGTTAAATCAAACTGCTCAATTAAATCAAACTGAACCTAAGGACACAAAACAGAAGTAGGATCTTATTTGATATTTTTATCTGTTGAAAGTCATCTTTGGAAGGTAGCACCTGAGTTAAGATGGCCATAAAAGCATGTTTGTACACAGAGTGAAGGACAGATTTCTTATTATTGTTAAGCCTTCTATTGGTTTGATAATGTAATTCATAGGTCCCCAAATTCCCATCCTTTTGCTATGTCATTGTTTTTGCAACATTCATCTTATGTGTCAGTACTTTCTCTCACTTTCTATTTATTAAACTCGAAAACAAAAATGATGACGACTATATGATAGTTTGCGCTTTTGACTCATCGTCTATCACTTTCTTGCTATTAGAATTATAATCTTAAATGTTAGGTTGGTTGTAGTTTGATTGGAATTTATAACATAGCCTAGGGATTAGGAATGCTTTATGGGTGGGTTTTGGAATTGTTGCATAATCTTTTTCCATGTATTTGCTTGTTTTGTTGTAGAGTGTTCAGGTGCATTGTTAAGATGGTAATATGGGATCTCTCCAATTTCTTAGGAAAGGCACTAGTGCTATGAATTTTCTCCTTAGCACTGCTTTCATTGTGTACCATAAGTCTGGGTATGTTGTGCTTCTGAAATCATTGAATTCTAGAAAGTTTTCTATTTCTTTTTTTTTTTTATTTCATTCCTTACCCATATATCATTGAGTAGGGAGTTGTTCAGTTTCCATGAGTTTGTATGCTAGTCTGTGGTGTCATCTCGGGGGCTATGACCCACCAACCCCAGAGTTTTTGGGAGCAGAGGCTGTTTTTGAGCTGTGGCAAATCAGACCCTGCCAGCCCCCTGGGGAGTGTGTATGCACCCATGAACTCCAGTAATTTTTTGGCCAGCCGGAGTTTTGGATGTGTTTTCTAGGTGGTCTGTGGTTAGATCCACTAGCGTTCTAGTCTATGGTATCTACTAGATGCTATGACCCACTGACCTTAGAGTTTTTTGGGTAGCAGAGGCTGTTTCTGTGCCCTGGGAAATCAGACACTAGCCGCCAGCCCCTGGGGATGCGCATGCCCAAGATCTTGGTGGCTGCTTCCCAGGCGGATGTGTGGCTCTAGCCTTCAGACCCATGGAGACCGGGGTCTTTACTGCGTTCCAGACTATTTAGAGCCCTCTCTCACCTGTGGGTTACTGGTGCTGTTGCTGTATGGGTCTCAGATCAGTCGTTGGCCTGCTGAACGTTCATCGCTGACCTGCTGCTCAAATAAGGTGTGTGTTAGGCACCGCCATCTTCGAGCCTCTCAACTGTTATTTTAATAGGTTAATGTTTTCACTTCCTTTGGGGAAGTTAAATCAACTTTTATAATCTTTTTTAATTTTAATTATTAATTTGTTCACTTTACATCCAGATTATAGCCCCCTCTCTTGTAGCCTCTTGTTCTCATTCTCCCTCCTTTGTTCCCCTCTCTCCTCCTCTATAATCCGACCTCAGCATATCAAGTCTGATATGGACTACTACCTGTATCCTCTTTCTCTGTGGCCTGTCAAGGCTGCCCCACCAGAGGGAAGTGAGCAACAAGTGGGCACCAGAGTCCATGTCAGAGGTAGCCCCTACTCCTTATATTATGGGAGTCACAAGGAGACTGTACTGCCTATCCACTACATGTGAGCAGCAGTCTAGATTCTTATTGTGCAAGGTACTTCCTGTTTCAGTGTCTGCTGCATGCCACCCCCACACTTCCTGCCCAGATTAGTTGGCTCTATTGTTCTCCATTTGTAGCTCCTATTCCCTCCATGCCTTTCTATTTAAACTCTTTCATAAGACTCCGTGTGCTGAGTCCCAGCAGGCGCTTTAATCCACTGCTGGGTGGAGTCTCTCAGAGGACATGTATGGTAGGCTCCTGTCCGGTTGTTCTGTTCAACCTCTTCAATGGCATCTGGTGTTTATTCTATTTGCTCCTCTGAATGAGAGTTAAGAATTATGTCTAGAGTTCCCCTTGTTATTTAATTTCTTTGGGTCTGTGCATTTTAGTGTGGTTATTCTATAATATGTGTCTTAATATCTGCTTATAAATGAGTATATAGCATGTGCATCTTTGGGGTCTAGGTTGCCTCGGTGAGGATGACAATATCCAGTTCCATCTATTTGCCTACAGATTTAAATAATTCCTTGTTTTTAAAAACTGAGTAGTATTCCATTGTGAAAAAGTACCACAATTTCTTTATCCTATAATCTGTTTTTTACAGAGGATAATACTAAAGGTTTTCCTTATGGGGGGGATATTTTCAAAAGATATCTGGTGTTTGGTTCTTATGGGCTACAAATGTAATCTCTATAAATTTATTCAGCTCTCATACGTGGCTTTAAATGCAGAACAGTTTTGCTAAGTCTATCTGATTTTTGAGGAGAATAAGTCTAGTGTCCCAGTTAGGTATGACAGTCAATAAAATTTTAATGGTACCACTCACTTTGTGGCCATGTTATAGAAATGGGAGTGGCAGTGCAGGTAATACAAATCAAAAACCATATTTCTTTATGCATCACTAGGGCAAACTATCCCCTATGAAAGCCTCACGTAGTCATTTTATCAGTGACATTAGTCGTATAGCATGCCTGTCATTGACAGAATAGCAGGGATAGCTGTGAGGATCCTTCTGTCCACTGTTTTTCTGTGGTGAGAAGGATCAGTGTCCATCAGAGAAGATGCGATTCTGGATCTGTAAGGCTCAGAGGATGGACCCTTTTTTGCTGCACTGAATTACCTGTCCCTCCCTCTGAAGGCCTCGTTCAGGGATGGAGGTGGATCTTGAATCACAGCTTCACTGCTAGTTCTATGAATTCCCATAGCTTCAGTCTCTTCTGATACAATGTGGGGAGTTGGAATGAGAAAGCATAGGCCTTCTATTTTCAAAGATGGTATGGGTGTGGCAGCAGCTTTGTTCTACAGACTTAGATGCCAAATACTTTAGTACTCAGTTAATGAAGCCTGAGTTAGGAGAGAGACAGTGTGAACCCCTCCCCTTAAGTATAGCCATCCTATGTGCTGCAGGAATCTCTTTTAAATGAGATTGAGATCTGGGAGGGACAGTGTAATACTCTTACGTCTAGAAACATTTTGTTCTCCAGCAATGTCATTTATCAACATTGCCCCCATTACCCTTTAGCCAGCATCAGTGACTGTCCTGGTGTGCAGAGCAAGGTACAGCTGCTGATGGAACTTGCTTTGCTGTCTATATTGCCATTCTAGGTGTAACAATTTTACAACTTCCTGTTTTCTCACATACTCAGTGTAAGTACTCTCCTTCAGCCCTTCACACAAATGCATCTATTGTGTTGTTTTATTCTGTATGGAGAAAGAGGATATACATATTGTGAAAATCTATTTCATCATTGAGGATGTATTATTATTATCATTATTATTATTATTATCATTATTATTATTATTATTATTATTATTATTATTATTATTGTTGTTATTATTACCATCATCACTGCAAACTTATTTCCAGTTTTTGGGTCACAATATATTTTGAACTATATTCAGTAGATAAGACATACTTTTATTAGCAGTGACATTGACGTTATAATTTTAAAATATTGCTGAATCAAATAACTTGCTATTAAACTATAAAATGGAAACAGGGATCTATATAAAGTGTGTTCTCATTAACTCTCTAAATAGCTCCAATGTATTTTAAAATAAACTTCTCTTTAGTTTTGAAACAGCTTGTGGTAATTATTTTAGTGATAGTGGAGAAAAATAAGATACAATTCTCTCAAGAGGAAGAAAATGAGAATTTGATCTGAGTTTTACATATTGCTTTTGAAATAGATAAGCAAGAAAATATTCAATCTGAATACATGAATAATTTAACTCTAGATATCAATTACCATGCCTGTCACTGTCATAATCTTTATCACTATTAAGAACTTTTAATCTTTGCTTCTTTCCCCACTAACCTTTCCTGAAATGGTGCACAGAATCTTTTGCTAATTACATCAAATACATGCTTCCATGTTGTTCAACACTTTTAACATCATTGATGTTCTTGTCTCTACAAATGGCAGTATGATCCAATAAGCCATCTCATCATGCAAATCAAAAAAGCTAAGACTATGCTGAATTGATCCTTTTACACTCTTCTATACTCAACTGTAGAGGAGCTACAGCTGCGTCTCTGCCCCCACATTCTTCCTGTCACTCGCTTCGCATGTCGCCCCCACATTCTCTCTGTCACTCGCTTCGCATGTCTGTCCATCTTGTTTTGAGAATACGTCACATTTCGGCGAGCTTACCACTCTTCTTACTTCCCTCTTTACTGCGTTGTCCACAAGGTATATAAAATTCCTACTTAAAAGAGAATTTTATTACCCTGTAACAATTTCCCAATATAATTTAATTAAAACTTTAACTCATTGAAGTGGCCCATTGTTCTAGAGTGCATTCTTTAATCTTAAATTCTGCTGTTTCCAAATATGTAGACACGGCTGGCATGAGTACCAGTCCTTTTCTCAAATATTGCTTTGTCTTCCAGGTCCTAAGTCTGTCGATGTGAAGATGTTGCAGTCTTAATTGTTCTAGTGGTTTGAATGAGAATAGGGAGCCCATAGGTTCATATATTAGAATGTGGGATTCCTAGTTGGTGCAGTTCTTTAAGAAGAAATAGGAAGTGTGACCTTGTTAGAGAAAATTTGTCATGTCACTAGGAGCACATATTCACACCCCACTTAATAAGTCTCTTCCCCCCTCTCTCTTTCTGTCTCCCTGTCTCTGTCTCTCTCTGTGTCTCTCTCTTTGACTCTGTCTCTGTCTCTGTCTCTCTCTCTGTCTCTCTTTCTCTCTGTCTCTCTTCCTCTCTGCCAGCTGCAGAAAGATCAAGATGTAAGCTCTCAGCTAATGTTCCATCTCCATGACAGCCTGAGTGTAACTACATTCTCTAGAGAGATTGCCATAAGTTAAACACCTGAAAATGTAAGCAAAGTCCCCATTGAATGTCCTCCTTTATAAGTTGCCTTCATCACTGTTTCTCTTGATAACAATAGAAAAGCAACTAAAACTTTTCACATTAACAGACTTTAATAGAGATACTCAAATTCTTCTCTCATTCTTATATTATCCTTTAGAAAAATATTTGCTCCTTTCCTTTTTTCTCCATTAGCTTTCAATACTGATTTCTATTGATATTCCACATTTGCATTTATAACAGGAAACAAGGCCTTCTAAGCATAGCAGGACCATCACACATATGAACTCACACAGACTGAGGTGGCATGCCCTGGTCCTTCAAGTCACTGGAGCAGATGGGCTCCTAGATCTGAAAAGAGAAGCAAACAGAAGCCCTAATCCCTAACCCAGAAGGTATCTCCCACTGATAACCACTTGTGAATAAATTAAAAAAATATATTTTTTCAAGGTAGCCTCACTAGGGAAGCAAACTGCTCTTAATAGTAAGCGACATGCCCATCAGAAAATGTCAACAGAAAAAATAGCTTTATAGCTTTATATAAGAGTAGATATCTAAGCCAGGTATGGTGGCACATGCCTGTAATCCCTGCAGTCAGGGAGGCAGAGGCAAGTAGATCTCGGTGAGTTTAGGGCAGCCAGATCTACAAAGCAAGTCCAGAACACCCAAGGATACACAGAGAAACACTATTTCAAACACAAAACAAAAACAAAAAAATAAAAAAAATCCCCACCACTAACAGCAACAATAAGCAAATCTATATGGGTTTCTACATTTGGATATCTGCCATAATACATGTGATGTGATAAGTCACAAATCTATATTTTAAAACATTAAGCAACTTTTAGAGTAATGAAATGAAATTTGTGAATTTCTTGAGAAATATCTAATATTGTCATGGAAATTAACACAATTTTTCTTATTAAAAAGAGTAAGACATTATCTTACAACATTACTCATCAGTTATTTCCTTGATGTCCTCTATCCATTTTGGCTACCTCCTCTTCTGCAGGGTACCCTGTTCTCTAAAAGAGAAATTTTGATGGAGACATCCCTTTAGGGATGAATGTCCCAAAGTCTTTGCTGTCAGGTTGTAGAAAGCCTTTGAAATGCCTTTGACAAACAATTCAATTAGATATAAATAATTCCCAATACTGAAGCTTCATTTGACAATAAGAGATGTTCAGTAGGCTTTTGACTCCTTTGTCATTCGATGATTTCACCCAGATCACCTTCATACTATATTAGGTATAGCACATATACATGCTATTGTACATATTGTACCTGATTCAGAATGTATCATGTTATTACAAACTATTAATGCATACTTCATTAGGTACAACCCCATAAATGGCCCTTAACTTTAGCTATCCTTCCTCATATTCCTCCCCTGCTCCCTGTCTTTCCCCAACCATCACTGTTTGATATTTACATTTCAGGCTCTACCCATCAATCCATAACTATTCTATTTTCCCTCTATATTACACCCTTACCTTATACATAACCTCTGTGGTTTATGGATTGTAGGTAGTTTATCTTTTGCTTAATACCTAACATCCTCATACAAACAAATACATCCCATACTTTTCTGAGTTACCTCACTCAATATATTTTTTCTACTTCCATCAATCTACTCTGAATATCATGATTTTCTTTTTTAAACATCAGAGTAATATCATATTGGGTACGTGTACCATATTCACATTATCCATTAGTCCATTGACAGATATCTAGGTTGTTTCCAATTGCTGGCTGTTATGAGTCAAGCAGCAATGAATATGGCTGAGCAATTAATTGCCTCTGTAGTACCTATGAATCACTCTTTGGATAGGTGCCCATGTGTGTAATAGCTAGACCTTGAGGTAGATCTATTTTCATCTTCCTGAGGAACTGTCACATTGATTTTCTTAGTGGCTGTACATATTTGCACTCCCAACAGCAACAGATGAGAGTGAGTCTCTTACTCTACATCCTGACAGCATGAGCTATAGTTTATTTTATTGATCTTAGTCATACCTACTGGTAAAAGATGAAATCATTAATTTTTTTTATTTGCATTCCCCTGATGACTAGGGATTTTGAACGTTTCTCTCAATACTCCTCAGCCATTTGAGTTTCCTCTTCTGAGAATTCTGTTTATATATGTACCCAGTTTTTAAATTTGTTTAAATTTGGATTTTTATATCATCTTTGGAGTTCTTTATAATATTGGGATTTTAGCCCTCTATTAAATGTGTAGTGGCCAAAAATCTTTGTCCTCCATATGCTACCCTTTTGCACCAGTGATGATGTCCAGAGACCTACCTGTATCTGCATGGCTCAGGTGGATATTAGACACACAGAGGTCCACCTGCTGCCATTCTGGGCAAAGGAAGATATCCACAGAACTGTCCACTTCCATGCCACACACTGGGCTATAGACAGCTGGCCCATCTGCATCAGGAACCACTACAATGTGTGTAAGTATGTGGTGGAAGAATGGAAGAGAAATGAGAAGTGAAACAGTTTGAGCATTTTTTTAAAAAATGATGGGATTAGAAACTCCAGGGTGGAGAGAAATAGCCTGTTGTGAGCAGCCGGTCCCTCCACCTAAGGCCATGGTGAAGTCCCAAATTTTGCTTCTGCTGAGGGCCATGCCTGGGTTCCTTCTGAATATTTAAGATCACTTATGTATACTATCTTATCGTCTGAAAATATAGATATTTTGACTTCTTCCTTTCTAATTGGTATCCCCATTATCATCTTCACTTATCTTATTGCTCTTGCTAAAACTTCAAGTGCTATATGTATTTTTTTTATTTTTTAAAGATTGATTTACTGTTTATACAATATTCTTCCTACATGTGTGCCTGGATGCCAGAAGAAGGCACCAGATTTCATTATAGATGGTTGTGAGCCACTATGTGGTTGCTGGGAATTGAACTCAGGACCTTTGGAAGAACAGACAGTGCTCTTAACCTCTGAGCCATCTCTCCAGCCCTCAAGTGCTATATTTAATAGGTATATATAGAGTGAGCAAGCTTTCCTCAAAGCTTTTCCTCAAAGAATTTATTTGAGTTTTTCTACATTAAAGTTGATGTTAGATATAGGATCAATGAAAACTGCTCATATTATGTTGAAGCATGGACGTTGTATCCCTAATTTCTCCAGGTGTTTTATCATGAAAGTGTTTTGGATAGTGTCAAAAACCTTTTCTAAGTGTAATGAGATGATCATGTTGGTTTTTTGTTTTCCATCTTATCTATATGTAGAATTACATTTATTCATTCATGTTTGTTGAATCATTTCTGCACCTCTGGAACAAAGCCTAGTTGATCATGTTAGATATGTTTGTGGGACTTTTATTAAGAAATTTTGCATTTAGATTCATAATATAATTGGTGTGTAATTCTCTTTCTTTCTTGGATCTTTATATGGTTTAGGTATCTGACAACTCTGGAGTCATGAAATGAATTAGGCAATATTCTTTCTGATTCTATTTTGTGGAATAATTTTCAGTGCCTTGCCATTAGCTTTTCTTTGAAAGTCTATTAGAATTATGTACTAAAAGCATCTCATGCTGGGGTATTTTTGTTGTTGCTGTTGGCAGAGGAAGTATTTTAATGGCTGCTTATATTTTACTAAGGGTTATAGGTCTGCTAAAAATGCTTGTCTAATCAATATTTAACTCTGGCATGTGAACTATATGGAGAAAATTATATATTCTATTAGACTTACCAGAGTGAAAATCTAATATATCCATATGATTCTCAGGATTTCCTCATGCATTTTTCTGTCCCCATTTTTTCATTTAACATCATTAAATTAAATCTTCTTTCTTTGCCTTTGTGGTAATTTGACTAATTTGACTAATGATTTGCCAATTTTATTGATTTTTTAAAAAGAAACAGCCTTTGTTCTGCTAGAAAGAGGGACATACTGGAAGGGGAAGTTGCACTAGGTCATCTGATGTAAAGCTGGATGAGAGTGGAAGATTGAATGTAGAAGGAGAGGAGAAGATATACAGTAATCCTATCTGAACCTCCAGCCTCTGTGCTCAGAGGCTGCTCAGGGAATGTCTTCTGAAGACGAAGTATGGGATAGGGAGATGAGTTGGGGGAAGGAAGTTTACAAGAGATTTATGTGGTCCTTTGTAGATGTGGGCAGAGATTTACTTCCATTTTTATGTACTCCTTGTTCTTCTTTTTTAAATCATCCACAGATTCTAATTAATGCTGTCTCTATACACTCTGGGCAACCTACCAATGGTCAGTTCATCAAAGAGAAGTAACTGTACCTTGACCTGCAGCTATCAATTGCCAACAGCTCCTAAAATAAGAGTGGACCCTCCGGAGCATTTATCCTTTCCATTTTGTATGTTGTTTTTATCCATTTGAAATCATAATAAAATTGCATTTATCTTCTCCCCCTTTCTCCCTAAAATTCCTCCCATGTACCCACTGAAACTTTCTCCCTTCCATGTTAGCATGCCCATTCTCATTGGCATTGTTCAAGACTTGTTAAGGCAGCTATGCTAATGAGAACTAATGAATGTAGCCACTCTGACATTTCCAGAGACATAGACTCAAATAAATTTTCTCTTCCTCTGGCTTTTTACTAAGTTTCCATACCCCTTTCTGGTATTATTACGGAGTTTTATGTACAGGGATTTTCTTTTTGTATATGTATTATGTGGGACTGAGCATACAATATAGCTTGTTTTTTTGCATTCTAATTAGTTAGGGCTTTGTGTAATGATCTCTGTCTGATACAAAGAGATGTCTCAT
>OU015748.1:11718222-11730551 GCA_907169655.1 Acomys percivali
GAGTACAGTTGTCTGTACTCAGGAGACACTTAGGAGAAATTACTTAACTAAATATATTTTTATTAATACTTTATTTTATGAAATAAGGGATTTTAGTTTTATTAAAATCATTTTATCTTATATAGTAGAAGAAATATCTGTATGTTGAGGAACACTATTAATTCATATTCTAAACTTTAGCTCTTAGTCTCCTTCATAACATTCATTACTTATCAAATCATGCAAAATATAATATACAATGCATAGCATAAATGTGACTTAAAATATTGGGCAAAATTTAGGTGTGCATATTCACAAGATGATGAAAATATGGAAAGATGGTGGAAAAATAACAAAAGTTTTGAGAAATAACCATGTATGAGTTCATGGTTTTAATGCAATTAAAAGTTTATAAATATTCAAGAATGCAATAAAATTGAAATATGTTAAAATTGCTTCTCTGACTCTGGAGTCTCTAAGAGTTCCATAGTCTAGCCACTTTGGGGGGTTAAAGTATGCTAAGATGTCTATCTAATGTGATTTTGAAGTTTAAAATGAGGTTTTGTAAGTTTGAAAATAAAATTAGCAAGTAAAATAAGTGCATATATAATGGAACTCTAGAGACTTAAGAGCCCATAATGGAACAAGATCATAATTGCTTTTCCTTGAATATTTTATACTTTTGTGTCTATTACCAGTGTTCTATTAGAATCACACAATTTTATTTTCATGTATTTGGCTTATTTCTACTTAGAAGCATGAATGAACTCAGTTTTTATTGGTTTGAACAAAAAGTATATGTAGGCCATTTTCAATAATGTATGGATCTGTTTTCAGTATGTTTCCTCAAAGTATGTTTCACTAATTTTTTGTAAATAGTATAATTCCTTACCAAGTTCAGGTAGTATCATTTTGAATCTCTCATGCAGATTTTCATCTTAAATACTTTATAATTCACAGAATTTTAGGGACATGAGGGTAAAATATAATGATAATATTTAATAAGCAGATTACTCAGGATCTTTGTATCCCTGTTGGAAAATGGCTCCCATTTGCTCGTAAGCTCTGATGAAGTATTTAACATTTAACTTTCATACTTAAAATAAACAACTAAACACATTCATAGATATAAAAGTTGAAAAACTAAATGCAGTTTTGATCAAAGAACATATTACATATTTTATTATTTATATTTTAAATATGAATTAGATATGAATTAGATATATGCACATATAATTATTTACAACTATTTACATATAATTATATATATGAATTAGATATATAATTTTAAAATAATATTTTATTTATATTTACTTTTTCTGAGTAAATATTTCATCCACAATCATTTCATTAATAGAAAGTTTGCTTTTGATTACACAAAGATTAAGAAACAACACAAAAGAATACTTGTATATATTCATTTTTAGCTAGTCAAAATAATTGTTAATCAATATGCATATCAATGAATTATTTTCTTAATTAGATTTGTGAATTTTTTTAAGCTTGACATTATTCACAGTGTAGTCTATAAAAAATCTTTCATTTTTAAAATCAAGCATAATGGCAAAGATATTCCAAACACACTCTGTTTGTTTCCTTTCTTATTACAAAACCACATAGTAGAAAATGGGCAGGAAAACAACTATAGTGAACTTTGAGCCTGGTACTATAGTGCATCTTTATGATTACCATTCCTACTTATCATCATAGCCATTTATGCCAAATGTCATCTCTAGGGTTTTTTTTTTTTACAATTTTTTATTAGCTATTTTTACATATATATTTGTATTGTTACACATATATAAAATAAACTACCTATAGCAAGAAGAACCACAAAACAATCAGGAATTTTAAGTATATATATATTTAGCTATTTGCATTTGGGAGCGTTGAAGAAAGCATCTTTCCTATCATGGTGAGTCTAAAATTCTGAATCCAATATCTATCATATTTCATTATAAATTTTAATATTTTAGATTATTTGATCCCATTATGATCCCAGAATTGTGCACTGTAAAAACCTATCTTTTGCTTTTTACAGTTCAACCCTAACACACACCTCTAATCCAACAGCTGTCTGTAAACAAGATTTAATAATTTTAACCTTAGGCCAAGAGGCAGAGCAAGAAATGAACTGATAGTGATTAAAGAAAATGAGGGACTTTGAGTTGAATAGTGTTTAAAACAAAGTATAGAAGTACAAGGGGATCTTTTTGGGTTTTAGTTTTTAGATCATTGGCTCTTCAGTTCCTTAGCATTTTGGGTTTCTTGTTCTTTGAGATAGCAAGCCTTTGGCTTGGAGATTTTTGGCCTTTTCCTCTTGGGCTGTCAGCTGAGCTAGTGAGTGAGCCCTTTGAGCCTTTCCCATCTTGACAAGAGCTGAGTAGGAAGGTCAGTTGGGTGTTTTCTCTGGAGTTCTGAGCTAACAGGTTTCCATCCTAGCATCCAGCTCCTGAGTCTTTATTAGTAAAACAGAACATGGAGGATTGTCATCTAAAACAACATCTTGGTGCTCCAATGAATGGCACAAACCCTTGAACAAAGCGGTCACTCCAGCTGAGGACAAACTTAGAAGCCATCGGATTTGGTAAGCCATCTGGGAAATCCTCACAGAGAGCATTAGGGATGGGAAATAGCTGGAACTTTTTTAAATTTTAATTTTATTAATTTATTCAGAGCACAACTCAATTGTTATCCTATCACTTGTATCCTCCCATTCCTCCCTCCCTCCTGCTTTCAACCTATTCCCCTCCCCTAGGTCTAAGACAGAGGGGGATCTCCTCCCCCAGTATATGGTCATAAGCTATCAAGTCTCATCTTGGTAGCCTGCTTATTCTTTCTTTGAGTGCCACCAGGCCTCCTCACCAAGGGTAGGTGGTCAAATATGGGGCACCAGAGTTCTTGTCTGAGCCAGTCACTGCTCTCCACATAACTGTGAAGAATGTCCTGTCCATTGGGGAGATCAGAGTAGAGATTCGATATTTACTACTTATATTGTCCTTGGTTAGTGCAATAGTTTGAGCAGAGACCCCTGGGCCTCGATC
Organism: Acomys percivali; assembly: GCA_907169655.1. Taxonomy (NCBI): domain Eukaryota; kingdom Metazoa; phylum Chordata; class Mammalia; order Rodentia; family Muridae; genus Acomys; species Acomys percivali. The sequence continues at coordinate 11,721,246 of OU015748.1, forward strand.
CACCCATCGAGATGGTCTTCTTGTAGGTTTCTAGGACCCTCTGGATCCTTCTATTTCCCCAGATTCCTGACTATCCATGAGCCTTAGAAGAAATTGGAACACAACACTGGAATAAAAGCAAACGTGTTTAGAATTTAGGTTTCTGATGAAGTGACATTTTCAGTTGAGAATTAAGTAGTGTAAAAGGAACATGCATGGACCCAATTTATGGAGATAATGGTGATTCATATTACACTATTTAAGAATGTTCACTTTAATAAGGTAGCAAATATATGGACAAGTGTCCAAATACAAAATTAGCATACAAAACAAAACTCAATTTTCCTTCATATTGATCATAAGCATGTTGACAATAGGTAAGGAAAAACAATTCTAATAAAATTGCCTCAAATGAGAGAGAGAAAAAAAACAGTAGGAAAGAAAAGAAGCTTTATGTGATGGTTACATATGATTAGCTGTATGATCTAGAATCATCTACAACACAGGCCTTTCCACATGCCTGCTAGAAATTATTTAAAATTAGTTCTCCTTTGTATATTTGTGATGAACTATCTAGATTTGGCTGTACCATTCTATGGTCTAAAGTTTTGAACTGATTGTAAGGTGAAAAGTGGGGAGAGAAAAAGAAAACCCTTGTTCTAAGCTTCTTGACTATTGGTGTACTGTAGAGAGCTACCTTACACACTGACTTTCCTACTATAAAGAACAAATCAAAACCTGCAATTCCTTTCTTTTTATTTTTAAATTTTTGGTTGTTTGAGACAGGGTTTCTCTGTATATACCCTTGCTTGTCCCAAAACTTGTTCTGTATACCAACCTGGTCTCAGACTCACAGAGATATGCCTTCTTCTGCATCCCAAATGATGGGATTAAAGGTTTCCACCATCACACGTAGCAACTCTTTATCCTAAGTCACTGACATAAACTGAATCAAGGAAGTCAAAGACCATGACAATGAAAACTTAAAAAAAAAAAAATGAATAAAGAATCTAAAGAAGACCTAAGAAGATAGAGAAAGCTCCCATGACCATGGCTTGGAATTATTAATATTGAAAGAATGCTTTATCACCAAAGCAATCTACATAGTTAATGAAATCCTCATCAATATTCTAATTTTATTCATCACAGTAACTTAAAAAATAACATTCATATTGAATCAAGTAAGATTACACATGGTCAAAGAAATCCCAAATAAAAAGAATGCTGATAGTTGTAATATCGTACATTATTTCAAGTTTTGATACAGAATTATAGTTAAAAAGCAGCATAATATGTAACATATATTTACATAGATTAATAGAATAAAATAAAAATTTCAGACAAAACTACATGAAGCTATGGCCATCATATTTAAAACAATAAATATGTTATATTTGCCCAAATATGTACAAATAACAGTAGCTATGCAAGATATAAAAATATTTTTTATACTCAATCGATATAAAAAGCACACTTACTCATACAAACATCCTACAAGTCATTTTTCTCGCTCTTCCTTACCCAGGGTGTCCAAGCACACACAAGTTCATGCAAATTGTGGATGTCGATTATTTTATTCAACCTACATGATAGTTTGTACTTCCCATAGTCCTTGAGATGTTTAGCTTCTGTTCTACTCTTTGAAACTAATACCTCTACCTATGCCCTCTATGGCTGGTAAGTATAACAATCGGGAAGATGATAATATAATTACAGGTAATTTTCACTAATCCACTGCCCAACAGTGATAATGTCCTCCCTTCAAGCTCTCACTGAATGATCAGGTCCTGCAATCACTCAATACCATCAGTCATGGACTGCCAAGCTTCCACATCAATTTTGGCCTTTTCTTTTCTTTATTTTAAACATTTTTTACATATACATATATATATACACACACACTATCTGCAGCAAGAAAAACCATGACACAATTAGGAATTAAATAAATATTACATTCTTAGTGTTTTGCCTATTTGTATTTGACAGTCTTGAAGAAAACACCTTTCCTATCTTGGTGCACCTAAGAGTCTGATTGTAAATCAATCTCCATCACATCTTGTCATTAGCAACTTAAAACACCTATCTAGACCTAAAAATATCTTAACTCCTAAACAACTAAGCCTCATTGTAAAACTAAGCTACCTGGTGTTCTACTCCATCAGAGACTTGAGAAGGAGGGGTCTCAACTAAGGCTGTACTTTTATATTTACCCTTGTTCTCACTTTACAGTGAATATGTAATTGTTCTATAGATCATTGTATTCCCCAACTGTTCACTAACTTACATATATTTCCTGATTTCTATATTTTTTTCTTCATTTCTTTAGTTCCAGTTGACACCGGAGCTGATTGGTTCTTGTCTCCTTGAGAAAACTGAACCTGTCACAAACTTTCAGAAGCATTATTCACTACATTTAAATATATTGCTGCAGATAAATTCTGAAAAATTTTGGCAAAGATGTTCACACTCTTAATAAAATAAACCAGCATGTACCAGAATCCTTCATCTGTATTAAAGCACACTGCCGTCTACTTCAGTTCCAGATACAGTATATCTGAGTTACTCAATGGCTATTTTTACAAACCAAGATCAGTTGTTCTGCTCTAAAGGAGAAAGAATATATTACCTGTATTTATGTTAGAATAATATATCTTTTGCAGACATATATCATGTGTATTTCATATATGGGAGAATCAATTACATAAACACGTTCAAAAATTTGTCTTAAAAATATACTTTTATGACATGATATAAGAGGTATTCAGAATTCACTTTTGGCAAATTTTTACGGCATGAACAGTTATATGACAAAGAAACACAATAGCAATTACTATCAAGAGGAACCAGGAGGAAGAAAGTGCCCAGACATATGAGTGCACATGATCACCCTCCCAAAAGAAAATATCAAACCCAAAATAAACCAGAAAAACAGGAGACTAAAACCAAGAAACCAAACAAAAATCCTTTCTAGTTTTCTGACCTCATGTGTTCTCACAAGCACATAAATCCAAATACAGAAAAAATTAGCATAATGGAGAGATAGCTGATAAATTAAGAGCTCTTGTTGCTTTTTAGAGATAAATGCAGTTTGTTTCTCAGAACTCATGTTTGGTGGTCACTACAGCTTGTAACACTAGATCCAGGAATTTGACATAATTTATGCTCTCTACGGCACTTTTGTATGTTTGTGTACACATGCACACACAGAGACACACATACACAGAACACAAACATAAAAACACACAAATACAACTAATACTAAACCTAAAAATAATGAGAACGCAAAATGAACATAAAGCAGAGAACATAATGTATTTGCTTTACATACATGTTTTTAAAAGGACACTTGTCAAAATTTGTCCTGCCTACAAGATGTACAGTGATAAAGATGGAACAGAAATGGAGAGAATTACCAACCAATGACTGATCCAATTTGCGACCCACCCTATAGGAGAGAGCACACCCCTAGTACTATTAATCATATTCTGTTCTACCTGCAGACAGGAGCCTAGCATAACTGTCCTCTGAGATGCTTAAACCAGCAAATGATGGAAACAGATGCAGAAACCTACTGCCAAACATTAGACAGAGCTTGGATAAACATGTGGAAGAGGGGAGGAAGGATTGAAGGAAATGGAGAGGTCAAGTGCACTACACACACACACACACACACACACACACACACACACACACACACAAACACACACATACATATATCCTGGGCCCATAAGTTCACACTAAACCACCAACCAAAAGCATGCTTGGGGTGGACTTAGACCCCCTAAACATATGTAATATATGAGCAGCTTGGTCATCATGTGTGTCCTCTGACAACTTGAGTAGGGCCTGTCTCTGACTCTATTGCCTGCATGTAGATCCTTTTGCTCTCAGTGGGCTGCTATGTCTATCCTCAATAGGAGAAGATACATCTAGACCTACTGAATCTTGTTATGCCAAGGTTGATATACATACAAGGACTCTCCATCTCTGAGGAGTAAGGGAAGGAGGAATGGAATATGTTAGGGGAGAGGGAGGGACTGGGAGGAAAAGAGGGGCAGAAAGAGGCAATTTGGATGTAAAAAATAAATAAATAAATAAATAAATAAATAAATAAATAAATACATTAGATGTCTTTTCATATGTAAAGTACCAAGTATAGGAATATAAGTATATAAAGTGAACTCTTGTTTTAGTTAAATATTTTTTTAAAAATAGAAAGATGTAGTGAAAGACAAGTGAGGAATGATGTTTTCATAACTTTGCTAAAAGCTAAGGAGGTAATTTGAAAGGAAAAGAGAATGGATCATACAGTTCTCTGTTCTAGAAAATAAGAAACAACAGTCTAGAAAAATAACTAATAGGCTAATTTGCAATTCAGTCAATAAGTATTGATATATGACTAAAATATATGACCTGAAATTGCTGAATTTATATCACACATAAAATTAATAAGTAAAACATCAAAATGGGCTTTAAATTTTACACATTTATATTAGTATACAGTAACATTTCCAATGTACTGCCTTATCATTAACCTTCATTTTGTAGTCACTTTGTAACTGAAAGCATAGAGGTGTATTCCCTAAAGAAGCAGTCCCTGACATTATGTGAACGGCAGTGAACCATGAGTACTGACCCACATGTGTTTAGTGTCAAAGAAGCAATTACATGGTCTGTGAATCCAAGGAAGTAACATAAAATATTCTTCCTCTTCCTTCCCTTAAAGTTGAGCATGAACCACTTCTTCAAGCATTATGTGTAATGAGGAAGTTGGGTTATGCTACAACAGCAGTTGCTTCACACTGCAGCTGGCTATCATATTACTATGTTTTTCTGGCTTTTGCAACAACCTGGCATTATCAAGTTGAGTTTAAAGGCAATCTTACTGAGGGACAACTTTACTGCACTGGATAGACCCTGTCAGCTTAGTCATCACTTTAGTTCATTGTGGGGAGCCAAGACCATAGCTGGCAAGCATCTCGGACCTTGGCATAATATTGAGTGGACCTGGGGCAAGCTGCCTTGTGAACTCTTTCCCTCCTTACCTCAGGGTACATTCCAGAAGGCTGCCTCGTGACCTCTTCCCCTCCCTCAAGGTACTCTCCAGCTGTTCTCAGTATTCCCGGAATTACAGAGGCCTTCAGAAGCTGAGGGAAACAAAGTCTATAGATAACATCTTGTGGTTCCAGATGCCTAACAATTCCACCCAGCCCCAGAACCACAGGGGCCCTCGCCCTGCCAAACTTCCTGATTTCCTGCTTTGTTGCGAAAACTGCCCACCTGGATCATCCCGCTCAGCCTCCTGCTTCAATGGTACATATTTGCCTGTGAGAAAATAAAATTCTGTCAGATTGATCAGACTCCTTGACGTGCTGTCCGTTCTTTGTGTCTCTTGTCCCCCATTCTCTCCTCAGGGGTCCGAGGGTCCCAGTTGATTGTCCTGCGGGTCCGGACAGTTAATAGTTGTCCCAACTAGATAGCATTGTTGGAAGCTTTTCTGCATGAGAATCACTGTGCAGAATTATGAATGTAACACAGAAGAGATTGATTATCCAAGTCAACAGCAGCTTGTTTGGCCATATGGGGTCTTCAGAAATATGGTCTTACTACCAAGTTCTTAAGGAAAATCGAGAGTAGTTGAAACAGTATCCATTATTTTGATAGTGTCCATGGCACACTATTTAGCAACAACTCAAAAAGAACAGGTAACCCATATTCTGCGCTGGACCTTTGTATTTGATAGCCTGTGGTCATTGCGGAAGGTGTTCTTCTCCACCAGAACTGGAAAATATTTCTGAAAAAGCACCAAAGACCTTTTATACATGTTTTTGTCTATATTTTGGTAGGATTTTATAGTAGGTTTTCATATGGAATTTTCAAATGCTTTTACTGATAGTCAATTCTACTACTACTGTCTCTTATACACTTTCACGTCTACCTCCTTATTAAATATTTGCTTACCTATTATTAGCCTTACTATCAAACTTCTTTTAAAATTAAGACTTAAAAAATTAAAAGTCTTATATTCAATTAGCCATTATTTCTGTTATTTATGCCTATAAGTCTCAAATATTTGAAATAGTTAGGTGCATCAAAATTGCTATGTTATGTTTACTCATATTTATATTTATGGATATTAGGAAAAGAAAGCTATATGGGTACAGTGGCACACATTTTAATCCCAGCATCAAAGAAACAGAAGTAGAATGAAGTCTAGATTAGAGGTCATCCTCTTCAACACATTGAATTCCAGGACAACCGTGGCTACTTAATGAGATTCTGTCTCTAAAACCATGTTGTGGGATGCAGGAGTTCAGATACATATATATATATTTTTAATGAAGAAATTTGATTTGAATTTTGGCTACAAGGTTCCAATGAGTAAATCTGTAATATTTTAGAAGATACTGTATTCTTACCACTATACACTTTTGAAATATTACTGCTTTGTACTTTCAAAAAGTGAAATGGAAAAAATTGCTTAGTCTAAGCCTTCCAGAACTGTGTATTTTGTACTTACCCTGTTATACATTTAGGCTGTAGATAATTCATTAACTTTTATGTTTTATTTTTTAATATATTTTATTAATTTATTCATATAACACCTCAATGGTTATCCCCTCCCTTGTATCCTCCCATTCCTCCCTCCCTCCCATTTTCCCCTTATTCCTCTCCCCTATGACTGTGACTGAGGGAGATTTCCTCCCCCTGTATATGCTCATAGGGTATCAAGTCTCTTCTTGGTAGCCTGCTATCCTTCCTCTGAGTGCCACCAGGTCTCCCCATTCAGGGGACATGGTCAAATATGGGGCACCACAGTTCATGTGAAAGTCAGACTCCACTCTCCACTCAACTGTGAAGAATGTCCTGTCCATTGGCTAGATCTGGGTAGGGGTTTGAAGTTTACTGCACATATTGTCCTTGGCCAGTGCTATAGTTTAAGCAGGATCCCTGGGCCCAGATCTGTCCATCATAATGTTCTTCTTGTAGGTTTCTAGGACCAGAGCGGCACCGGTGGTGGCAGAGGTTCACTACCTTTTAAAGGTAGTTTCTTCCTAAATTACTCAAGGCAAGAACTCCTAATTCTGTATCTATTTCAATTTGTATTTCAAAAGAAGAATTTCTAAGCTACATATATTGTGTATTGCATAAAGAATTTGCCACATACTTCTTGGAAGGAAGGCATGTGTTTTAACCACAGAACACACTGAAAACTGGATATTGTAGCAAGACATTTAATATTAGCACTTCAACAAATGAGTAGGGACTTGGAGGTGAGAGGATTCCCCTACACTTACAAACCAGTTAATTATGCATAGTGAGCAGCAAGCAAAGGGAAACTGTGTCAAGACAAAATGGAAGAAAAATCCTGATTCCTAGAATTATCTTCTGATGACTATAAGCACTAATGAAAGTATCAGTTCAGATTCACACACATGTGCCTAAGAGAGAGAGAGAGAGAGAGAGAGAGAGAGAGAGAGAGAGAGAGAGAGAGAGAGAGAGAGAGAGAGAGAGAGAGTGAGTGAGAGTGAGTTTCTGTGGTATTATTATTATTTTTTTCAGCTAAGTGATAAAAGTGAACTGAGAAATTTTGTTAGGCTCTAAGTGGAAATAGTTCCCTGACTAGAGTCTTGTGTGAATTCAATTAGTAATTTTTTCTACAATAAATAAAACAACATTTCATATAGGTAATTTTTTAAAAGATGGAATTCAGAATGGTATTTAATCTTTCCAAAAGTACACTATAACCCAATTGTAAAATTAATTATGCCATGGACTCCATTTGTTACAATGCTGTGTTCACTTGTAGCTTCCATAATTCTGTTTTATAAATGAGTTCATGGTAAGGAAGATAACTGTACTAATTCCACACACTCGTGCTATCAATTTTCCTTCAATCTTAATAAAGCTATAAACTTCTTCGCTCTTTTATTATTTATGTTATAATTTTGAATAAAATGAGCTAATAACTACACTTATACCAGTTATACATTTTGTGTGATAGTATATATTGAAGGGAAATACTTTCCTTATAAAACTCAATCTGCTTATTCCTGACCTACGACCAAAAGGCATAAGAGTACCAATACTTAATAAAATTAAATTGACAAGTTTTCAGATTTTACTTTATGTTTATCATTGACTAAATTGTACCACATGATTAAAACAAATTGGCACATCGGTTGGCACAGGATTTCTGCTTAGCACCGCTGTAAGCCCACGTGGTTTGCATTTGAAGTATACACATTATGTTTCTTACTATCACCAGTTCGCCCTCAGAATCTGTGCTTCAGACTGTGATTTAGTTAGGGGCAGCTAACTTAGGATGTAGTTCCCTGATGAAAAGATAAGGGTTAAGGGTAATTTTCAAAAGTTTTCTGTTCAAAGGGAACAAACTACATGCAGCATACCCCATCCCCTGCCAGTGACACATTAGTGGACCATAAAAGAGCAAGCCATGCTACGATGTCATTTCCACACATATTTATTTAGACAATTCCAGTAATATTCATTTAAGTCAAAAATAATTCTGCTAGGAAAAAACTTTACTGAAGACAGACACCAACAACTAATTACAGAATAACAATTATTTCTATTACAGTCCAACATGTTGCTATAAAATTGTTTCATCATCACAGATATATGTGGGAATTCTAGGTAATGGTGTTTATACTGTGTGGAGTTTGCCCTTTTTAGTTCAGAGAGCTTTAATCAGAAAAAAAAGTGATAATATTGGAATGAAAGGGAGAGGAATGGAAACAAAACCAATAACCTAATGATTATGATGCAAGAAGTTGAGCCACAAATAAGTCAGTGGTCTAAAGTATCTCATGAGACATGGAAAACAACCTCACTCTGTGTAGATAGAGGTTGTGAGGGTTAAAAGAGTTGTTACCTTTTTCAAAAGTGGATTTAGGTCTGAATTCAATAGTACCAACAAGCCTTTGATCTCATATTATTTTCATATGCTCCTATAGTTTAGAGAATATTACTTTCTTTTAACTGACGCAATACCACAGACTACCAGTTATCAGTATAATATAGATAGTACATGCCTCTTGTTTTCAGATTTAAGATTGTTGTAGTTTGTCTTAATAAAAATGAGGATGCTTTCTATTTTTACAATGTTTCAAATATGTATGATTACTAAATTCCAAGTTGTTAACAAATTTTACTTTTCCTTTGAAAATTCAAAATATATACAAGGTATATCAATTATATCTAGTGCTCCCTCCCTCCTTCCTAAGAACCTCTATCACATATTTCTATACTTTTTGGTGAAAGAAAGAAAGAAAGAAAGAAAGAAAGAAAGAAAGAAAGAAAGAA
>OU015748.1:11730561-11747309 GCA_907169655.1 Acomys percivali
GAAAGAAAGAAAGAAAGAAAGAAAGAAAGAAAGAAAGAAAGAAAGAAAATTTAATCCACTAAGTACAGTCATTGCTGCCCTCCTTATGGGCATGGGTGTGACGCCTTTTCTCACGCAGCACCTGCTTAGCACTTTCTAGCACTATCAAATCTAGATAGCTGGGAGAGTTTTCAAGACATGTAAAGAATGAATTCTCTGCCTTGTTACTAAAATGTGTGACATCTTCAGAAATGGGTCTTTTTTTTTTTTACACTTACAGAGGGCAGCAAAAGCAAGCTTTAACAATATATGGTATAATTTTCAATGCTTCTAGGCCTTCTCTATCCAATAACTCTCAGGATGATAACTTTGCCTCACACTTAGATTTTCATCTAATAAACATACAATCTGGGTGCAGCACTATTCAATAACGTGAGATGCCTCTGCTCAAAATCAGTTTTTAAAATGTTATATTTTAAACTAGCTTACAAATTAGTGCAATGTCATAAGATCTTGTGAAAATATCTAGTTTAGGTATTTAATGACACATTCACTTTGATACAGTTCCCTTTTCTCCCTTTATCTCTCACCCTTCTGCCTTTCCCTATCGCTCATGTCTACAGATACTTTTGGTGAAAAGTATTCTGAAACAAATTTTTGCCCACTGAACCCGCCAGAATCATCTTACAGAGCCTTTGATTTTATTTCTGTCATAATGGCATATTTTATGACAGCATTCTGGGTTTGATCTTTTTCTAGATGTTGCATTTTACTGGTCACAACTTTCATTTAGCTAGAAAAAAATTTTCTACCTTATATTCCTTCTCATTTTCTCATTTATGTTTATGAACTCTCCAGCTCAGTTTTGAGCCCATTTTGTCATCTTGTCACGGCTTTCCAAATGAGGATCTCATTACTAACATTTTTGCTAGAGAATTTTTGATGAAAAGAAAACCAGAGTCTATTAGGTGCATTGGCAAAAGCTTCCTAGCGAAATGATAATTTCACCCAAAGATTCATATGTATATATTATAAGCAAATTTTCAGTTTTCTGGAAGGACTTTAAAATGACATCAATCTTTCTTGTCACTTCATCTGTTATTTCTTTAAGTTCCTGTCAAGTTACCATTATAAAACCTCATTCAGTAAGGGGTGATTTTTTTTCCACCCAGTAATCTCAATACTTAAGATATAGAAGTAGATGTTTAGGTTTATATCTGGGTCTTTGATTTAATTCCATTGACCCATAGTCTGACTCTATGCCTGTACAATGAAGTTTTTATTACTGCTGCCTTATAATACACATTGTGATTAGGGATAGAGATACTTCCAGAAGATCTTTTATTTTGTGGGATTGTCTTAGCTATTCAGGTACATATATATGATGATGAGAATTGTTCTTTCAAGGTCTGTAAAGAATTGTGTCATAATTTTAATGGGAATTACAGTGAATTGGTAGCTTGCTTGACATAAGATGGCCATTTTCACTATGTTAATCCTACTAATCCATGAGCATGAGAGATCTTTCTATCTTCTGATATGTTCTTTACTTTCTTTCTTCAAAGACTTAAAGTGTTTTTTCATACAGGTCTTTCACTTGCTTGGCTAGAATTACACCAAAATACTTTATGTTTTCAATGGATATTTTGAAGGGTATTGTTCCCCTAATTTCTTTTTCAGCCTGTTTGTCTTTTGCATAATGAAGGGCTACTGATTTTTTAATTGTTGATTTTGTGTCTAGTCACATTGTTTTTGACAAAGAAGCCAAAACCATACACTGGAAAAAAAAGTATCTTCAATACCTGGTGCTGTTTTAACTGAATGGCTACATGTAGAAAAATGCGAACAGACCCTTATTTACCACCGTGTACAAATCTAAAGTCCAAGTGGACTAAAGACCTCAACATAAAATGAGATATGCTTTGGGCTCATTGGAAGAGCTGATAATTTCCTAAACAGAACACCAATAGCCGAGGCTGTAAGATCAACAGTTAATAAATGGTACCTCATGAAACTGAAAAGATTCTGTAAGGCAAAAAACACTGTCAACGGAACAAAACTATAGCCTACAGACTGGGAAAAGATCTTCATCAACCTTATATCTGACAGAGGGCTAGTATCCCAAATACATAACACGATAAATTAAAGACCACCAAACCAAATATTCTAATTAAAAGATGGGATACAGAACTAAATAGCGAATTCTCAACAAAGGAATATCAAAGGGCCAAGAAAAAATTTAAAGAAATGCTCAATGTATCTAGCTGTCAGGGAAATGCAAATTAAAACAACTCTGAGATTGCATTTTACACTGAACTGAATTGCTAAGATCAAAAACTCAGTGACAGCAAATGCTGGCGAGGATGTAGAGAAAGGGAAACACTCTTCCATTACTGGTGGGACTGTAAACTTTTACAACCATTTTGGAAATTAATCTCACGCTGTTTCAGAAAATTGGAAATAGTTCTACTCCATGACATAGCTATGCCATTCCTGGCCACATAAAACAAGGACATTTGCTCAACTGTGTTCATACCAGCTTTATTTGTAATACACAGAAACTGGAAACAACCTAGATGTCCCTCAACAGAAAAATGGATAAAGTATGGTATATTTATACAATGGAATGCTAGTCAGCTATTAAAAACAAAGAAATCTTGAATTTTTTTAGGCAAATGCGTGGAACTAGAAACAATCAACCTAAGTGAGGTAACCCAAGCCCGGAAAGACAGGCAGATAATAAGACACATAATACAGGATAACCACACTATAATACACAGCCCTAAAGAAGTTAAAGAACAAGTAGGTCCTTAGGGAGAATCCTAAGGTAAATAGAATAGACACCTGACATGGTTGAAGAGAACGAATAGGACCAAACCTAATATCTTGGTCCTCTGAAAGACTCCACTTAGCAGAGCATTGAAGCAGATGCTGAGACTCACAGCCAAGCATCAGGATGGAGGACAGGGTGTCTTATGAAACAGTTGGGGCATAGAATGACCTGGAGAGAATAGAGCTCTATGGTGAAACCAATGGAACCAATAAATCTGGGCAGAGGGCAGGGGAGGGGTGCTGTAGAGACTGATGCACCAAGGACCATGCATGATAAGGATCTAGATGCCCTGAACAGGTGTAGTTGATAGGCAGCAAAGTCTCCTTGTGGGTCGCAGAGGTAGGGGCTACCTCTGACATGGACTCTGGTGCCCACTCATTCACTACTTCCCACTGGCTGGAGGCCTTGCCAGGCCACAGAGGAAGACGATGCAGGCTGTCCAGATGAGACTTGATAGGCTGGGATCAGATAATAAATAAGGAGAGCTCCCCGTCTCTGAGGACTATGGGACAGAGAATGGGAAGAGGGTGGGGTGGTTATAATTGGAGGATATGAGGGAGGCGGCTACAATTGGGATGTAGAGTGAACAAATTAATAGTGAAAAAAGTTAAATTTTAGAGAAGCAGAAGGGACAGGACCTCCACGGGGAGACCAATAGAGCCAACTAACCAGGTTCCGGGCCGGGGGGGGGCGGGGGCTGCGGAGACTCAAGTTCCAACCAGGGACCACACATGGAGTGGACCGGGACCCCCTGCACAAATATGGCTGATGGTCAGGGTGGTCATCATGTGGGTACTCTAGTGAGGGACATGTGGCCTGGCTCTGATAGGGACTTGGCTGCTTGCTTTTTTATTGCTTTCATCCTGTTTGGGCTGCCTTGCCGGGCCACAGGGAAGGGGATGCACTCAGTCCTGATGCAACTTGATATGCTGGGATGGGTGAGTGAGGTTCCTCTTATCTGGCAAATAGGGAAGTGAGGACTGGGAAACAGGGAGGAAAGATGGGGTGGGGAGACCAGGGAGGGGCCTAAATTAAAAAATTAACTGAAAAAATTTTAAGTGCAATAACTTTTCATACAAATAAATAGATACACATAAATACCCGACAATTTATTTTAAGATTCAACTCACAAAACTCAAAACATCCTAAAATTTCTTCCCTATCACAAATTCAAAAATCAACCAGGGTACCTGTCCTTATTTTTATCTACACTCAGTATATACATTATTACACTTTTAGGTCTACACACTTTAAAAGAATTTTTTTGTGCAATCTCATTTTTTTTTTTTTTTTTTTTTTTTACATTTTTGGTCTACAATGTAAAAAGCATTTAAATGTATTTGTTGTGAAGTTAGGTAACATTTAACAACCTATGACTACCGTGATAACTTATTGTGTATCCCTGTCTCTCTTAGGTAATATTTTACATCTTTGTTTTCAAGCTGTTAAAAAATATAAGACAAGAAAAAAGAAAAAAAAAAAAGCAGAAGCACAGTAGTTCTTCCTGTGACTACATAGTGAACTTGTGGACAACCTGATCTACATGTGAGTCTGACTCAGAGATGATGAAAGGATATCTCTCTGAAAAGCGAACCCTCTAGATAACGAGCATTTATTATTCCAATCATATATGTGGGTGTTGATGATGGAGGCTCAACAACGTGCCTGTTGTGTCATTGGCCTCTGCTAGAATGGGCCCAGATTGTGTCAGAGGCAGTTGGTGAGTTTAGCTGAAAATGCTCTAGCGTATTCACTTTCTGCTTACTCTACCTTCAGAGACTGAGAAATGTCCCTCAGTGACAAAAATCAAAGTTCTTCACATCTCAGCACCAATACTTGTAATATTCATGATACTAAATGGGTTATGAACAAATCAATAATGATGGCTCAAGGTAATATTTTCCATATTAGATAATTCTTTCAATCATTTACTATTTAATATTTTTGTCTTAGTAATGACATGTAAATCGAAGTACTTCTGTTTCAGAATATTCACAACATAATCGCTTTTTTCTCTGAATAATTTCAAAAGTAGAAATAATGGCTACGTATGACTTATTAAAATCTGCTTTTATTCATTGTTTGAGTGCTCTTCCTTGCTGTATGCTTACCACTTATTCTAAAGGTATGCTTTCTTGACATACTTTCTCTTACATTTGGTTACAGCAACTGACAACTCGCTAATGTTTAAGAGCTAAAATGTAAGAAAAGTTAAATGTTAGACTGGTTATCAATATTTGAATATATTTTATTAAATTATTTACATTGTTATAAGAAATGAGAAGTGAGTATACAGAATATTTATTTCTGCATTTTCTAATTACAAATTATTAGGGTTTTTGTCATTTGTGTTTGATTATGCTATATTCATAGATTGGTGTCTAGCCCAATTATCATCAAAGGTTTCACTTGGCAACTGATAAAAACAAACAGATGCAGATAATGACAGATAAGCATTAAGCAGAGCTTGTGGATCCTTCAGAAGAATGGAAGGATTATTGGAGACATAGGAGTCAAGGACACCATAAGAAAACACACAGAATCAACTCACTTGAGTACATACAGGGACACTGAGATGGAACCACCAACCAAGACCCCTGCATGGGACTTACCTAGTCGCCTTTCGCATCTGTTAAAGTTGTGTAACTTAGTACTCATGTGGAAGGAACCCCTAACTGTGGGAGCAATGGCTGTCTTTGCATCTGTGACCCTTTCCTATAACTGGGGTGCCTTGTTTACCCTTAATAGGAGAGGAGGTGCTTAGTCATATTGCAACTTGATATGTCATTGGTAGTTGATACCCTGCCCTTTTCTGAATAATATTGAAGGTGAGGTGGTGGTGGTGAGGCTGGGTGCAGAGGAGGGATGTGAAACAGTAAAATAAATAAATTGATTACTTAAAATAAAAAAACATTACTCAAAAATTCTCCCAAATGTGAATACATTTCCATTTTTCATTGAAAACAGAAACCTGATTTTGGTTTCCCCTCTCTCTATTCCTCCCAGTTTGTCCCCACCTCCTGTCACATACAGATCCACTTCCTTCTGTCTCTCTTCAGAAAACAGTCACACTACAATGAAGGAATTGGGTAGGCTAATACCAGACTTTCACCTCTCCTGTATCCTCAAATGCAATCCCCCAGTCTCATGTCAATCTTTCTGACAGATCACCTGCAGCAGTCTCTCCTCTCCTCCCCTCACCCTCCCCTCCGGTGGATCCCAAGATCTTCTGCTTCTACACCTCCACCTCCCACCCTGCGCATTCATTTATCCAAGCTTCCAGTTCTTATTATAGTGACTCCCTGGGACCCCACCGGCCACTCCTGCCAGAGAAAAAGTTAGGCTAACTGCTGATCCTCACTTCTTTTCATCCAAGTCCAGTCTTCTAATCTCCCCAGCTCTGCAGCAGAAAACCTGCATGCTCCCTGACCTCATCTCTGGTTGAATAAAAAATAAGTAAAAGAAATTAAAACAAAAACTCACACATTAGAATTGGACAAAAGAAACAAACAGAAAGAAAAGAGCTCTAGAGGAGGCATAAGAATCAGAGACCTACTTGTTTGCACACACTCTGTGAGCTCATATACATTTCAATCATGGTGATTTAGGGATCCTTGTTTTCTTGCTGGTCACCATACTCTCTGGCTCTCACACTTTCTGCTTCCTCTTCTGCAAGGTTGCCTGAGTCCTGAGGAAAGGAAGTGGAAACATCCCACTTCCAGGTGAGTGTTCCAGGGTCTCACACTCTCTTTAATGTCTGGCTATGAGCCTCTGTATTTATTCCCATCTGCTGCAGGAGGAAGCATCCCTGATGATAAGTGAGCAAGGCAGATCATATTTGTCTTTAGTAACAGTAAACTTCACAACTTTAAAATATATTGTTTTTCTTTACAACTTTAAAATACAATTGCTCTCCCTTAAATTTGTAATGCATAATCATAAGAAATGCATGCAGAAAATGTAAAATAGTCATGAAGTCAAACTAATTGTACGTGATACTTCACAATACATTAAATATAATAACATTATTAACTTAAAAGTGTTCATCATCAAAAGTGGCACTCAGGGGAAAGATAGCAGGCTACCAAGAAGAACCTTGATACCTTATGAGCATATACAGGGGGAGGAGGTCCCCCTAAGACACAGTCATAGGGGAGGGGAATAGGGTGAAAGTGGGAAGCAGAGAGGAATAGGAGGATACAAAGGATGGGATAACAATTGAGATATAATATGAATTAAATAATAAATAATTAAATTTAAAAAAAGAAAAGTGTTCATCAATTTGGAGAAAATGTTCTTTGCTAAGTTTCTATATCTAAATGAAGAAAAAAATCTGAATGTTTTCCAAAATACCCTATGCTTGATTTTATTTTACAGATATAATTAAATATTTATTATTTTCCACCAAAAATAGTAAAGTAATGCTTTTTATATTTGTCCTTGTGACTAAAATGCATGCATGTAAGTGGAGATAGCATATAATTAGAAATACTACTAATGCAGAATAACATACTTGTCTTATTGTAGGCCTTGTAATTTATTTGCATTTCTCGTAGTACTGATTTTAAGTTTCTGTTTTGATATTACTAAGACATTTATCATTATTATCATCATCATCATATTATTATTATTATTATTAGTCTTAATTGAAACTAAGACAATTAATCAGTTAAAGTAAGTTACTATGGGTAATTATCCAGTAGCCTGAATTAAAACTAATCAGTATATTTAACTCACTCAAATGTTCAGGAATGACTGGTGAATTACTAACATTGATTGAAATTTGTATAGGCAGTGTTGTATCTATCAGTAAAACAACCGAACTGTCACACTGGTTGTATTTTACAATCATGCATGAGTTTTAGTTCACACCATCACAACAAAACCTTGGTGCTAATATGAAATAAAATCCCCCCTCATACACACACACATACATGCACACACATACACACACACACATATATGCACACACATGCGCATAAACATGTGGGTGTATTAAAATTATTCCTGCTACAGGTTGTAAGGAACAATCCAAAAGCCTGAATATATCATAAAGCAGTTTTACCCTACTAAAAGTACATGATATTTCTTAATATATGTAGGAATTCACTTTCTTATAATAATCTAATTGATTTTAGTTAAACCCAAATCAAACATGCTTGAAGTTACTTGTTTACTGAGAACGTGTAGGGCATGACCCGCTTACTGGGCACATAACATCGTTCATGAACTAAGGATGCTACATCTCGGACTGTATCATATTAGCTAATGTATTAATTTATTCAGATTGCATCTTGATTGTTGTGCCCTCACTTGTATCTTCCCATTTCCATCCTCCCTCCTTCTTCTGCCCTATTCCCCTCTCCTAGCCTCAGAGAGAAGGGGACCTCCTCCTCCTCTATGATTTCTTATGTTTGCAGACTATGGAGTATATCTCAACATTGATATTTTTCTATATCTAACACAATAGAATATATAGGAAATGAGATCTCAAGATTTTAAAAAATAAATGTTTTCAATCATTTTAGATATATGAAAAATAGTTTGAGCACAAAAGGACATTACAGGATCTTTCTTGGAGGTAAAGCAAAGTTATCCCAGATTAAATATAAACGTTTGGGAAATAGCCTCACATTTAAATAAGAAATTAAAGAAATCTTGAAATTTCAACATTACAATACTGGTTTAAATTTGAAACAAATATATGCCTGCACAAATTCCAATGTACAATATATTTTTTAAAATTAAATACATAAGTAAATAAACTCAAATATAAAATTATACAGGGAGACATGTTTGTGTATTCAGGCTAAAATTATTTCTGCCCAGCATTATTTGAAATAAATGATTGAACTATATTTCTCTTCTGAATACACGTGATTTGAAAGTATATTCATAAACTACAAAACCATAAATTCCAGGAAAGTGGGTCAGAGGAGAGGACATCCTATTGAGACTTTAGGTGAGAGTAGCATGGAAGAATGGGGAAATAGTAGGATACACAGGGCCCTGGAAACCTACAAGAAGAACTTTATGACAGGCAGATCTGGGTCCTGGGGTCCTCCTCAAACTAAAGCACCAGCCAAGGAGAATATAGGCAGTAAACTTCGAACCCCTACCAAGACCTAGCCGACGAACATGATATTCTCCACCATTGAGTAGAGAGTGAGATCTGACTCTCACACGAACTCTGGTGCCCCTTTTCTGACCATGTCCCCTGGATGGGGAGGCCTGAGGGCACTCAGAGGAGGGATAGCAAGTTACCAAGAAGAGACTCGATATCTAAGAGCATATATAGGGGGAGGAGGTCTCCCTCAATCACAGACATAGGGGAGGGGAGAAGGGGGGAAGTGGGAGGGAGGGAAGAATGGGAGGAAACAGGAGAAGGGCTAACAATCGAGATGTAATATGAATAAATGAATAAAAAAAGAAAGAAAAAAATAAAAAGAGAAAAAAACCCCCATAAATTCCAATATGTTAGTGATGCCCTGTGCCATGGTTAAATGTAAAAATGCTTTCCATAATGTTTATTTCAGATCAGATATATGTAGACATTTACTATTTGTTTACTATTAACTATTTAACTCTTTCTTTTTGGATTTTGAAATTTGCTTATTTTCTTATTTATTCATTTATTTTCAATAATTTATTCTGATTACATCCCGACTGTTATCCTATCACTTGTATCTTCTATTCCCCCCTTTTTCTTTTGCCCTATTCCCTTCCCCTATACATCTGATAGAAGGGAACTTCCTGCCCCACCATATGACCACAGCCTATCAAGTCTCATCTGCAATAGTCTGCTTCCCCTTCCTCTGTGTGCCCACATGGTCTCCCCACCAGAGGGAGGTGATCAAATCCAGAGCAACAGAGTTCATGTCCGAGGCAGTCCCGACTATTGTCTAAGGCCATACTTTCTTTTTTTTTCTTTTTCCTTTTTTTATGGGCAATTTTTAAAACTTATTTTATTTTTGTATAATTACATTTATATTAATACACATATATACAATAGATTACCTATGGCAAGAAGAACCATGATACAATCAGGAATTATATAAATGTTACCTTCTTAGTGTTTTGACTATTTCTATTTGATGGCCTTAAAGAAGACATCTTTCCTATCTTGGTGCATCTGAATTTCTGAATGTAAATCAATCTCCATCACATATTGTCATTATCAACTTAGAACACCTTTCTATACCTAAAAACATCTTAACCCCTGAACAACTAAACTTTATTGTAAAACTAAGCTACCTGTACTTCAGCTCCTTTAGAGACTTGAGAAGGAGTAAACTTGATTATCTGAGTATGCCAGGAGTGCAAGTTAGTAGCTTTCTGAATGAAAAGATGAAAGAGACAATTTTCTACTTGAATAGTCACCCAAAACTCTCTATAACATTGGAGCATCTTCTTCAGCCTTCTGGCACAATATATCTGACAGACATATTTGTGAGGCAGGAATTACTGAGGACTTGCTTACTCTTCCTTGGCAGAGTTTGACTGTCAACTCTGCCTGCATCCAAGCTTGCCTTTTTTCAGGCAGAATTCTGTCTGTGTTAGAAATAAGGTCCTTTTGTTCAGTGGCTAGTTTGCCACATTTGAAGCCTTCTCCATAAGGAGGTTCTTGATGCTCATCATCTTCTTTGAGATAGGCCAGGTGTTCCTTGGAGTTAACTTTACTCATTGCCAATGAATCTTTAAAGTAGTTAAAACATTTTTAAATGCTGTATTCTGCACATCTCTGGGGTTTTTGAAGACCTCTTCCCCATACCTCCTTGGTGTTAAGTTTTACACTGCCAGAAATCATTGTTCTACTGTGAAATCTACTTTTTCATAATCCAGATGAATAAGACTATCTGGTACTTGCTGTTCTGAATTTGGCTTATTTTACTTCAAAAAGGGATCTTCACTTTTTTCCCTGTTATCCTGCGACAATTTCATTATTCTATATAGCTAAAAGATACCATAATTTGTGCATGTCACAGATTTTAAATGTGTTTATCAGCTAAGGAGAAATCACCTTTCTCTTTTCCCATCGTTTGAGTGTCGTAAATTAGTTCTCTTTTAAAATATGAATTACATGAAGAGAGACAAAATTAAGTAGCAGTATGTAACAAGTAAACATCGTTTCAGTGTATGAAACAAATTCATAATTGTGATGTTAATTTTGATATTTCATAGCATTGATGCAGCTCTTAAACTAAAAAAGAAAATTGGTTTAGATTGTGCCTGAACAACCACAGATATTGAAATACAAGATATTTTTCAAATTTATTGTCTCATTTAAAAAAGAATTTTCTGATTTGAAAAGTATTTTGGAAGTTTGATGCTTAATATAAAATTCTGTATAATAAATGCTTTGGTGATTTTAAATGTTTAAAATTTATTAAATGTTTATTACAATGACAGACTAAAAAAATAAATCATTTAAAAATTTTAAGACATTGAATTATATCACAATATCTAACACATAAATGTATAAAATACATTGGACTGAAGTAAACTGTACTACAAGACAGATAGCACTGAACTATAAAACTTTTACATATTTTGCTCTGTAGAACATTAGGATGTATTATGTTTTATTTAATTGTGAGTGGATTCCAATTGTCCTACCTCCCACTGTCTTCCTTTCCCCATCCCAATCTCTTGAAATTACTGATATAATTCTAACCTACACACAATAACTTTCAGATAAGTAAAAGAGAATCATATTGTTTGTGTTTCTGTGACTTACATGTATTACTTATCATGATGTCATATATTTCTATCTTTTAAAATAATAATAGGTATCATTGTTTCTTGAGGCAATGATCATGTTTCTCTCTCTTGCCTTGAACTTACCGCATATCCCAGCCTGTCTTTATGGGTTGGCTCTCTCCCATGTGGTTTGCTCTTCCTTCAATCTCTGTTCCAACTCTACCCTCACAGTTCTTAATAGGCAAGACAAATTTGATGTCTGAGAATTTATAAGTGGAGTCGTTCTTCCTCCACTGGAAGTCCCACCTGGTTACAGAAGGTGGCCATTTCAGGCTCCTTAAACCCCACCGTTAGAAGTCTCAGCTACAGTCACTCCCATGGACTCCTGGGGGCCTACTCTGTCTGAGAGATGCCCACCCAACTCCTGCTCTCCACACCTGACTCCCACATGGTTACAGCCCCTCCCCCTTCTCCCACTCAGGTTCTCCCTTCATCTACTTCAGATGCCTGTTTTATTTACTGTTCTGAGTGAGAGTCAGCATCTTGCCTTGGGCTGTCCATGACATTCTGCTATATTGCAGACAGGAAGCTAACATAACTGTCTTCTGAGAGGCTTTATCCAGCAGCTGATGGAAACTCATGGAGAGACCCACAGCCAAACAATAGGCCAAGCTTGGTGTATTGTGTGGAAGAGTAGGAAGGAAAGAGAGAGTCTAAAGAGCCAAGGACACTACAAGAAGACCTACAGTCAACTAACCTAGACCCAAGGGGACTCACAGCGACTGAACCACCAACCAAAGTGTATGGATTGGACCTGGACCCCTATACATATGTAGAAGATGTGCAGCCTGACCAACATGTGGGCCCTGTAACAATGGGAGTAGGGCTATCTCTGACTCTTTTGCCTGCTACTAGATCCCTTCCCCATAGCAGAGCTGCCTTGTCAGGCCCCCGTGTAAGAGGAAGTGTTTAGTCCTGCTGGGAACTGAGATCCATGGGTGGGTTGCTACCCTTTGAAGGCCTCCCTTTCTTTAAGAAAAAAGAGAGGGAACAATAATGGGAAGAGGTCCTGAGTGTGAGTTTAATATATATATATATATGTATATAATTTTATAATATAGTATATATTATGTATTATATAATAATATATTTATATAGTATAAACATTATATGTATATATTATATATACAAATATACATAAACTCTTACATTATATATTTTAATATATAACATATATACATACAATATATATCCATATGTGTTATATATTTCCTAACTCAGCCTTTAGTGCTGCAGTAAGAATGATAATTCATTAATCTCTGATATGCAAATATATTTTTTTACTATACACTCAAGATTAAGATATCTAGCTCTTCATTCTCCACAATTGTGGGGAGAGCCGGTATTGACTCTGACAGGAATGTTGGTGCCCCTAATTTGATCATTTCCCCTTGGTGAGGAGGCACTGAAGCACACAGAGGAAGGAGATGCAGGCTGTTCTGGTGAGACCTGATAGGCTGTGGTCCTGTGGTGGGGGAGGAGGTCTCCTTCTGTCAGAGGTCTAGGGGAGGGGAATAGGGCTGAAGAGGGAGGGAGGGAATGGGGAACTTACAAGTGAGGGGAAAACAATCTAGATGTAAACTGAATAAATTATAATGTTTTTAAAAATGTATCTAACTCAGATATGGACTCTATTATCAGTCTATTGAGGGACCACATTACTGTTATTCAAGCTGGCTGTGGTAACTTACATTACTAACTGTACATGAAAGAACCTTTCTTCACATCTTACCAGTCATTCTCGTTTTAATTTATTATAATTTACTCACATTACATCCTGATTTTTATGGCCTCACTTGTATCTTCCCATCCCTTCCCTCCCTCCCTCTTCTGCCTTATTCCCCTCTCCTAGACTTCTGACAGAAGGGGACCTCCTTCTCCACCATATGACCACAGCCAATTAGGTCTAATCCAGATAGTTTGCATACTCTTCCTCTTTGTTCCTGCAGGGCCTCTCTACCAAGGGGAAGGGATCAAATTGGGGGTCCCAGAGTTCATGTCAGAGGCAGCACCCACTCCCTCCACAAACATGGGTAATGAATTGTCCATTTTATAGATCTAAACAGGGCATCTAGGTTCACTGAATTGTCCTTGGTTGGTGCAATAGTTTGTGCAGGCATCCCTGGGTCCAGATTTATGGTCTCCTACTTGGGGCTCCTGAACTTCCAGGATCCTTCCATCCCCTCCCTCTTCCATACCACTGTTAGTACTCTGCTCAGAGTATGCAAGGTCCAGCATGTGTCTTGATCCCCCATTTGATGGACTCTATCAGGGGACATCTATGTTTGTGTAATATCCACATATAAGTGAGTATGTACCATGCATGTCTTTCTGGGTCTGGGCTACTTCACTCAGGATGATCATTTCTAGTTCAATCCATTTGCCTGCAAATTTCAAGATTTCTTTGTATTTAAGAGTGGAGTAGTATTTAATTGTGTAAATGTCCCACAGTTTCTTTATCCACTCTTCCACTGAGGGACATCTAGGTTGTTTCCTGATTCTGGCTATTATAAATAAAGCTGCTATGAACATAAGTGAGCAAATGTCCTTGTTATGTGGTAGAGCATCTTTTGGGTTTATGCCCAGCGGTGGTACAGCTGGGTCTTGCAGTATAAATTTTTCACCTTTTACCAGTAGTTCTTTTGTAAATGTTTTATCTAATGTTTATTTTTAACTAGGGTCTGATATTATTCCCAAACTGTTAGTAGATTAAATAATGTAATACTTAAGTGGATGATAATAGTCATAATTTCAAAAGACTCATATCTTTAGTCTTAAAAAAAAAAGGAGTTGGAAGACACATACACATATGATGTTGCTTTCTTATCTATATCCTGACAAGCAAAAGAAATGCTAACCCTCTAAAGACTTCCAGGAAATCTCTACCTTCAGTTTCAAATACAGGAACACTCTCTGTGTTCCACAAGCATCACATTGTAAGACCAGACGGCTGCACCTTCACCATCACATTAGGCATACATGTTATTCCATATATCAGTGTATGCTTAGATAAAACTCACAGAAAGCTACTCAGGTTCTTTTTATTGTGTTATCTGAATGTCCCAAGTGCCGTCTTTTGCAGTACCCTACTCATTTTGACATGTTTTTCAAATATGCGCCTTATGCACCAGCTCATTCTTATCAAGAATCGATGTAAACAAACACATTCCCCCAAGCAGTAGCTAACCCCTCAAATTAACTTGACCTGGACAGAAATACAAATCATTATTTGCCATGAAAGCAGGGTAGGTCCTGTTCAGTCTCTTATCTCCCATCAAGAATACAAGGGAGACCTGGTTCTTAGCAATGTCCCCACAGTGCCCAGATTTCTTGATGAGCATCATTGTACTACCCATGCCATCTTAGGTCAGTTACCATACTTCTCCCCGAGGATACAGGAACTGCTTGCTAATAAATCACACAGGCACAGGCTGTGCCTGATATCAGTTTTCCCAATGTTATTCAATACTACGCAGCATATAATAAAATTTGCGTATTTTCTGTTCTTTGTCTTCAATGGAAAAAATTTTTGTTTGTTTTGTTTTGCTTTGTTTTGTCTTTCTCAGTCACTAATATTTTGACTAATATTTGGCAAATATTCTGCTTTGCATGAAAGCATTTGAATGACTAAATTGATGATGAGATGAGATGTTTCCAGAGAAGCCATATTGTCCATTCACCTTATCCCTGCAAATGCTATTATTTATAATAAAACTGGTGCTTTGTCATGCACTAATCATGCTTGCAGACTACACAGAGTGCTAAGATAGACCAAGACAGCATCAGATTAGCTCTGGCACTTCTGCTAGATGAATGCAACCTCCCAGTGCATACCATTGCAGAGAGTCTAACATGATAGTGAGAATGACGGTTTTTTGTTGTTGTTGTTTTGTTTTGTTTTGTTTTGTTTTTTTGTTTTTTGTTTTTGTTTTTTTATATTAATTTATTCTTGTTACATCTCAATGGTTATCCCATCCCTTGTATCCTCCCATTCTCCCCTCCCTCCCATTTTCCCCTTATTCCCCTCCCCTATGACTGTTCCTCAGAGGGATTACCTCCCCCTGTATATGCTCATAGGGTATCAAGTCTCTTCTCGGTGACCTGCTGTCCTTCCTCTTAAAACGTCATTCTCCTGAAAAAAT
The DNA here is from genome assembly GCA_907169655.1 of Acomys percivali. Taxonomy (NCBI): domain Eukaryota; kingdom Metazoa; phylum Chordata; class Mammalia; order Rodentia; family Muridae; genus Acomys; species Acomys percivali. The sequence goes on from OU015748.1 coordinate 11,746,276, forward strand.
TTCAGGAGAATGACGTTTTATGCGGATTTAGAATTTCTGATGCTGCTCCCTGTACCCTGCCTTACTGCGTATCAGTGTTTAGAAACTGTCATAGAGACATGTTCTGGCCTTCCTCCTTTTTCAGTTAATGTGCAGTTTGTTCATTTGACTAATTTCTAGGTTGGAGTAACATATGATTTTTCATATAAATACATTTTGATGAACAACTGTGCTGACACATTCTCTCTTAGTTTATTAAAAATTATTACCTCTAGGAGAATAAATTAAACTTTTTAAAATTATCACTTCAGTATTTCCTTAGCATTTCTATTTATTCATATAGTAAATATTTATTCTAATATGGAAATCTTTCAAGTGCTAAGGGAATTTGTACAATTAACTAAATATACCATGAGGTATCCTTTTCTTTTCTCTTCAATGGATTATGTAATGCATTTGATTCTCTATTGCATAGAAGAGAAGTAATGTTAAGGTCTGCATCTCAGATACTCAAACACACTTATTATGAATGACTTTCACTGGCAAATTTATCTACCATCCTCTTTTCTCTTTTGTGTTCATCTGTCTTTCTTATCTCTGTCTTATTCTCTCTCCCTCTCCATTTAGTGGCATGCTCATTTATCAACCCTTTTACCTTGGCATCACTGACAAACATAACTCCTTTTTTTCTCCCACATTCAGGCTGTTCATGCAACACATTTCAAAATTCTGCTATTTCTTCCTGTCTCTGTCCTTAAAAGCTGTTACTTCCTCTCTGTTCTTGACGCCAAAATCATCAGCCCAATATTATTGTCTAAAACAACATGTTCTCTTCTCAGAATTCATTCTGTGATTAACACATATCAACTAATACACTGGTTTTCCGTGCAAGATGATTATATATTGATCTTTAACTTAATTCTGGCACAAGTGATGTTGAATTCATAAATACTTAGGTTTGGTACTTCTATAAACTAAATTTCTCTCTGTTCACTTTATATTTCCTAACTTTCTGATATCAGAAAGAGTTTTTTAATAAGTGTTTGCATCCATGT
>OU015748.1:11747319-11757486 GCA_907169655.1 Acomys percivali
TACACACACACCTCTGACCAATACAATTGTGTTTCCTCAAGCCCTATACTGTTACCTTACAAATAACACAGAAACAAACAAGGTTTCCTACCAAAGAAAGAGAATGGAAAAAAAAAAAAAACACTGATGGTCATTTCATGGTGACATTCATTGAGATGGAATAATTTAGATACAATTTATTTTCAATTTTATTCCTTGGTTTGATGTACGGCCAGATGGCAATGAGGAGATTTTGAAGTTAGCACTCAGTCTCTGAGACCTGCTGTTTGGATCACCAGAGACAATATCTGTATATTCATCTTTTTGCTAAAATTCAGCAGTGAGCTGGATTGCAATGGCACTGTTTTTCATCCAGCAGTGGAATAGAAGCCATTTTTTATTCACATTACAACTTGATAATCATGGAGTTCTCAAGCAAGGCCTGAGGTAGAAAACACATTGCAATAGATAGAACTTGACAATTTAGGGCAAACTGCTGTTTTCATTTGGTAAGATAGAAAGAGGAGATGGAAACATTAAGAAGTAAAAGAAATTGAATTGTCTAGATTAATTTTTAAAGGGCCCAAAGCATTAGTTCAGTTTGGTTTCTCTTTTCAAAGGAGAAGATGAAGTTGTAACTTGCTAATGAAAAAAAATCTTCAAAATTATATTCTAGAACATAAAAGAAACAGGATTTTGATCCAGAGAAATTGGAGATGTGACCAAAAATATTACACATCATATATAATCATATTTATAATTAAGGTGGATTTTTATGTTGGAAAGAAAAAATCTGATGTTTGTCTTACTGGTCAAAGAATATTTTGTTCAATTTTCTAAAATCTATAATATTATTTTTAAATCATAAAAATATATTTAAGTTGAATTTTTATTTATTTTCACGTGTAGAACTAATAAAAAACAATGAAGGTATGATAAAGCTAAGAGAAGTGATTAGATAAACAGATTGTGTATATGAAAATTGTCATTTACAGTGCCTTCCTTCTGCAGCCTTCTGTACTACAGGAAGACACTTTGCCATGGACAGCAATGACTTTCCTAGTTAACAGTGATGTCAGTGTATCATGGACTTTGAAAGCTACAGTCTCAAATTTAAAAATACATCTTCACATTCTCTTATCTATCCCTTTACTCAGAATGTTCTTGGCTGTTTGGGCCTGCCATGAAATTGATCCTGGATTTGAAATTGACAACTCTGAACTAGCAAGAAAACGGTGTTGCAAAAGTTTTCATGTCAGAAGAAAATTCAAAGTCAGGTCTGATTGTACAATTTATAAATCATGGTGCAGTTACAAACAAACACAGATTCTTATCAACTGGGATCTTTAGTTCACTCAGATTGAGAAATGTAATGTGTGTTTGTGCAATAAATGTAATGTGCTGTACATATCAAATATTACAGAATACTCTGAATAGATCCGAGGCTGTATCCATAATCAAATACATTAATAATCCTGCAGCCAAAAGGTGTAATAGCAATATTAAGAGAACTACGTGGCAACTATAGATGTGTTATGTCAATTTTAACACTAATCCCGTTTGAATCAAATGTTTACAATGCTTATTATATTTTGTTGTTGTAGAAAAGATATGATAAAGACATTATTTCCAAAGTAGTTTCCATAGGACTAGTGAAAACTTTTGTTCTAAAGAAGCATTATATAACACGGCCATGAAGACAATTCTTCCATATTTTAATGTATCCATTTCCATGTGAAGACATGAGCCAGGTGAAACAAAAATATTAAGAACAAACAGGAATTTATATCTAGGAAACTAATGTGAAAATTAGCTACCATAAAAAGGTAGCTTAAGACTAATATCATTCCCACATCACATGTTCCATACACAAATGATTTAATAGCTTTTTCTGTGTCGTGTCTACCCCTCCTACCTCCATTAATGTATGTAATATCACCACAGATGAGTTTGAACTATAAATGCAGTTCATAAGTATTTTTGCTCTTTGGTGTATTACTAATGGAATGAAATTGAGGAGGTATTAAACTCTGGCATGAATCTATAGAGTTTAAAAGATACACTACAGGTAAAATCTTTTTTGCATTATTCATGTGGAGGTGGAGGAAAGCTGACTCAGACATTTTCAGTTTATTGTTCTCTTTTACTATGTGGTAGGAATGTTCAATTAGTTAATAGTTCTGTAATAGAGTGCCTTTTAGTACAATGAATTCTCTACGTGCCTGAAGCAGGCTTTTAGTCCCCATGCAACTGGAATGTGAAATTTCCTGTTCTGCTAATTTAAATAATTCTTCATCATAAAACCAATGAATCCTTGGTCTTCATCATGGATATTTGGTTTAGAAACTCCATGTAGTTTAAATGTTATATTTTAGAAGTAGTAGTTAGTGTTTGATTTTTCACATTTATTGTCATCCTTTCTACCAAGTAGAGAAAATATACTAGACTTTTATGGAGTTAGTATCCAAATATAGAAGATGTTCACTATAGTAAAAAGGACAGAATCAGGTGAAATGTGCATTATGAAAAATAATAGAAATAGTGATGTGGATTACTAATTTTGATTTATAAATATTCAATATGTATACATTAAATAAAAATATCCCATGCCATGGAATCATCATCAGGATAAAGGGCCTAACATGTACAATATTTAAATTTAAAAAAATATCTTGGTGTTGGCCTAGTAATTACTATAGAAGTAAAATTATCTCAATTTAAAAAGAATATGATAATTTACATCGGTAAGTATTTCAAAGAGCTCAGGAATCTTGACAGGACTAATTTCCCATTTCTGCTTCATCTCCTGGGTTATCCTGTCTTCTTCTCTTGCTTTCTTTCCACTTTGCAATGTGTTTACATTAATTATTAACCATATAATATATAAACATCATTCATATATTTAACAACATTTTCTTTTAATACTAACATTCTCCAAAAATATCAAACAGACAGAAAAACCACTAGCTAATACATCATTAATATTTTTCATAAAATAATAATATCTTTGCCATGAAGAAAAATGACCTGACTGTTATTTGGTGTTTAAAAGTGGAGTAACTAAGCAAGTAATGTCCCTCACCTAGAGCAGATGCTGCCAGATTGTACACCCTGTGAAAAATTGTAGTTGAACACAGTATGTTATAATAGATTGGCTGTAAAAGTACAATGATTCACCTGGGTGTGTGGATGTGGAGGAGACAGTTGTATTTATCTCTTGGCGGTTCATAGGGAAGATAAGAAAGAAGCTGAGAGAACATGCTTTGGTATTTGACTCAACTAAGGAAATGGATGTCACTTCTGAAATTCTCCTCCACTTACATACACTCCCCTGTTGGTAGGGTACTTTTTTTTTATTTACCAAAGTTTTTTATAATTTTTTAAAAAATAATTAATTTATTCTTGTTACATCTCAATGGTTATCCCATCCCTTGTATCCTCCCATTCTTTCCTCCCTCCCAATTTCCCCTTATTCCCCTCCCCTATGACTGTTCCTGAGGGGGATAACCTCCCCCTGTATGTGCTCATAGGGTATCAAGTCTCTTCTTGGTAACCTGCTGTCCTTCCTCTGAGTGCCACCAAGTCTCCCCCTCCAGGAAACATGGTCAAATGTGAGGCACCAGAGTACATGAGAAAGTCATATCCCACTCTCCACTCAAGTGTGGAAAATGTTCTGTCCATTGGCTAGATCTGGGTAGGGGTTTAAATTTACCACCTGTATTGTCCTTGGCTAGTGCCTTAGTTTGAGAGGGACCCCTGGGCCCAAATCTGCCTATCATAATGCTCTACTTGTAGGTTTCTAGGACCCTCTGGATCCTTGTACTTTGCTATTCTCCGATGCTTCTCTCATCTAGAGTCCCAATAGGATGTCCTCCCCTCTGTCCTAGTTTCCTGGTAAGTGAAGGCTTTCATGGGACATGCCCCTTGGGCTAGTATGCAGATATAAGTGAGTATATACCATTTGAGTCTTTCTGCTTCTGGGTTAACTCACTCATTATGATCATTTATCCACAACTTGCAGAGGTGGGAATAAATTCTGTAGGCCATGAAAGAAAACCCACTGCTTGGCCTGACTGCTTGGCTGGGACACGCATAGCTATGTTTATCAATTTGTGAGTGATAATATTTGACACTCATACCTAAATGACATTACTTTTTAAAAATCAAATATTAAGAAAAAAGAGGGATTCATAGTTATATAAATGTGAAATATGGTGAATGGTAGGATGATCCAAATAGAAACCAAAACTGGCAGAGCCAGGGCCAGGACATTGTGTAATGAAAGAAAGGGAATAGGGTGAATAAATATTTGGTTTTTGTTTGTTTATTTGCTTGTTTTTGTTAAAGGCCTTTTCTGAATATAATGAAGTGCCATGTGATTTCTTTCTTTGAGCTTATATATATAATAGATTACATTTATTGGTATATGTATGTTGAAACTTTCCTGTATCTCTGGCTTGAAGGCAACAGGAACATGGTGGATAATCTTTTGGTGTGTTCAGGATTTTAGTTTGCAAGTACTTTACTGAGAATTTTTACTTCACTGTTCATCAGACATATCACTCTATAGTTTTATTTTATTTTTGGTCTTTCCATATTTTTGATATCAGGATAATACTGGTTGCATAAAAATAAATTTGAAATGTTCCTTCATATTCTATTTTTCAGAAGTTTTGGGAGTATTGTTCTTCTTTGAAAATCTGGTAGTTTTATGCGGAATCAATCAAAGGGCCAAGAAATATTTGTTAAAAGTTCACCATGATTATAAATCAAGAAACTGCAAATTAAAACTGTCTTAATAGTTCACTTTAATTAAAATAACAAAAATATATACATATCATGCACACACACACACACACACACACACATTGGCATTCTAGTATAAATGTTTGGAAACAGCTACCTATAAGAGTGCTAATACATACACTATTGAAATCAGTGTAGATGTATCAAAGAAATGTAGATATACTACTCTTGGGGATATAGTAAAAAAGCCCTGTGAATCATTAAAGAAATAGCTGTTCATTCATGTTCTTTGCTTTTCTAATCACAATAACCAGGAAGTTAAATTAGCCAAGATGTCCATCAACTGACTAATTGCTAATAAAAATGTCTTGTATTCATACAGTGGAAATATTATTTGTTTATTAAGAGTAATGAAATTATGAAATTCTAAGTTGAATGGGGTAAACTAATGTCCAAAGGAGAAACATTGTATCTTTTATTGCATTTATAGATATTGCATTTGAATCTTTACATATATATATATATATATATATATATATATGTTTTATTTAGAATATCTATAGAAACCAGTAAACAGTAAGAGTAAGGAGAGAAGTGCATTCAAGGAAGGAAAAATAGATGGAGTACATTGGCATTAAAGCTTAAAGGGAAGTAATCGAACATGAAGGGTTAAACTGCAGCAGAAGCTAGGAAGAGTAGTAAGGGAACATAAATTATATTTAAATAATTTGTAAAAGTCATTTAGAAGCCTAGTACTGTTCAAACATTTACACACACACATACGCATACATACACAGAAAAACACACACATGAGAAAGAGAGTATTAGAATGTAGTTACCCTATAATGTGATAATGTCCTTACTATACGCTCAGATTCTCACACAAAAAGTCTAATGTTAGAAATCAGTTGTTTTATTGGAGGTATTGGTTGCTGAGAGCCATTATATCTCCAAATATTATAAGCTGTTGGCAGTGTTACTGGTGACTTTCCAAAGAGTGATGGCATGACCTTATTGCTGAAAACACCACACAGTTGAACCAATGTTGCAGGTATCACGCTTCAGCCCTACTGGATAGCTCTCTCGGCGCTAGCAGGTCCTCTTCACGGTAAAATAAAAGCAACTAGGCACACTTGTGAGGATTTTATTGATTAGAATGTTTGATATTTGAAGTCCACCCCAACCTTGGACCAAAACTTCTGGTGACACCTCATAAGAAAGGCTATGAACATAAGAACCTTTTCTTTTTAAAGCTTGCTTGCCCTGACCAATTAATCTAACCTATTCCAGAAACATTCCTTCACTTTTATTAAACATACCTTATCAGAATTCCAAAATAGACCGAATCATTCATTTTTGTGAACAAAACCTTCACCAGATTCTTGTCCTTTCTATTGGGATATAGCCATTGTTAGAATAGCTGGGACACAGCCTATAAGGCAGGCTAAATATATATTTTCATTATATTAGTTATCTTCCCCTAGAAAACCTTGACATCTTGCTTTATTAAAAAGCTAAGAATCCATGGCTACTGAAGTCACAGATCTCTGACAAAACCTGGTTTTATTATTATATGGCTAAATGCCATAGAATGAAGCTGACTCCTAAAGGCTCGTCCCTACACACATAGATTAATGTATCTCTAAATCCTCATCAGAACCCTTCTATTTTCAGTGTACTGTAATTAAGGTGGGCTTTCTCTGACCTGCTATAACCACCATGCCTGCTGCTAGCTCCTACGCTTCCAGCCATGATGATCTTCTGTCCCTTTAGAACTGTTAGTTCAAGTAAATTTTGCCATATGTTGCTTTTGCACCTTGTATTTTATCACAGCAACAGAAAAATAACTAATGCAGAATTTGGCAACAGAGAGTAAACAGTTGCTGTGAAGGACCTGATCATATTGGGTTTTGGAGGAATGTGGAAAACTTTGGGATTTTGAACTAGATAAGCAGTTGAATATTTTAAGCAGAGCTTAAAGAGCCTACTTACTATGAGCTTAGAAAGGAGTAGTGTTAAAATAAATGTGGACTGTAGAGGTCTTAATGATGAATGTTAAAGGGATGGCAAGGAATTTAAAAGCAACTTGGCTAGAGGGCACTTATGTGTCATTTTTTAAAAAATCTAGTTTTGTATGCTTATTTCTAGAAAAATTTCTGAGGCTAAATTAAAAAGTAATAAAGTAATTTATTTGGCTAAAAAACTTGTAGTCAGCATTATATTGAATCAGTAGCATAGGTATTAATGATTTCAATAAACAGGTCTACACTGCAAAAGAGAAAGTGGAAGAAAAAGATATATGAAATGTATGCTTGGAGAGAAAAAGAGCACCTAGAAATTGTGGCTGAGGCTTACGGTGAGATAGGAGATTAGTTTAAAATGCAATAGCATTTTTTTCTGTATCAGGAAAAGCATGCAAAGGGCATGTCCCATGAAAGTCTTCACTTACCAGGAAAGTGGCACAGAGGGGAGGACATCCTATTGGGATGAGAGAAGCATGAGAGAATGGGTAAATAGAAGGATCCAGAGGGTCCTAGAAACCTACAAGAAGAGCATTATGAAGGGCAGATCTGTGCCCAGGGGTCCTACTCAAACTATGATACCAGCCAAGGACAATATGTGCAGGAACTTCGAATCCCTACTCAGATCTACACAATGGACAGGACATTCTCCACAGTTGAGTGGAGAGTGGGGATTGACTTTCACACTAACTCTGGTGCCCCATATTTGACCATGTCCCCTGGATGGGGAGGCCTGGTGGCACTCAGAGGAAGGATAGAAGGCTACTAAGAAGAGACTTGATACCCTATGAGCATATACAGGGGGAGGAGGTCCCCCTCAGTCACAGTCATAGGGGAGGGGAGTAGGGGGAAGTGGGAGGAAGGGAGGAGTGGGAGGATACAAGGGATGGGGTAACAATTGAGATGCAATATGAATATATATATATATATGAAAAGCATGTATAGCATTAAAGAGACTTACCATTCCATCCACAAGTTAATCCATCTCTTAATCCTCATCAAAGTATTCATAGATCTCGATACACACACACACACACACACACACACACACACACACACACACAGAAAAACTGCTCAAGAACAAAGAAATAAGAGAATTCAGAATGTTCATCCTTAAATGGAATATTTAAATTGCACCTCTTTCTGCAAAAGTACATGGATCATTTCAGAGAAGAGTATGGAAAGAGTAAATCAGAGATGGTGGATGACTACTGTGGTTCTATAACTTTTGGGCACAACAGACCAGTGGCCATTTGAAATTACAATGACTATGACAGCACATATAAGCTCACACTGGAGAAGTCCATCTATGGAATGTAGAAATGAGCATAAAGTCTACTTAAAAAACATTAAAGGTATAATTTATCCACATTGCATCTTGGTGTAATCCCCTTGCTCCTATATTCCTGTTCCCAGGCTCCCTCCCTTTTCCATTCTATTCTCCTGCACCCGACCTCTGACAAGTGTGATCCTCCTCTCCCACATTCTGACCAGAGCCTGACTGCTTCCTCTGTGTTCACATAGGGCCTCTCCCTTAAGGAGCAGGGATCAAATCCATGACATCAAAAGTCTACTCTTTATAGAGTAGCTATAGGTACTAATTGATACTAAGAGACAGTCAGTGATCTTTAAGAGTGTTTTGTTTAGGGGTTAAGATGTTTTTAGATCTAGGTAGGTGTTCTAAGTTGATAATGACAGTATGTGATGGCGATTGATTTACATTCAGAAATTTAGATGCACCAAGATAGGAAAGATGTCTTCTTCAAGGCTGTCAAATACAAATAGCCAAGACACAAAGAATGTAACATTTATATATTTCCTGATTGTGTCATAGTTCTTCTTGCCAGAGGTAATCTATTGGATATATGTGTAATAAAATAAATGTGTATGTACAAAAAATAAAATAATAAAAAAAGAGTGTTTCCTCTGGTAAGTTGTCCATGTTCCAGTGGAAGACCACAGGGCCAAGAGTATATGGGTAACCCAGATTAGGCTTGATAATAGATCTGGGAATAATTAGGGGAGGTGTTCTGGATGATCAAACCTTGTTCTTAGGTGTTGTCAGAGCTGACCATTTGATATTAGGTATGTCTCTAACCTCCTTCCCTCTAAGCCTGTTCCTGCACAGTTGTCTAACGCTAGAGTAAATGAGAGTGTTTCTATGATCACTATCCTGCGACTTTACTCACACTGTTGATCACTTGTAAAATTATTCTAGTGGACATTTTTCCATCTCATGCATAAATATCATTATGCATTTATATCAATGACATCATCTCACATAGAAGTAATTTTGACTTATCTTTTCCTTTGTTTTTCTTCCCATGATATTTGGTTGTGAGCTTTGTCTTTAATGGCTGAGCCATACCTCCAGCCCTTTCCATGATTTTTAAAATTGCTATAGCTAATACTTCCAGCAAGACGAATGTGGACAATAATTATTCATGTCTCATTCCTGATTTTAATAAGATTTCATTTTTTTCTCAATTTAGGATGGCATTTCTGTGAGTTTATTATATATGTATAGTATTTGAGGTATTGATCTTGGTGTATTCCAGTCTTATTCTCTTTATGACTTTATCACCATGCTATCTTCTGCATGTATTGAAATAATCATATGATTTTAATATTTAAGTCAGTGTATCTGACTTACAGGTTTTTACTCACTTATGTTGAATAACACTGAATTTCTAGGGTAGAGCAAATAGTTTCATGGTGGATGATATTGTTCTTCATGCCTGTTTAAGGTTAGAAAGTATTTTACTTTGTTACTTTGAGACTTTGAGACAGGGTTTCTCTGTGTAAGCTTAACTGTTCTGAATTTGCTTTGTAGACCAGGTTAGCCTCAAACTCACAGAGATCCACCTGCCTCTGTCTCTCTGAGTACTGGGATTACAGTGTCCCTACCACGCCTGTCTTAGAAAGTGTTTCATTAAGGATATTTGAGTTATGATCATCAAAGCTATTGGCATCTTTTGTTTTGTTGTTATTGTTGTTGTATTTTTACTTGGTTTTGCTATTATAGCTAGTGCTTTTTTTAATAGAAGTATATTGGAAGTGCTCCTTTTCCCTGTTATTTTTTATTTTCCATAATTTAAAATGTATTCATTGTAGATGCTTGAAAGCCCGTTAAAATTCTGCTATGAATTCATCAAGACCCATACTTCTTTAGTTGGTAGGCATTTTTTTAAAAAGAGTTTCACTCTTCTTTGATATGGATGTATTCAAGTTACAGATATCTTCTTCTTTTAACTTTGGTGATGTAGATTAATCTAGAAATTTGTCCATTTTCTTTATATTTTTTAACTTTCTGGAATAAAGTTTTACAAGATATACTCTTACACTATTTCTTTTGTACCCATTTTATAATATCCCTCTTAGTCTCTAGTACTGATAATTTTAGTTAACACACCAAGGTCTG
>OU015748.1:11772486-11789364 GCA_907169655.1 Acomys percivali
AAAATACAAAGGTTTGAAAGTTTGAAAAGTTTAACAATCTACTTTTTTCCATTTTTGCATTCCTCCAAAACAAAATGAAAAAAAAAAATACTACTCTAAAAACATTGATCAAAAGTTCTACAAAGAATTATTTTCCAATGTATTTGTTTATTTATTATCTATTTTTATGTTTATTTATTTATTATTTTTTCATTTTATATCCCAACTGTGGGCTCCTCTGCCCTCTCCTCCCATTCTTATGCTCTCTCCCTCTTCCCCTACCCCACAACTCTTGCAACCACACCAAGCCCCTTACTTAGCATATCTTCTTCCACTGTCACCTTTGGAGGTAGCTCTGTCAGGGGAAAATGATCAAACAACAAGAAACAGTGGCCATGTCAAAGACAGACCCACTCCTTTTTCTAGGGGATGCATATAATGGTCCAACTATCCATGTGCTACATCTATGTAGGAGGCCTAGTTCCAGTCCATGCATGGTCCTTGCTTGGTGCATCCGTTCCCATAAGGCCCTCTGGGCCCGAGTTAGTTTGCTCTGTTTCTCTTCTTTTGGAGCTCCTGTCCCCTTGGGTCTGTTTGTTCTTCCCCCAACTCTCCCACAATCTCCCTATGCTTTGCCCAATGTTTAACTGTGATTCTCAGCATCTCTTTCAATCTGATACCGGGTGGAGACTCTTAGAGGACAGCTACGACCTAGAGAGATTGTGAAGTGGCTCATGTTGCTCTTGCAGAGGAGAGGTCTGTTTCCTCCTTCCACACACACAAACAGGAAGAGGCTCACAATGTTTGTAACTCCATTTTGATGGCGTCCTTACCTTCCTTTACGTAGGATGTTTATTTTCATACTATTAATTCTACCAATTCACTAGGACCTGAAGACATTTTATCTTCTAGTACCTTCGTTATCACTCTTCTTCAGAGATTCAATAATTCCAGTGCAGAGATCTTTCATTCATTAGTTAGATTTATTACTAGGTTTATTTTTAGGATATTGTGAATGGAGTTATCTTGATGATTGTATTAGCATGCTTGTTATTTGTATATAGAATGGCTACTGATTTTTATAAGTTGATCTTTGTGTCTTGCTATTTTGTAGAAAGGGTTGATCATTTTGAGAAGTTTTCTGGTGCAATTATTCTGATCTTATATATAGTGTTATTATTCCCAAATAAGAATAATTGGGCTCATTAGTTTCCCATTTTATTCCTTTAATTTCCTTCTCTTGTCTTACTTCTCTAAATAGTGACTCGGGAATAATCAACAGCCGCCTCTTATTCCTGAATTAATGACATTTATTTGATTTTCTTTCATTTAGGTTGATTTTTGTCTGTGTGTTTGCAAAATAATGCCTTATTATTTTGAGGGATGTTTCCTCCAGTCCCATTCTCTCTTGGACATTTATCATGATCTTGATAAAAAGTTAACATTTTATCAATCTACTGAAATAATAACATGATTTTTTTAAGTTTATGTATACAATTTATTTTATTTATCAGATTATATATGTTTTACCATTTCTACATCTCTGGAATAAACACTTCAGTTCCTTATGAATTATATTTTTGATATTTCTTATATTTATTTTACAAGTGCTTCATTAAGACTGTTTTATATATTTTCCTGACAGATGTTGGCCTATACTTTATATATTTATAATACATAATTTTTATTATATATGGTTTTGCTATTAGCACAATATTAGCTTTGCAGAAGAAGCTTAGGAGTGCATATGTTTTTTTTTAAGTCATAACTCAAGAAGGATTGATTGTAGCTTGAAAGTCCTTTAGAATTATGGTGTAAATATATCTTCAACTTGGTATTTCATTTGTTTGTTTGTTTTGCTTTTATTTTGCCAGAATGCCTTTTATTCTGATCCCTGGCTTTTATGGATCTGTTTTAGTTGTTGTTTGTTTCTTGGTGTTATAAATTTTGTGGATCAGATACATCTAGACTTTCTCCCATTCATTTTCTGTTGCTTACTAACTTGAATATGGATTTTTCCAGCATTTAAAAAAATACTATGTATTCTATTGATCTCTCTCTCTCTCTCTTATATATATATATATATATATATATATATATATATATATATATAATTTTATTTATCTTATTTTATTTTTTGGTGGTTCAATGCAGGGTTTCTCTGTATGTGTAGCCTTAGCTGTCCTGGATGCTTTTTGAAGACCAGGTTGTCCTCAAACTCAAAGAGATTTTCCTGCCTCTGTCTACTTGAGTGCTGGAATTATAGGCATGCACCACTGTTCCTGGCCCATTGACCTCTGTGTTGTTTTGTTTTGTTTTATTTTGTATCTCTGTCTTAAGGTTTCCCTGTTATGTCACATCTCTTTGATTTACTGTGGGGCACATCTTTCTTTCTTCCTGTCATTCCTGTCTTCCTGTCATTATATGTGCCATGGATGCCCCAATCACACTTATCTTCTAAGATTCAGCTTTTAGATTAACCAATAAAATATGACAGAAATAAAGGTTAATTGAGTCTTTTTAAAATTTCCATTCCTTGTTTTACTAGGAGGGTGATATCAATTATTTTGTTGTAGGTAAAATCCATGATGATGCTGAAACATGAAAAAAAAAAAAAAAAAAGAAAATGTTTCTTCAAAACATAAAAGCATCCAGAGTTATGCTGCTGTATTAAGATTCTTTGGATCCTTAAACTTTTCACTGTGTCCTAGTAAAATTAGTAATAATAAATACTATTAGTTTACAAATAAACTAATTCATATGTAACATATTGCCTTAGTTTTCATCAGTTTACCCTTTCATTCTAATAAATTTCTTAAGAAAAATATGAGTAATTCCATCTTGTTTTGGTAAGTAGAATAATGATGAAAGGAAATTGCTCATTTATATCTAATTAGAGATTATGAAATAATGAATGCACAGCAATAACTCATTTGCCATTCTACATAGCTCCTCACATGCTTAAGAAGATATGAACTGTATGTACATAGCCAAACATCAATCACATATTTTCATTTATGGTAAAAATAGAAACTATATTAAATTCTATCTATGATATAGATGGAATATTATATATAAGATATTATTTTAAAGTATAGAACACAATTTAATGTAATAGTTCCCATAGATTTCCAAGTTGGGGATTAGTGAAATTATTTAAAAAGTTGGATTTTTATAATTCAGAAAAAAAACATAGCTTTAGGTGTTCTAAAATTAGGTAGAAAACAGGAATTTATAAGAAAATATCTAGAAACACATTATTAACTCTCTAAATGTGTAAATTAGTTTGACATTTGGTAGGAGCTAATGAGATACTTACTTGCTGTCTAATTTGTCAAGCACCTCTTTCTGGAAGACTTAAACAGCAATAGCTTCCAAAATGTGAGTCATTAGGAGAGATTAAATCAAAATATACCAAAATATACCTATTCTCTGACAACAGTTCTTGTGAAAAGGCAAAAATATGCCATCAGGTACTGGATGGATATAAAATTTAGGTCTTAATTTTAAAAGTTATTAGTTCACTTTATGCACTTAGTTGAGCCTTTGTTCATGGCAAATATGTAAGACAAAATTGATTTAACCTCTTAGAGATTTTAGTTTTCTGCCTTCCTTTGTTCTTTATTTTTTACTCATCTCCCTTTTGTTTATATAATTAACATATTAGATTTTAAATTTCAGACTTTTAATTATGGACTTATTCCTAACCAGTCCATCTTCTAACAACACAGGTTTTGATATAAGTAATATTTATAGTAGAGCTGCTGGGTTTAACTTTTGATTTGTTCTGTTTCTCAATGGCAATGAATTTTGCTGTCTATGAAAAATGTGTTCCAGTTTTAATATAAAAGGCTACCTTCTTTGTAAATATAGTACAAAGGTTTTTAACTGAATGAAGAAAATAGTCTCCTTTATATCAGATACTTAAAATGTGTCTCTATTTACCCTGTATATGAGATATACATATGAAATTCTAAGCAATCACTGAATTGTTTAGATTTACATTATGAGGTCTCTCGACTATATATCAGTCTCAACATGGGGAGCATCCACATAGGATTTTAGAATTTTGGGCCATAGTATTAAATCATTGAACAGCCTAAGCCCTTTTCATTCTTATCTTACTTGGTGAATGCAAAATTTATAGTAAAATCTGGATCATCCCTTGGAGGGAAACAAACATTTACTTAGCATTAAAAATAGTTTCTATGGAGAAGGAAAATGGACCACTTACAGAATAGATGCAAGTAAAACTTAATTTGCAGATACTGCCCTTTTTGTTGTCAATTTAAGTAGTGTGCTGTAGAGGCTGAATAGAAACAAAATTCCTTCAAGTCGTTCTCAGTCCGTTCATAAGATGCGCTGTGATTGTGATAGTGATCGGCCCACATGACAGCTAAAAATTGGCCAGTGAGAACACCATCGTATGCTGAAATTTAGCTTAGTTTATAATAGCAGGCTTAGCATAAACAATCTTCCATTACATGTGACTTTAGTGACCTCCAAATTGGAATGGAGGTGTATCTTCTTGTTTTGGCCTGGTTGGACTGCTATAATGAAATACCACAAACTGGATGGCTGATAAACAACACAGTTCTGTAAACTAGGGAAATTAAGACATTAGCTCGATACCTGTTTAAGCACCTGTGGATCCCAGGGAAGCACTTCTATATATATCAGGTTTGTCTCCAGATTCTCCAGATTCTCTTGCCCCTTCCACCCATGATCCATAAAGAAGGAAGAACTTTCCATCTGCTGATATCCTGTTCAATTTTTTTATTCAATGCCTTGATTTTTTTCTTACACTTCTTATAGTAGGGTCCCCTGTAGAGTGTATTTCTAGGTACCCATGGCTGACACAAAGGAATGGGAATATGCTTGAAGGCAGGGCTTAGAAGGTTCACAAAATAAAGAAACTCTGGGTCTGCACTGAGGCTGGAGGAGTCACAGATAATGTAGTAAGTGATAATACTGTTATCTGTAGGATTTTATTGAAAATAATTTTGTCAATATCCATTCATCAGGTTGAACTGTAATAAGTCTGTGACATTAATAAAGCATTGCAACCTAGGAAAATGTCTCAGCAACTCGAAGGGCACAGCATGCAGCCTAAGCACAGAATTTCTGACATGGCAGAATATGGCATGGCTTCCCACAATCTTCCCTCTAATTCTTTCATCCTTTATCACTAAGAATAAAAATTTGTGTTTTGAAATTTGAGTTTAAGTGAATGAACTCTTCTAGCTGTCCCAAGCAACTGGTGAGCATTAGTCATTTCACCGGAACACTTACAGGTTGTCTTAGTTAGCAGTGCGATTGCACTGGTGAGGCACCATGGCCAAAATGACTAGAGGAAACTTCCGTATTGCTGGTCATCGTCGATGTGAAGTCGGGATAGGAACTCAAACATGGTAGGGACCCGGAGGCAGGAGCTGATGCGAAAGCCGTGGAGAGGTACTGTCTACTGGCTTGCATCCCACGGCTTGTTCAGCCTGCTTTCTTATAGAGTCCACCAGCCAAAGAATGCACCACCCACAATGGGCTGTGCAGGCCTCCGTCAATCACTAATTAAGACACCATCTTCCATCCATACCTTACAGAGGTATTTTCTCAACTGAGACTCCTTTCTTTCAGAAAACTCTAGCTTGTGTCAAGATAATATAAAAATAGCCAGCACATAGATGAATAGCCGTCCTCTGAGAAAGCAAGATGTCTTCTTCTTCTTTTTTTTTTTTTTTGTTAAAGATAATGTGGTATATTGGCTTCAACTAAATTTTTCAGCGTTCTTCCAAATACCGTCCCTTCTTCACTCTTTTGCCAAATTGTACCTTTACAATTGAATCTACCATTTAGCAAAGCTAACTGATACTAGAGATTAATATTTCTTTTTGTTGTTGTTTAACTATCATTAGTTTCACACTACATTTTTCTGTTTGGGGATTGTCTCAAAACATCGCCTCCATCTGCTATTAGCTATAATAGGAAACAATTCAAAGACTTGAATGACCATTTTCATCTTTACTACCTGAGAACTAATTTATTCATTACTAGTAACAGAATGACTATTTTATAAAGCCAGGTTACCTAATGAGTTTAGGCTGGAAGTCTAAAATGTAAGAACTTGAATATACCTTATTATTTAACATTTCTGTCTCTAGCTACATCCTAAAACTATGTATTAACCTGGGTAATACTCTATAGTCTAAGTTTTTCTGGAATTAACTATGTAGTCAATTCAGAGCCGTGGAAATACTTATACTTCAGTGCGCAAATTGGATGAATAATAGAAATGTGTTACTGTGTACATCTGTAATATTTGGTTAAAAATACATTTCAATATAAGATAGGACAAATGCAGACAGTCCACTGCTGTGGAATATGTTTTTTTTGTCTGTTTGTAATACTATTTATAAGGTGAATAGACGAATTCTAAAATATCAAAGAGTCAACAATTTAGGAAAATGCAAATCATGCTGCTCTAGGGTAGAGAAATTCTTTGACCTCTAGAAGTACAACTTAGAGTGAGGAGAACAAATTCCACATTGCAGAGTGCAGGGTACTGGAGTACAATTACTAGGCTCCAGAAACACCATGGGACTATACAAAGAAGGCCTTTCTAGTGAGAAAAATGCAGGCAATCTCATTTTATGTATCCTAATTACCACTGTAGTGGCTGATTGTTATGGCTGGTAAAGGAGATTCTGTACTGTTATCTCATAGAATCCCTATTTTTTACTCTATTTTTACTCATTTTATGAAGTGAAAATATAATTTTGTGTTATGACTATATTTCCTACATGATCCTTGATTGTGTGATAATTTCTTAGGCAAAAGAAAAAGAATTCCCAATCTTGCTATTCTTTTTATCAAGAAACTGGATATGTTGTGTGGAGAGGGAGTTTGAAATCTTCCATCCTTTTCTTCAATTTCCTTAGGCTTTAGAAAGTAATTATAATAATTTTACACTAAGGCTCCATCTCAGTATAAAGCTTCATGTTATTGAGGAAAAACACATTTTTGTTAGAAAATGGAAAAAAAATCCTTATTTTGAATATAAAGCATGTATCCATAATAAGGACAGTGAAGGACTCTGGAGAATGGGGATGGACAGGAAACGTGAGACACATAAAAGGGAGAGGATATTAAAGCAAGAATGGGCAGCCGTGCCTGGCAATTTTATGCAAGATGACATTATGCTGGTCCTTAATTCAGTGTCGAGGGCAAGATGGGAAAACCTTCTAGATTGTGTGTTTTAAGGCTCATACATTGCAGAATTAGCATAGACAGAGAGACTGAGAAGTGAAACTACTTGTTTCTACTTTGGCATTACTGAAAGCTGAGTTTGCGTGCTTTCTCTTTTCTGTCCCCACTCATCTTTTTTCCTGATTCTTCTCTTAAATTATCTCTCCCTCTTTGCATGTCTTCTCCTTTAATGTACATAATCATAAAAGCAAGTTTCTGAAACAACTCTTTGTAAAGTATTTTATACTTGAATCCATTAGTGATGTATATACTTTATACATTTGTATTATGCTAAAGCAGATGATTCCAGATCAAAGAAAAATAATATGTGGTGGCTAATCTTCATTCATAACTTGCCAGATCTTGGAAAAGGAATCACCCATTGTTGAGGCAAAGAAGGACTTGAAATTTATCTACTCATACAGACAAAGAGTAATTAAATACCAAATGAGATACTTAGACCAAATTCTGAAAGAATTAAGGTCTTAAGCCCTCAAAGCCAAGAACTTAGTCTGTTATTAAAAGTGCTTCTCAAATATTCATCCTGAATTCTGTATCTTGAAAATGCTATACTGCTTTAGGTAAGTCACTAAAGTTCAATTGGAAATACTTCCAACATAGTTAATACAACTGTTTTAATATGTTTTCCATTTTATTATTATGAACAAAATTGTAGCCATAGTATTCAAAGTGTGTTTTATAATTTTGGGCATGGATTCAATGTTTCTCTCTGAATTATTTGCTCAAATCTGGAATACTGTTCAATTCCTCTAGGCCCAGCTTTTGGCAGTTTGTGACAGAAAGTTTCCTATGAGTTCCAGGACAGGCTGGCTATATTGTTGAATACTATCTTATAATAGTTGTGTTAGTTATTAACTTACTATGAGAAGCCCATTTTAAAGCAGATGAAATAGGATTGTAAGATTACTAATTTACGAACCTGCTCTGTAACAGAAACTATTTCAGAACAGTGAATTGCAAATGGGATAAATGGCAAGTATTCTTTCTTTTATGTGACTGTTAATCTGGGGATATTGTAAAGTTTAATATAAGGAAATGAAAATGGAGGAAGGGGGAATTGAGGAAAATTGATTTTGGTAGAGAAAAGCATTAAACTTTATTGATGTGAAAAATGAATGGAGGTGTGTCTTCCTGGATATTCACTAAAACTATTTAGAGTGAACCAATTTAAAGTACAATAAAATGGTTAGGAATTCCTGAGTTAGAGAATCACCATAGCTGGAATAAAGTTGAGCAATTATTTAGATTTTAACTTTAAACAGATCATGTTGTTTTACTGCATGAAATTCAGTCAGGACAAATACAAACATGTTGTAGTTGCAAGAGAGGAAAATGTGTTGTGGTTATGTTTTTGTAACAATTGTTAATTTTTATCTAGAGGTTCTAAAGGTACATATTTATATATTATACTTGTATACTAGAAGTGCTTAATAGCATGGTGGAGTGCTAATAGTGAAAAAGGAAGTGGGTGAATAAGGTGCTTAATAACATGGAGGAGTGCTAATAGTGAAAAAGGAAGTGGGTGAATAAGGTGCTTAATAACATGGTGGAGTGCTAATAGTGAAAAAGGAAGTGGGTGAATATAAGGATTTTATGTCCAAGTGAGTGTAAATTAATAAAGTATTCTATTTTGAAATACTTAGAACAATGTGTATTCAGTACGTAGAAAATTAAGTTAGGTAAGTTAACATGAGTATTTTGCATAAAACCTATCCAGTGACCACTGAAGAACAATCAAACAAAGATAATTCTTTTTGCATCTAAGTTTTTACATAGTTAATCAAAAGAGATGAATTAATGGTATAAAATGACATAAAGGGAAGAACATGTATTTGGTTTATTACAAAATGATGTTTATCAAATGCTTATGAATATAGCAGTGACTCTTTAAGAATACTTTCTAGATTATAGTATAAAAACTTCATTTCCCTTTCATTTTAATTTCTCTAACCCTTCCCATGTACTTCATTGTTCTCATTTAAATTAATGGACTCTTTTTCCTTAATTGTTGTTATATATGTGAAATGGAGAGGATATATGTATATAATTTCTAACTATGTAAATAAAATCTGCTCTGTCTATATATTGTAACTTATGTGCATATGTTTTTAGGACTGACCATTTGGTATTCAACAAACAGTTGTTCTTTTCCCTTAGTAAAACTACATCTCCTGCTCTCAGCTCTCAGCATTACTTAGTTGCCTCTAGTGCTTTTTCAAGGTTTGAGGGCTCATGAATTTTCCCCCTTCCACATTACCATGTCTATTGTTCTTGTCCTCGCTCAGGTCATGTTTAGGCAGCCATGTTGGTTAGCCTTTATGGGTGAAGCTCTCTGACAATTCTAGAAGTCACAATCTCACAGGAAAATCTTTTTCAATCTTTCTGACTCATCTTCTGCAATTATTCCTGAGCCTTATTATGTGTAGGAGCCGTGCTATAGTTGTGTCATTTGGAACTGAATCTACAACTCTGTATTTTGATCAGTTGTGGTTTTCTGTAATTGATTCCATCTGTTTGAAGGAAAAGTTGATGAGAGGAGAGAGAACTACACTTAACTTTGGGTATAATGGTAGAAATTTAGAAAGCAGTTTGTAATTAGGGTGACTTAGCAAATTGGCGGATGTAGGTCACCCTCTAAGAGCTCTGAATTCAGTAGCCCTGAATATTTTGCTAGGAATCCAGTACCAGATATGATTTCCTGGTTGTTGAGCAGCCCTGAAGAGGAGAGATGTCGAAATCCATGAAGGCGTGTATCCCATTTTTTTTTCTTTTTAATTTATTCTTGTTACATCTCTATGGTCATCCCATCCCTTGTATCCTCCCATTCTCCCCTCCCTCCCATTTTCCCCTTATTCCCCTCCCCTATGACTGTTCCTGAGGGGGATTTCCTCCCTCTGTATATGCTCATAGGGTATGACCTGCTGTCCTTCCTCTGAGTGCCACTAGGTCATTTTTTTTCCTTCTTTTTTTTTTTTTTTTTTTTTTTTTTTGGTTTAGTGTGTTACATTGGTCACTTATGTCATCCACGAGTATCATAGTTCGGTAGGACTACAGGTAGTCTTCCTCTTCTGTTGACATTTAATTGTATCTTAACAATGAGAAACTTACCTTCCACCTTTGGAGGACTATCAAGGGCAACAGCAATAGCCTGTAATGTTTTATGAATCTCTTGCACAAACATGAACAAAAACTGAAAAGAGGGTGTCGCATGCCTAGTGTTGAAGATTTCTTTTTCTTTTTTTAGCTAATATATGGCTTTTGGGGGAGAGGTGCATATCTCACTATAAATGTCTATCTATACTTAAGAAAGCATATATATATACATATATGAATTTTATATATAAGTATATTTAAATTAGATAACTCAGTATTAGTGCTATCCTTCAAGTTTAAAGTAGGACCATGAAATTTAATGATGGAGATGTAGAAAATAAATGATAATTTTGTAGATTGTCCAGAAACTTAGACATTATATTTGTTGTCTATAAGTTGTACTACATACATACATAGCAATAATACAAAAATGGGGAAAAAAGGCGTTTGATCTCATCCTAAGAACTAAGTGAGTCAAAGACATGTCTAGGTTAAATGACACTTTGCTCTTCATGGCTTGTCCCTGTCCCCCTTTAAAAGCTAATTAGTTCTTTTGGCCATCATCTGTAGAGTGACACACATGTTCATGAATGTTTTTTCCAATGCTGTTAGGAGCATCAGCGATGCTGAGAGGAGAGACAAGCACCATGTGTTATGAAGCCTTGCTCCAAATCCATTCTCTTCTCCATAACTGTGATTATAAAACATGGTTACATCGTCAGTTTGAAATCATTGGTGATCAATTCTCTGGAACAATTGTGAACTTCACAGGTAAGTTGATCAAGGCCAGAGTGATAAGCACCAGATTTGATGGGCAGCTCAAAGACCTAGAAAAATGGCATATCTTCTCTCATATGATCTTCCTATATAATCTGCTATCATCTCAGTTTTGCTACATTTTGCTGACAATTTCAGCATCATGGACCATGAAAAAAGACTCAAGAAGAAAACAACAAGAGAGAATATGCTGGGATTATTTATCTTGAGGTTTAAAGCACAAATATAAATAAAATGCCTCAGTGGACCCTGTGCATTCATACACACACATACACACACACACACACACACACACACACACACACACACACACACACATACTTCTAAGTTGTGGGTAAGGGATATCTCAATACAACAAATAATATCACATAGGAATAATATGTGTAAACCCAAAGAATAGCATTATCATAGTGATATATTAACTTCAATACCCCACTCTCACTGACAGACAAGTTATCTGGAAAAAGAATGGACACTGAAATTCTGCAGTACAATGATATCATAAATCAATTGGACCTAACTGATATTGAGAGATAATCTCACCCAAAAACTAAAGAATATGTATTCTTCTCAGAAGCCCATGCAGCTTTATAATTACTACATATTAGGACACAAAGCAGCTTTAAACAACAACAACAACAACAACAACAACTACAAAATATATAGAGGATTCTTTTTTAAAATGTGTTTGTATACTTTCAGGCTCATATAAGAGAGTACTGTGGACTAGTAATGTATAAAGATCAAATTTTTTTCTCAAAGATCTGGAAGCTGGGAAGTCTCAATAAATATTTTAAAAGATTCTGTGCATGAGGGCATGAGGAGAATTAGCTTCCTCAGTGACTAGGGAATTTCTTCCCTATGGTTAAGTTCTTTCAAGGTAGAAGTTAAAAGGTTTACCAATTCCACTCATAGGTGCAGTCAACTTATGAGTGATTGATAGATACAGTTCCCTCATTTACATGTTATCACACTGAGGATTAGGTATCACAGCACATATCATGGAGAAAACAACCATTTAAACTTAAAGTAATTTTACCATATTGTCTGGTAATCAACTGATCCCAAGTACATTAAAATTAATTATTCTAGTTTTAACTAAAGATTTGAAACAGTCTGGCATTTCTTTCAAGTTTAATGTGTGTATGTATGTGTATTGTTTATAAATATTAATCTCATTTATGATTTACAAATATACTAAGAGCTCTCATAGTCCTTGAAACTCAAGAAAATAATTCTCATGAATAAGCTATGTAATACACTCATATATTTACTGAAAACTCAAGTATAAAATTTGAATAAAATTATTCTAGAGCATGATATTTGTATCACATAATTGGAAAGAACTAAAATATGAAACAATTCAAGTACTAGTGAAATAAGTCTCAAAATAATTGAAAAAAAATTAGTTTTAGAAGTCAAGCATCCTTGAAATTTAAAGTTGCTCTAAACCTGAAAGTGCTGAAATGACAACATGTGTGTATGTGCGTGTGTATATATATGTGTATACAATAAAAATCATGTTTTTAATAAAAATACAGAAAATAAAATTGAAATGTATATAACCTAAAACTTTTACAGGATATGAATATAAATTATAAGAGTCACTGTCTCTGAAATCAGTACAAGATCCACATTAACACATAATTTTGTGCAATCAATGTGATATGTTTGTATCTTTTATATGCCTCCAAATCATGAATCTGTTTACTTCCTCTGAGACACATTCATATAGTTATAAGGAGTGTCCGACTGAGTTTTATATTCTCTGTTGTTAGAGTTTTAACTTAAGGAATGTAATCCATTATAATGTTACACTGTGCATAGAAATCCTTTTGTTTTCTTTGTAAGAAAATGTCAAATTAATCAGCAGGATCCATTTTCAGTTTATTCATGATCATGAGACCACCTACTGTTTTGGGAGTTCTCCGGCTGATATAGTGTGAACGACAGTGACTAAGAGATGTACATCTCCTACAGATGGACTCATTTAGGGATATTTTGTTGACATACAGATCTAACACCCTCCAGGGACACGCACAAATCTCTATAATTCCTCTGTGTGAAAATTTGGCATTTGGTGTTCAGATTTAAGGAACAAACATGTAAAAATAATCACAAATAACTGAATGATTTCCTACTGATTTCAGAGCCCTACTGGGGGAGCTGAAAACTGAAGTCGTGCCGTGATTGTCAGGAACTACACTCTACCACCCCTATCCCTGACTAAAACTCTCACTTGTAAGTATGAGCTCATATTTATGCATGCAAAATAACATTTGCTCTGTAAGACATTCTTCTTAAGGTATAATGTGTTGTTTACGAACCAGCCATAGAAACGTTAGTGGCTGTGCCCATTACAGAATTGAACCAGCAGCATTGCGTTAGCATAAGAATACTTCCCTCCAGAGGGTCCTGGAAAAATACAGGCGGGTCTGGGCCCTGGAGTCCTCCTCAAACTATGGCACCAGCCAAGGAAAATATAGGCAGTAAACTTCGGACCCCTACCCAGTCTAGCCGATGGACAGGACATTCTTCACCGTTAAGTGGAGAAGGGGATCTGACTTTCACACAAACTCTGGTGCCCCATATCGGACCATGTCCCTTGGATGGGGAGGCCTGGTCGCACTCAGAGGAAAGATAATAAGTCACCAAGAAGAGACTTGATACCCTAGGAGCATATACAGGGGAGGAGGTCACCCTCAGTCACAGACATAGGGGAATGGAGTAGAGGGGGAAGCAGGAGGGAGGAAAGAAAGGGAGAATACAAGGGATGGGCTAACAATTGAGATGTAATATGAATAAAGTAATAAAAAAAGAGAAAAACAAAACAAAACAAAAAAACAAAAAAAAAGAACACTTCCCTCATTGGCTTCAGGTCATGTGTTTCCAATTGTTCATGCTTCTTTCTAGAGCACTATTCTCATATTGATTCTGAAAATAAGGGGTATATATACTATGGGAGAATTATGATGGAAAATTATTTTATATATACTTTAATAGTCCTGTACTTGGCATTCATTGCTAAATGTAAATGTATTCTCCACCAAAGCTAACGCACCATTAGTCTTGGGAATTTTCAAAACAGAAACAGGTCCCATAATAATGGCTGAACTAAAACTAAATTCTATACCTAGTTTGGCATCTTCTTTCAAAGAGTGACCCTAGGCTAGTAAGATCGCTGGGAGTCCATGGGCAATAACTACCAAGTTGAATGAATGCAGTACATTCCTGGGACCCACATGATGGAAGGTCAGAACTGACTACTGAAAGATGCCTTTCCAGGCTCCCTCCGTCTGCACATTGTACATCCCTTGATTGTATGCTCCTTGGTTGCCTTTTCACACACACATACACACACACACACCACACTCACACACGAAATGTGTTTGGTGATATTGAGACATTGCATTTAATATTAACAGAACTTCAGAGCCTAGGCAGACTCCTAACTGTTGAGAGCGCTTTCTGCCCCTATAGAGAACATGAGTTGATTCTCATTATCTCATCTGTAAGTCCAGTTACAGGAAATGCATCAATCTCTTATGGCCACTAAGAACATCAAGAACGCACAGACTACATCCAAGAGAAACAACCACATGCATAAGAAAAATAAGAAAAACAGAGAGAAACGTTAAAAAAACTAACTTTTGGAATTCTTAATATCAGTTATTCTTCCCATGCTCTGTGCCACACTGGTCCTTTCTTTCTTTTTTTACACTGGTTGTTTCACTGTGAGCTTTCTGAGACTATTCTACAATGCATTTTCAGTTGGGGAAATATGAAAAATATGGGGAAAATAAAAATTAAAGAAAAAATACATCCCATCTTACTATTTCCTAAGGCGTGCTGAGTAGCACCTACTTGATTTAACAGTAGTATTCTCAATTTACAAATGAAGACATGATCAGCAAACATCACTTTGATCACGTGTATTACTTATTCATGGATGGAAATTTATAACAAACTGAAAAACAAGGCAAAAAATTTCTCTTAGAAATCCTCAAGCAGATAGGAGAGTTTACATTTGTAATTGAAAGAAGAAAGACTTAAGATGATGCTCCAAAGTTATAGAGAGTGTTCAGGTGGCAAATTGTCTCTGTCATTTTTTCATTTTGGAAGCTGATAATCTGCACTTCTGGGTCCCTCAGGTAATTAATTTTTATTCCTTCTCAAGTCTCTGATGGGGTTGAAGATCAGATAGTTTAGTCTTACAATTAAGCTTAGTTGTTTAGGGGTTAAGACTTTTTAGGTCTAAATAGATATTTTAACTTAATAGAGATGAGATATGATAGATATTGATTTACATTCAGAATTTTATATTCACCAAGATAAGAAAGATGTTTTCTTCAAGTTTGCCAAATACAAATAGCCAAAACTCTATGAATGTAACATTTATATAATTCCTGCTTATTTCATGGTACTTCCTGCTGTATATAGTTTATTTTGTTTAGGTTTAAAACTATAAATGCATATGTAAAAAAATAAATATAGTTAAAAAAGACTTCTATGCCAAAGCCTTGTCTGTTGATTACCCCAAGTTTTTGAAAACTTGTACTAAAGTCTAGTCAACAATTATAATGTTATAAAATCAAAGGCTCACAGATCTATTCTGTGGAAGTGTTGGCATATGTTTTGGTCAATGAGGTGTAAGGAAATGGTAGTTAAAAGTAATTTTTTTTACAGCAGGAGTTCCCATGCTCCCTTTCTTCTTCTACGTATTTACTGTTTTATATATAAAGCATTGACATCTTGAAGAATTATACCAGGTCATGAGTGTATCTCACATTATAAGATGTCAGGATGATAAACAAGGAAGAATCTCAGTTCCTTAGAGACAAGGAGTTCTGATCTTAGGCTGGCTCTACCAAAGTTTGTTCCTCCTCACTTATATGAATGAATAATAACCTTCCCTTTTGTTAATATTTATCTGAGATATCCTTGTTTGTGTTTGAGTCATATTTAACCATATGGAAGAAGTAATTTCTAAGAAAAACAATGGCAATATATCCACCTTTCTACTTAAAGCTCTATATCATTGGACAAATATTTCTCCAAACTTCCAACATCAATTTCCTGACAAAGTAAATCTTCATATTTAAAAATAACTACTTGATATTCGAGGGCGAAACTCTACCTTTGTTCAGAATAGAGCTCACCTCTTCATGTAGTTTTTGTAAGTTCTTAAAACTATTATAGTACTTTGTTTCTTAGAATTTTGGATATATTTACATAGTACATTATGATTACTGCTGCTCTTTGTCTTTTTATATCTGCTTTCACCTCTATTATAATTCCCACATATGTCTCTTGCCCACATTAATCTTTTTTTTTCTTTTTTTAATCACCCAAGGAGTTTAACCATGGTCTTGTAGGTGACCTTTAGTTTTAGGCTACCCATGGGAGACTAATAGGTAGAACATTGAGTGCACTAGTAAAAGCAATAACTGTCCCTTTCAAAGAATCCATCAGCAGCTCCACTCAGGGATAAAAGGTGGAGAATAATGAGAAAATTATGTGCTTATTTATATCTTTAGTCTCTCTCCACAGTTCAGGACTGCAGTGTTAATGAATTATCACTCGTGAAGAGATTCACAGATGCAATTGCTTTTGGGTCACTTAGTCCTCCATAGGAAATTGCTGACCTTGCATCTGTAAGTAAGCTTGACACACTCACCAATTCAGAAAGAGAGACATAGATGACATAGTTCATTTGATCTGGGTTTTTTTTTTTTTTTTTTTTTTTTTTTTTTTTTTTTTTTTTTT
>OU015748.1:11789374-11821269 GCA_907169655.1 Acomys percivali
TTTTTTTTTTTTTTTTTTTTTTTTTTTTTTTTTTTTTTTTTTTGTAAATTATATACCTGGGGTTGAGACATTACATTTTGTAACTCTAGACTGTCATATAACAGTTAACATCAAGAAAAAAAGAACATAGGAAAGATGCTTATTATTATCATAACCAAAGATGCAAACTATAAAGCAAAGAATAAACTTAACTCCATAACATTAGAAGTTCTTTCTTTCTCAAGAAACAAAATTGAAAAACACATGTCACACACAGTAAAAAATAATAATATGTACACATTACCATACTTTTGTATGTTACTATAAACATGCTTATACATATTAAACATAAATATTTGCAATGAACATAGTTAACTATTGGTTAAAGAGAGTAGAAAAAATGAAAATATATACAACTCTATATTTTAAATTAATTTTTAGACTCTCAGTGGTAAAATCAGCCCATTTACTTCACTAAAATTAAAAACCTTGGAAAATCCAAATGAACAAGGACACATGGACAAAAATAAAAGAAATTAAATATTTTTGTCATGAAGTTTGGTCTAGAAATTCATCGTGCAAGACTTAAAGAAATTGTCACATATGGACAAAAGACTGAAATAATCATTACTGATTGCAATTATTGGAAAAGTAACAGCAGGGAGAATAGAAAAGTTATACTTTACTTAAGAAATAGCATTTTATAAAATAACAATGTCTGTGGATAATTTATCTACAGGGATCAATTTAAAAATTAACGACAATAAGACAGATTAACTCCTGGAAACACCTAGCTTACCTCAAAGGAGATGATGAGCATCAGTGTACCTCCTTATGGAGATGGCTTCACATGATGCTCCATTTTTATGGAGAGTCATGGGTGACTGTCAGGCCGCAATCTGTCCATGTCATTTATGTCGTTTTGGAAGCTGCTAACCTGTACATCTTGTCTACTCAGGTACTTAATTTTATTCCTCCTCTAATCTCTGATGACGTTGAAGACTAGATAGTTTAGTTTTACAATTAAGCTTAGTAGTTTAGGGGGCAAGACGTTTTCAGGTCTAGATAGGTGTTTTAAGTTGATAAATATGAGATATGATAGATATTGATTTACATTCAGAAATTCAGATTGATGAAGAGAGGGAAGATGTTTCCTTAAGGTTGCCAAATACAAATAGCGAAAACGCTGTGAATGTTATATTTATATAATTCCTGATTGTTTCACGGTTCTTGCTGTGTGTGGTTTATTGTATATGTGTGTAATAATATAAACATACACCTAAAAAGGAGAAATTTAAAAATGAATATATATTATATGAATAATGTTATTTGTTGCTTTCAAAACTGAAGTGATAAACAATTATCTCACATATATCCCACAATTACAAATTCCATTTGCCTGTTTAATAAACAAACAACAGAAAAACATTTTTACATATATATCAGTGAGAAAATACTTGTGGTTTGGAATAGCCTAGAAATTACAGAATTTCTTTTATTTTGATTGCTAATTGTTTGGTGGTGCATAGATGATCTCTAAAATATTTATTCTTCCAAAAAATTTAGTAAATGTGTTTTTTGTCCATTTCATGCATATATGAAGTGTATTTGGATTACTAAATTCCTGTCTTATTTCCTCTCTCTTCTATCCTTATTGCTGCCTTATATTACCATTCTCTTTTATTTGGTGCTACTGATATTAAGCAGGCCTGTCTGTGTGACTGTGGGCATGGAACCATCCACTGGACCCTGTGGGCATTTCAATGGGCATGGTGCTGAAGACAGTTATTTCCTCTTCCCTTGAAATCAATGGTAGACAGTAGTTCAGCAAAGAGGGCTAGGGATCTCTTTGGGTCTATCACTGAATTCATAACTGACCTTTCCACCTAGAGATGAACTATATAGGTAATTTATAGTGGTGACCTTGGGTATAAGTAGAGAATGCATATAAATCCAATTATCTTGTCTTGATTCCATTTGCTATAAGAGAAACTAATAAGTCATTTTGGGAACTTAGTACACTCACAGTTACTGTACAAGTCATGAATTTACTTTCAGGTATCCCACATTCCTACAGAAAACAAAAGGAGTAGCAGGAGAGGAAATGTGGCTCTTGAATTTTTGAGTCCACTCTTCTCAACTTAGTGACAGATTTCCCAAATTTCTGGCTAGAAAACTTATTGTGGGTCCCATTCCAAAATTTTCAATAAATCTGAAGAAGAATTTCATGTATCACAAATTCCAGTTGACTGTAGTCTCATCTTCCAAAGATTGTCTATTAACAGCATAGGAAATTAAGCTGATGCTAACCTTGACAACCAATCTGATATAATATGTGTAATATTTCTTGATTAAATTGCTCTTTTTCTCCATTTTGGTGGCACAGTAATCTATGAAATGAAGACACCTTATGCAATTGGCATTTAAGCATGGAAGAATCATGTGGGCATATTATCTTTACAAATTATTTTTAATGGTTCAATTTTCAGAGTTTGAAATCAAAACACACAATTTAAATCTGTTAAATGATACATATCGGATTGTATTTCTTCCAGAATTTTTTATTTTTTTTTACAACTCTTGTGAACAATGGGTAAAATCAATATAAACAACTGATGTGTATATTATTACACACATTAAAACTTTTGGCACAAGTTCTATTTGGATAAAAATACACATTGAAGAGCCTTTTGTTTTGTAGTGACTCTTAATTAGTAAAATCACAATTTACCCTTGTAGCTTCAACTAAGATAGCAATATCCACAATTCATACATTTAAAAATAAATTGCCAAGGCATACCTACACTCCACCTGTGAAACCAGTTGTGATTTGTTTGCTCTCAAAATTTATGGCCAGACTTCCCTGTTCAATGCATAATTAGTTTCAAATTTTACAGTATCATTCTCTTAGGTTCTCCACACTTGTGCTTTTTAAATGATGTAGAATAATTGAGCGAGATTAGAATTATATCCGTCCTATCCAAATGTACTATCCAAGGATGCCAAGGACAGGAAGGAGGATCCTTCCATACATACGCAGAAAGATCTAGAAATCTTACTAAAATAGAAATGTAGAGAATGATGGCTATTTCACCCCATAAATGAATGTTCTTGAAGATCTCTCCATAGTACATGTGAGGTGGAATCTTTATTGATGTAAGTCTATAAACCCAGTTAGTAAATCTCCAATAAAAGTAGCAGTTTCCTTCTTACATTTGACACTATGAGAACATATAAATAGTAATAAACATATATAATCATTTCAGATAACTAAATAGAAAGTGCAGTATTGAAAATATTTTTTTTCATTTTTTCACTTTAATTAATTCATTCATATTACATCTCAATGGTTATCCCATCCTTTGTATCCTCCCATTCCTCCCTCCCTCCTGATTTTCCCCTACTTCTCTCCCCTATGACTGTGACTAAGAAGGACCTCCTCCCCATGTATATTGTCATAGGGTATCAAGTCTCTTCTTGGTAGGCTGCTATCCTTCCTCTGAGTGCCACCAGGCCTCCCCTCAAGGGGACATGGCCAAATATGGGGCACCAGAATTCGTGTAAAAGTCAGTTTCCACTTTCCACTCAACTGTGGATAAAGTCCTGTCCATTGGCTAGATTTGGGTCCAAGTTCAATTCTTACTGCATGTATAGTCCTTGGTTGGTGCCATAGTTTGAGCAGGACCCCTGGGCCCAGTACCAACCATCATAATGTTCTTGTAGGTTTCTAGGACCCTATGGATCCTTCCCTTTTCCCTTTTCCCATGCTTCTCTCAGCTAAGGTCCCAATAGGATGTCCTCCTGTCTGTTCCACTTTCCTGATAAGTGAAGACTTACATGGGACATGCCCCTTGGGCTAGTGCTCCAAATACAAGGGCACCCACATTTGTAAAAGAACTATTAACAAAGCTTAAACCACCCATCGATCCCCACACATTAATAGTGGGAGACTTCAACACCCCACTTTGACTGAAGGATAGATCATTGAAACAGAAACTAAGCTGAGAAATAACATCACTAACCAACGTCATGAATCAAATGGATCTAACAGATGTTTACAGAACTTTTCACTTAAACACAAAGGACTATACTTTCTTCTCAGCATCCCATGGAACCCTCTCCAAAATTGATCACATAGTGGGTCACAAAGCAAGCCTCAGCAGATACAAGAAGATTGAAATAATACCTTGTATCTTATCAGATCACCATGGTCTTAGGCTGCAATTCAACAACAACAGAAAAAACAAAAAGCCTACTCACATGTAGAAACTAAACAACTTTCTATTTAATGACACCTGGGTCAGGGAAAAAATAAAGGACTTGCTAAAATTCAATGAAAATGAAGGAACAACATACTCAAATTTGTGGGACACATTGAATGTGGTGCTAAGAGGAAAATTCATAGTACTAAGTGCCTTTAAAAAGTAATTGGACAGGACATTCTCCACAGTTAAGTGGAGAGTGGGGTATGACTTTCACACATGCTCTGGTGCCTCATATTTGACCACGTCCCCTGAATGGGGAGACCTGGTAGCACTCAGAGGAAGGATAGCAGGCTACCTAGAAGAGACTTGATACTCTATGAGCATATACAGGGGGAGGAAGTCCCCCTCAGTCACAGTCATAGGGGAGGGGAGTAAGGGGAAAATGGGAGGGAGGGAGGAATTGTAGGATACAAGGGAGGGGATAACCATTGTGATATAATATGAATAAATTAATAAAATAAAAATTTAAAAAAGTAATTGGAAACATCCCACATAAGCAACCTAACACATCTGGAAGCCCTAGAAAAAAAAGAAGCAGAAACACCCAAGAGGAGTAGATGTCTGGAAATAATCAAACTCAGGGCTAAAATAAATAAATTAGAAACAAAAAGAACAATTCAAAGAACCAACAATACCAGGACCTGTTTTTTTGAGAAAATCAATAAGAAAGACAAACTATTTGCCAAACTAACTAAAAGGCAGAGACTCTATCAAAATCAACAAAATCAGAAATGAAAAGGGAGACATTACAACAAACACTGAAGAAATACAAATAATCGTATTGAAAAAATTTATTCCTTGCTCTCTCTGTCTCTCTGTCTCCCTATCTGTCTGTCTCTGTCTCTGTCTCTGTCTCTGTCTCTCTCTGTCTCTCTCTGTCTCTGTCTCTCTGTCTCTCTCTGTCTCTCTCTCTCTGTATGCTCTCTCTCTCTTTCTCTGCTCTCTCTCTCTTTCTCCCTCTCGCTCTCTCTCTGTGTTTGCATGTGCATGAATGCTAGGTGTACATGTAGAGGTGAAAAGGCAACTTTTAAGCATGCCTCACCTCTATTATATAGGCTCCTGCTATTAAATTCAGGTCTTCAGACTTGAGAGGGAATGGCTTTGTCTCTGAGTCTTTTTACTAGCTCTTTCTATGTTGTTTTTGTTGGAGTTGTTTCTGTACTCTCACTTCTAACCCTTTTGTCCTAATCAAATACATTGAACCTACTCAATGAATATTTTTATTTCATGTAATTTACATATTAGCCCTAGATTTTTTTTTCTTCATCATGATAAAATTTATGTTTTTTATCCCTTTTTGCACTGAGAATACTGCCAAGCCAGTGCTGGAACCTTGGGGTCCTCAGAGGTGTGTTCTTGCATGTTTTTCCTTGGAAATGTCTATCAGCTTCTAATTCTCTCTCCTCACCTTCTAGATAGGAGGGACCTATATTAGCAGGAGGGGAACACTAATACACCAACAAAACCTTCAAATCAAAATATACTGTGCCCACAAGAAGTGCAGAGGTCAAAAGAGTATGAGAGAATGACCAACTAATACCTGGCCCAACCTGAGACACCCCCCCCCATGGGAGAGAGCCAACTGCTGACACCTTTAAAGTTTACTCTGCTGTTTCCAGACAAGAGCCTAACTTAAAAGTTCTCTGAGACTCACAGACAAGCATTAGGTGGAGACCATGAAGTCCTGTGGAAGAGTGAGAGGGAAATGATGGAAGGACATAGAGGTGACAAGAATGCTATAAGCAGACCAACAGAGTCAACTAATATAGTTCAGTGGGGGTTTACAAACATGGAAGCACAAACCAACGAACAGGCATGGACTGGACCTCGATTTCCTGCACATATGTAACTGATGGGCAGTTTCATCTTATTGTGGGTCGGTTAGTAAGTTTAGAGGATGCTGTCTACG
Source organism: Acomys percivali (assembly GCA_907169655.1). Classification (NCBI taxonomy): domain Eukaryota; kingdom Metazoa; phylum Chordata; class Mammalia; order Rodentia; family Muridae; genus Acomys; species Acomys percivali. The sequence goes on from OU015748.1 coordinate 11,795,528, forward strand.
ACATGGACTCTGTTGCCTGCTTTCAATCACTTCACCCTAACAGGGCTGCCTTTCCTGGCCTCAGTGGGTGAAGAGGAGCTCAGCACTGATGTGACTGGATGTGCTAGGGTGGGTTGGTGGAGAGTGATGATGCCATAGGAAGGTGCAGAAGAGGCAGAGGGTGGGAGGAAGGAACCAGGAGGATAGGAGGGAGGGGGCTATGATAGGGATATAAAGCAAATATATAAATTAAAATAAAAATTACATTTATTATTTTAATACAGGGATATAGTCTTTCGATTTTTTTGCTCTTACTGCAACCCATTTTGCATTACAATTATAATAATTTTTTAAATAGTGAAAGTTTTTCAGTCACCTTATAAGTCTTTTAATAAATGCCCATCATTTTTCAGCCCACAGTAGTTTCAAAACCTGATGTGGTTTTGAACAAGCCTGCAGGACTTGTTCGGAGCAGCCTTATCCATGTTAAAAACAGAAAAGCAGTATAGCATGAGAGGTCATACCACTATTTTAAGTAAGTCAGGAGTGAGTTCCCAGTAGTGTATGTGCCACCTTCTGGAAGAGTGATGCTAACCTGGGAAGAAAATGAGTCAATGGTAAAAGAAATCTATCATAACATTGATCTTGTCTTTTTTATTTTTTAATGTATAAAAGAAAGCTTTTATTTGTGGGGGTAAAAGTCAGTCATGGCCAAAAAGCAGCAAGCTGAGAGTGCATATCTTGAACCAAAGGCAGGAAGCAGAGAGTACAAAATAGAAATGGTATGAGTCTTCAAACTCTTAAATTAGTCTCCAGTGGCGTATTTTCTCCTGCAAGGCCACACCTCCTAAACCTATTCACAGGGGTCTTGAGCTGGAACTATGATCTTGCCTTTCATCTTTAATCATCAGTAATGGCAAAATGCTGATGCATTTGCAGACATCTTATTTACTTCCTTTTGGTAATATTCATTAGTATTCTCATTTCCCTAATAAATGTTCTTTCTGATTTCGCTTAGGTTTTTATTTGTTTAGCATAGATGATTCTTAAAGTTCATACACAAAAAACACAGGTACATATATGTATACACAAACACACACACACACACACACACACACACACACACACACACACACACACACACCTGTGGATACCTGAGAATTTTCCTAACCACCTTGAAGTTTTATGTTCGCAGATTCAAAGACTTCAATGAATCCAAAGAAGAAAGAATTTTCAAATGATAATGATAATTAGGAAAAGGAAGAAATAGAGAGACAACTGAAAAACATTCTAATAAAAGTGACACACAATTCAGAGGAGGTTTATAAACCTTTCAAAAATCATAACAGTCTGAGAGAAATCATTAATATGCTTAAAAAAAGAAGAGAAAAATTTGAAATCTATATGGAACTAAAAAAGCCTTTGTGGTTTTAAGATAAAAATATTTAAGTAAACTAAATAAATTAAAAAATGAAACAAAACACAAAATTTAGATTTTACTATCAACATTTTCCCATAAATTGATGGTTAAATACAAGGGCAAAATAAAAGTGTTAAGATAGATTTTCTGTATCACTGTCTCAAGAGGCACATGTAGGACAAGGAAATGATTTCCACAATAAAATATAAATAGGACAGGAAGAACGAAAAAAGGAGGTGGATACTGGTGAAAGAGAGTATATTCAGTTACACAATGGAGACATAAGAACCTAACATTTTACTGAAATAAATAGTATCGCATTATAATCTACAACATTTGAGACAGACACTGTGGGAATGAAATAAAAGTGACATTTAGGGTAGAGTGCAAAGAATTACATGGACGAAATGGGGCCTAGAGGGACCTGAAAGGGACAGGAGCTTCAAAGGGACAACAACAGAGCAAACAAATCTGGGCCTAGGGGGACATGCAGAGACTGATGCACCAACCAAGGACCATGCATGGAGAGGACCTAGACTCCCTGTTATATGTAGTCAATAGGCAGCTCAGTCTCAGTGGGAGTGAGTTCCATAGAATGGGATTAGGTGAACTCTGACATTGACTCTGGGCCCACTTATTGATCACTTCCCCCTGGGAGGGCAGCCTTGACAGGCTACAGAGGAAGAGAATGCAGGCAGTTCAGATGAAACTTGATAGACTGGGGAGGAGGGCTCTCCTTTCCTGAGGATTAGGGGAATGGAATAGGGAGTGGAGAAGAAGGAGGGAGAGTGGGACACAAGAAGACAAGTCATGATATAAAGTGAATAAACTAAAAATAAATAAATTTAAAAATAAAATAAAATATGCATGCACATGTAGGAAATAAATACAAATAAAAAGAGCACTAATATATTATTTAGTGATACAAATATGATGTCTGTTGTAGTGTTCATTTCTGTTCCCTTGTGTAATCCATTTCTTTCCTTTGGACCAACATTCTGTAGATATTTTTATCTTCTCAATTAACCAAACTTAGAGTTGGTGATTCTGTGAAGGTTTGTTGTTGTTGTTTTTATTGATTCAATGTCTGCTTTCTTTTATTATTTCTTCCCAATTACTGGATTTGTTCTTGTTCTTCCATTTCTTAATTTAATCAGATAGCTGTAGAAATTATAAGTTTTCAGAAATCTTATTAATGAAAAAATCAATTTCAAAATTAAGTATTAAGGTGTAATTTGAGAGAAAAGTATGAGACAAAAATTTGACCCATAGAGCCTGGCGTAGTGGCGCACGCCTTTAATCCCAGAACTCGGGAGGCAGAGATAGGTGGATTGTTGTGAGTTCGAGGCCAGCCTGGACTACAAAGTGAGTCCAGGACAGTCAAGGCTACACAGAGAAACCCTGTCTCAAAAAAAAAAAATTGACCAATAGAATGCATAATTAAGCATAAATTTCCACATGCTGCAACTTAAAATGTATTCTATGAAGTCAAAATAATAAATGTATCTTTTACTTATCTTGCTGTCTCTGATGTTGGGTGGTAGCTTCTGGTGTCCTTCACTGGTCATTGAGAGTAGTTGGTTGGTGAGTGATTATGGTGGCGAGGATGTGGAGAAAGAGGAACACTCCTTCATTGCTGGTGGGAATGCAACCTTGTACAACTTTTGAAATCTATGTGATGCTTTCTCAGAAAACTGGGAATAGGGCTTCCTCAAGACCCAGCTATTCCACTCCTTGTAATATAACCAGAAAGTGCTCCACCGCATAACAAGTACATATGCTCAACTATGTTCATAGCAGCCTTATTTATAATAACCAGAACCTGGAAACAGCCTAAATGTCCCTCAGTTGAAGAATAGATGAATAAAACGTGGTACATATACACTATGGAATACTACTCAGCTATTAAAAACAAGGAAATCCAAAAATTTGTGGACAAATGGATGGGACTAGAAATTATCATAATGAGTGAGTTAACCCAGAAGTAGAATGACTCACATGGTATATACTCACTTATAATTGGACACTATCCCAAGGGGCATGTTCCACAAAGGTCTTCACTTACCAGGAGATTGGGATAGATGTGAGGACATCCTACTGAGACTATAGGTAAGAGAAATAAAGGAGATGGGGAAATAGAAGGATCCAGAGGGTCCTAGAAACCTACAAGAAGACCATCTTGACAGGTAGATTGAGTCCCAGGGGGGTCTGCTCAAACTATTGCACTTACCAAGGACAATATAAGTAGAAAAAATTGAACCCCTACTCTGATCTACCCAATGGACAGGATATTCCCCACAGTTATGTGGTGAGCAGGCACAGACTCTGACATCAACTCTGGTGCCCCTATTTGAACACCTCCTCTTGGTGGGGAGGCCTGATAGCACTCAAAGATAGAATAAGCAAGCTACCAAGATGAGACTTGATAGCCTATCACCATATTGTAGGGGAGGAGGTCCCCCTCAGTCTTAGACCTAGGGAAGGGGAATAGGGTGAAAGTGGGAGAGAGGGAGGAACAGGAGGATAAAAGTGATGGGATAACAACTGAGTTGCAATCTGAATAAATTAATAAAATTAAAATTAAAAATAAATGTATCAGAATGGAAGTACAAGGGTACTATGCTTCTTTATATATTCTAGAATATCAGTATTGATGCTTAGGTATAACATTATGAAACTAGAGATAATGTAGTGAAAGTAGACACTCCGATTAATGTGTAGGTAAGTAGAAGTCTACAATAAGATAATGTTGATTTTTACATGTTGACTTTCTTTTCATTGCAGCATTGAGGAAAACCGTCTAAAGACATGAATTGAGCATATTTAATGTACTATATCTTAACCTAGATAAAATATTATAAAAAAGATGCAAGAAATTAAAAGGAAGTTAAATGAAGTCAAAATATATTTATTTGTTGAAAAGAAAACTTAAAATGTTACGCTATATAATACATGTATAGTCTATTTATACATAAGCAGATAATTTACTGTTGACTTTTATAGAAATAAAAGGAATAAAATTACCAAGCTTAGTATCTGAGATCCCATAACGGAAAAAAAAAAAAAAAAAAAAAAAAGGAAAATTCAAAGCCAATATTTTTTTATTTATTTAAGTAATTTGTTTAGATTACATCTTATTTTATATCCCCTAACTTTTATCTTCCCATTCCCCCTTCCTTCCTCTTTCATCCTACTTCCCTCCCCTAGGTCTGTAACAGAAGGGTACCTTGTCCCCCACTATAAGATCACAGCCTAACAGATCTCTTCCTCTGAGTGTCACCAGGTCTCCTTGTGAAGAGGAAGTGGTCTAATAGGGGGAACCACAGTTCACATCTGAGTCAGTCTCTGCTCTCCACAAAATTGTGGAGAATGAGCTAGATAGGGGTTCTAGGTTTATTGCATTCAAATGCCAATATTTTTATCACTGAAGTTTGATATATATAGTTTACGTATTTTTTCAAACACTTTACTATAGAAAAGAGTGACTAAACTTACTAATGAACTTGTGCTATTATTTTCTATTAATATAGTTCATGGCAAAATTAAGGTTGAAAAATGAGTTTATAACAGTTTAAATTGGCAAAAATACATATATTAACTATGAAATTAACAAATTATGTAATTTGTTAGTTTCTCTATACTCCATGATATATGATTTGATAAATTTTAGCAACATTCTTTTTAAAATATTCCCTATTAACATATTATCTTCAGTTATGCTAAAATTTTTAAACATTTATTTTAAAATTACATGTTAAAAATCACACACATATTATTACAATGAAAAACTGCATTATTAGTTAAATATATGACAAAGATTATACTATATGGTTTGTTTGAATTTCTGGAAATTTACTTTTCATTAGATTTATGAACTAATTTTCTTGGTGTGTATGTTATTCTGATAATTATTGTATTAGCTAGAAAAGATTACTATCCAGCATATTTCATATATCCCTCATAATGCTTCATTATTACAGTGACAATTATAATGGTTATGAAAATATGTGTTAAGAGAGCAACCAGGCACCTGAAGGAAAAGAACATTCAAAGATCTCATTACATTTTGTGTGTTAGGATGCTTGCTTTGGGGCTCATTGGATACACACATGGCCTCTACTCTCTCTTTATTATAGTCATAAAGACCAACTGAAGCTCATAAAAAGTAGCTGGTGGGTTTGTAAAGAAACATGACAGTTTGTTCAAACAAGATTCTGCAGAACCATCTAAAGCACAGCTTTAGGCATTTATGTTAGAAAGGTATATTTTTGTCACTGTTAGCTGTATATCCCACCTGTTAATAGGTTATCAAAACTAGACCTGTTTTGTTTGCTTCTCAACCAGTAGTACTTAGCACTGTAAATAGAACAGCAATATTTTGGTAATCATAAAATGATCATATATCTTTCTTGTGTGAAAAATAATATATATTAAATATATGCATATTATATACATATATATGTATACAAATGTACAAGTCAGATAAAATTGCAAACATTTTCATAAGCCTGATTTGAAGTTATTCTAGACATAAATGTAGCCAAAACACTGTGACTGTAACATTTGTATAATACCTGATTGTTTCATGGTCCTTCTTGCTGTTGGTAGCTTATTGTATAAATGTATAAAAATATAAATTAATATGTACAAAAATAAAAAAAAATAATGGAAACATAGTACAGAAGTAGCAGACACTTCATGGACAAAACTGAGTGCCATTTAAATCTGTGGTGATAATTTAACTAGAACGAAATCTTCACAAATCTACAAGTGAACAGAGGGATTATGTAAATGTTATGTTATTTTCTATAACATGTGACAAAATTTGCCAACTGTAGTTTATTAGTTTTAAAGACAAAATACATCCTTCCTGTGAAGTAGAATAGCCACAAACATTTGGTAGTTGTTTTAAAACATTCCAGTGTCACTCAAACTTAACCCTGCACAGGAAACATGAGGTGAGATTCGAGTAAGTAAAATAGTTTAAGAATGTATCAATGCTAGAAATTTCTGGAATGGAAAAGAGAGAGAAGCCGAGATAGACAGAAGGACAAAGACAAAGACAAGAAACTAACACTGTGTCTAAGGCAGCCCAGTGAAGCAAATGTAGTACCTATATCACCTGAGTAAAATGGTGGAATCCATGTCTCCCTCTCTCTAGTCCATCATGTTTTTGTCTTGAATCACTGTTACATTAACATGTGTGAGTGGCTATTAGCATAATAGTGCATTAGAAGTTTTTGTCATGTGAAAAACTTTAAAAACTGAACATCTACAAAACATACATCTATTCCTAAAGAGAAAAGAAAAATGGAAAGTCTAATTAAAATATAAAAGTCTCCTCATCCATTCTATATAGTTGAATGCTTTATGTGGATATGGCCGCATGTGAGGGAATTGTAAACTGACCTGAATTTATAATAAAATCTAAATTCATTACAGGTAAGATTCTTAAGGCTAATTAAGCCACTTCAAAATACTATTTATTGTGTTTCAGTTCATTTCTCCCTTCAAGCATCTTAACTTGCTCATCTTTAAATGCAATTTCTGTTTAAGGATCTATGTTTCTTATAATCAAAGAAGCTAAAATATCTACTATATTAATGGTTTTTATGATATTTTTTTTATAAACAAAAGATAATCTTTGAATAGGAAAGCAACAGAGAATTCATTCTTAGAATCTCATAATGATCAAAGCCAGTATGTTTCCAAAAGGTCATTTTGATTTATATCAAACTATCATTCACAACTGATGGAAACATGTTATCTATGTAATAGGTGTAAAACTAAATCCAGCCCAACCCAAGCCCCACCCCATGGGAGAGAACAACCTCCGACATTATTAAAGATACACTGCCATGCTTGTCGACAACAGTGAAGCAGAGCTGTCCTCTGAGAGGCTCCACCCAGCAGTGCCTCAAACAGATGCTGAGACTCACTACACAACATTAGACTGAGGAATAGTAGAGAAGGTGTGGGAGCAGGAAGGAACGTGGGTCTGCGAGGTGAGAAGGGGCAGAGCTATGGCCAGGATGGAAAGTGAATAAATAAAATAAAATATATGTAAAAAAGTTTTTAACTTGTCAAGTAGAATGTATATTGGAAATCACTATTGATGCTTTCTTTCAAAATGCTTCACAGTTAGCAATCAAGACTTATAGATATATGATAGAATTACATCCTAACATTAACCATAAAAACAGCTAGGATAACATATCCAAAATACATTGGAGTTTGATTGCCATATAAACATTGTTGATAAGAATGGGATGATAAGAACGTGGGAATAACAATCAGGATGTAATCTGAATAAATTATTTAAAACAAAAGAATTTTTCTTAGGCGAATCCTATCACAATAAAGAAAGTATGCAGTAAAAGATTTTGTTTCCCTTGGTAGTCACCTCAAAAGCCTTTCCATAAATTATGAATCCTATACAAATGTCTAGACTAGATGGAATTAATAAACACTTAATTGAAAATCAAAGTCAAGATTCAGGTAGTTTGAACCCTAGTATTGTAGTCTGTATTAAGGTAAGTAACTAGACTCATAAATATTTTTAGAAGACAGTATGAGAAGCTTAGTTTAAAAGACTTATTTGTAAGTCTAATCATTTTATAACAAAGAATAAAACACACTGTAATCATCATGAGTTTAGGACCATCTTGACTGGGTCTTAAAGTTTTTTTTTTTTTACTATTATTGTTACTGTTTTTCAGAAGCCTTGTTATTTTAGTAATCAGTAGGGGTCAAAATCAGGATTTAATCTCTCTCTCACTCTCTCCGTCTCTCTCTCTCTCTCTCTCTTTCTCTGTCTCTCTCTGTTTCTCTCTCTCTCTCTCTCTCTCTCTCTCTCTCTCTCTCTCTCTGTATGTGTATCGTGTGTGTGTGTGTGTGCTTATTCTGTTTACTTTAATGGTGAGTGTGTGTGTGTGTGTCTGTGTGCATGTGTGTCTGTGTGCGTGTGTGTCTGTGTGTGCATTTATGTTTGTTGAGGCCTAGAATTTTTTGTTCAAATTTCAAGTTTTTAATCTACAAATTATGCTTTTTGCATTAATTAATTAATTAATTAATCAACTTACACCCTGAACTGTAATCCCCCTCCCTCCTCTCCTTTCAATTCTCCCCTGCTCACATCCATGTCCCATCCACCCCTCCTCCATTCTCTTCAGAAAAGGGAAGGCCTCCTATGGATATCAACCCTTCTGCACATATCTAGTTGAAGGAAGACTAGATGCCTTTTCTACTGAAGCTAAAGGAAATCTGATGTCTTCATGGCTTCCATGGCTACTGAACATACACGATGCAAATATATACATGAAAGAAAACATCTAACATGTATACACATAAGATAAACATAAGTAATTATTGTAAAAGGGTTATACATTTTGAAATAAATAAACATTTTATTATTGTGGTTTCTGTCAATAGTTGTGCTCAATATATAAGATGTAAATCAGTTCAGTTAAACAAACATTTTTGTGGAAATACAATAGAACTCACTAATGCAGATCCCAATTATCACATGCAATAACATTTAGAAGAACCTTATATGAGGAGAAACATTTCTCTATATAGACAGTTTTGAATATTTCAAGTAAGAGAAAAAAATAAGCCTATAGAAATATATATATATATATATATATATTTAATGAAATTATTCCTTCTAGGTATCTAGAAAACAAATGATAAATATTGTTTATTATACTGGAGTTTTGACAAAGTAATGGAGACCAGTTAAGAAATATGAATGTCATTCTTCACTTACCAGGTAACTCAAGGAATTTTTGTGCAGAGAGATAGATTCTGGTCCCCAAGTTACTGACAGTTAAAGAAAACATATTTTCATGGAACTTCTCAAAAAATCTGGTTATTATTTATGTTAAAATCAGTGCTATTCCAAATTATAATGTCACAGCTTACTATTTTATTTTGATATGGAAATAAGTACCTTTTATAAATAACAAAATGAGCAATTACAACCATTTAGAAAAATAATATAGTTCATGGGAGTTTGAATTATATTTCTAAGCCTTTTCCTGATTTTTTTCCTCATGAGCTACACAGTTCAGATCGTTTGTTACCTTAAAGTAGAAAGCTCAAGAGACAGCTTCTTATGAATACTTCTGGTGAGATCTTTGAGGTCAAAAAAGTGATTTAACCTAAAGATGGGCCAAAATTCTGTAGAGTGCAGAAGGAGAAAAATATAATTTAATTTCTAGGACATTCAGCAGCTAGGGATTTCAACAGCTATAGGCCAATACATGATTTGTGTTGTAATAACCAGTCATGACAGCACATATTTTAAGACTACATTTAGAAGCGTTTCATACAAAATCTTTTAAATATGCTCTATAGATATTTTTGTTGCAAGTTTGGTGTATGAGCACACATATTCCAAAAAATAGTGGTCCAAAGTTTTATAAAGAAAAGACTTATGGATAGGTGGTTCTCCGCATTTAATTAAGGATTTGATAGAAAATTAAAATTTAAAGGAAAATTATACAACTTGGTAAGGATTACACTCTTAACATTTCCCCATTAACAAGATAAATTTTATCATTATAAAAAGGTATTATACTATATATTTCTATATCTGAGAACCATCATTTAGTTTGTATTAGCTGATACATAATCATATATATATGTGTGTGTGTGTGTGTGTGTGTGTGTGTATGTTTCAGGCCATAGACATACTTGGCACCCGTTTTGTGGCTAGACCTACATGGAAATATTCATCTATTAGTTTCTTATTTAAAAAATCGATGATATACGGTTAGTTACCCTTTAGTTGATGAATTCTATTTCATGATTGAAGGAACAAACAATAGCTAAGTAAGACAATTTACTGCAACTTTCATAATTACATTGTACACATCCCTCAAAATATCCCAGTGATATCTTTTTAATATATAGTTTGCTTATTATAATTTATTCACTCATTAGACGCCAATTTTTATCCCATCACCCTTCCCTTTCCTACCCTTCCTCCTTCTTCCGATCTAGTCACCTCCCCTAGACCTCTGACAGGCGGTGCCCCTCTTATCCCACTATCTGGTGACAGTCCATCAGGTCTCATCAGGAAAGCTTGCATACCCTTCCTCTGTGTGCCCGTAAGGCCATCCTGCCAAGGGGCAGTAATCAAATTGTGGGCACCAGAGTGCATGGCATAAGTTCAGCAGCAGGCCCCTCCACACACACTTGGAAAATCAGCTCTCTATCAGCTACACCTGAATTGGGGGACATCCAGGTTCTCTGCATGTATTGTCCTTGGTTGCTTATTTCTTTCCCCTCCACGTCCTTCTGTCCTTCCCTCTCACTTCCTTCTCAATCTTCCACAGGACCCCAGAGTCTTCCTAACGCTTGGCTGTGAGTATCAGCATCTGATGTGACCATCTCTTGAGTGGAGGCTCTCAGAAGATGGTTATGCTATACTCCTGTCTATAAACATAGCAGAGTAACCTTAATGGTGTCAGATGTTGGCTGTCTTCCCTAGGATAGGTCTCAGGTTGGGACAAGCATTGGTTGGACAGTCCCTCAGTCTCTACTCATCTTTATCGCTACATATCTTGTAGTCAGGATAAATTTTGTTCAAAGGTTTTGTAGGTGGGTTAGTGTTTCCCTGCCACCACTGTATGTCCAGCCTTGCTAGGAGGTGGCCTCCTCAGTCTCTGTGTTCCTCACGGCTAGGAGGCTCAGTTAGAGAGAGAGAGATCCCCATGTCCTCCCACTAACCTACCCTGTCTCAAGTGTCTAGCTTGTCTTAGGGATGGTCCTAGCTTCCGTTTCCCTTTTCTCTACAAAGCCTCAAACCTCCCCTCCCTGTCCCCACATCTGATACCACACATTCTTCACTTTTCCAAACTCTCTCATATCCAGTTGCCTCTCTATTTCCTCTTAGACCGTCTATTCTATTTACCCATATAAGTAGCTGAATTTATAATACTAATAACTAATTGATATGCTAGGCTGTTGCTTAGGGGCCTTGAATACTTTTGAAATAATTGTACATGTAGTTTTGGATGAAAGTGCAAGAAGTACAATTATCAATATTGAACATTTATTTGGTAAGGAATTCTATTTCAAGACCATATACAGAATGCAAGCTTGGCCATTAAGCTTAAAAACACTGCATATTTCCAGAAATAAAATTTAATTATGCCACAGCTATGAAAAAATAAACTAATCTAACATATTTATGAAATATTCACATTAATGAGAAAGCTAGGCTTCAGAAACGCACTAAGTAAATTCTTTTGTTTTATGTGAGAAGCAAGAGTGCAGATTTAGCCTGCTTACTTACAATCCAATCAAAGTAAATAAAATCTGATAATACATTTGGATGAAATATCAGTTTGAAATATTTTAATTATGAGAAATATACAAATAAACAATGCAAACATGCCTCTTATTCAGAGGTCTAGTGTGACAGAATGGCTAAGATTTAAAACTCAAATTATAGCATATGCTGGAATAATATGGAGAAAGAGGAACATTCCTCCATTTCTTTCGTTAGTGCACACTTTTAAAACCACTTCGAATATCAATCTGGTGTTTTCTCAGAAAACTGGAAAAAGCTCTACCTCAAGACCCAGCTATAGCACTGTTAGGCATACACCCAAAACATGCTCTACCATACAACAAGAACACTTGTTTACCTATGTTGATAGCAGCAATAGTTGTAATAACCAAAACCTGCAAACAACCCAGATGTCCCTCAAATGAAGAATGGATGAAGATACTGTGGTACATTTATACAGTGGAATATGGCTCAGATCTAAAATAAGGAAATAATGATATTTTTAGGCAAATGGCTGAACTGAAAAAGATCATCTTGAGTGAGGTAAAACTAGACCCAGAAAAACATGCATGGTACGTACTTACTTATAAGCAAATATTATCTATATAGAACAGGATGAACATACTAAAATTCACAGACGCAAGGAAGATAAGTAATAAGGAGGAACCAAGAGAGGATGCTTAAATCTCACACAAAAGGGTAAATAAAATAGAAAGTGGTAGTGGTTGAAGAGAGAGAATAAGTAGGAGAGGGAATGACTAGAGAAAAGAGAGTGGACTCCATTCCTGGAAAGATCACAGGCAGGAGGAGACGACCCGCAGAGACAAGAGACACTGTGGGGGCAGGCATCTCTCGCCACTTATTTTTAACAGTGAGATTTTACTATTATTTTCATTGTTCATGTGTATCCTTATAAGACAAGTTTCATCATAGTTGGCTGTAATATTTGAGAAGAGAGTCTAAATGCTTAGATAATGCTAGTATTGTCTAATTGAAATTGTGGTATTGAAAATTCTAGTACTTTCTAATTGAAAGTGTATGTCTAATAATTATCAGATAACTCTCTAGTACAAAAAGAAATGGGAAAGATGAAAGTCATCTGTTTCATCATGCAGCATAGTATCACGTGAAAGAACCTAATTTTGGAGAAATGGCAACAAAGGCTATAAACAATTCAGAGACTATTCTTTAGCAGCAATAACTAAAGAATCCTTTTTAGGAGTTGCAAATATCACAGTATCTAACTTCAGAATCCTAATGGTCAGGACATTACATTTTAAACTGACAAGTTATTTATATGTAGCTTTGTACTGTTTGAAATGATCTGCTCAGGGAAATTGATTTATGTATTATTAAATTTTAGAGCTCTAAGATGGAGAAATTCAGGAATAACTTTAGACTTTTCACTTCTCAACAAGGCCTTAGGGGTAATTGGACCAATAAACTAGAAGCTCTTAATTTATATAAAGCAGTTTTAAGGACCATTAAAAGGAGACTTGAATTTTAATGAAGCAGATGCCTGAAAGTATAAATGAGGGAGAGAATGTTAAAATGTAATTGAAGCCTGCTTGGTAAAATGTGAATAAAAATCAAAGTACAACAACAGTCAAAAGGAGCTCTCTCCTGTACCTAAGGTCTACATGCAACTCATGGGATGCTTTTCTGTATCTAAGGTGTACCAAGCTCATTTTGTCTTTAGTATCCTTATACTTTTTGTTCCCTGCAAATGGAGCCATCTACATAATCTGAGGTTTGTACAAATGTTGACTCTTTAATAAGGCCATGACTGCCATAGAAATTGGCCTTTTGACTGACCCATAACAACCACAGCTTGTCTTGTATTGTCATCAGAGCATCTGTTATGACCTGCCATCATTCTATTTTAAAATTTGTGCTCTGCTTTACAGTTATCACAGAATTTGCATGACATTAGTAATTTATGTATCTTTTCCACAGTTAGCCTGTGACATACTCTATAAACATGAGCTGGAAATAAACATATTCATATTTATAATTTCAAAGGGCAAATAGCCTTCTGAGCACTGAAGCTGGGTAAGTGGGATTTGAAATAGGATATGAGTGACTAAAATGTAATTTTTTTCTTTTGTTAAAAGTAGACATGGTACATAAAGCATCATTCAGCATTTGTCTTTGAATGCTAAGTTTATTTATATTCTCAGGAACAATCTGATGGTGTTGGTAGTCTTATGGTAGAGCAAACCATTGCTAAAATAAACATAATCATGTGATAATTGATCAATGTCACATTTTACAAAAGACTATATTAAACCAAAAATCAATGATTCTGCCTTCAATACTCCATTCAAACAACCAATTGTTAAGTCTCTGTTGCAATGCTGCAATCCATCTATTATTAGACTTGATAGCTTCCATTTGTATATAAGTTGCAAAAGTTAGTAAATTATTGCTTGACATGTCTTTGTCTTTGCTGTAAATATGTGGCTGATGTTACATTGTTACATCATTTACATAGTGTCAAACAAATAATATCTACTGAATAGGTATGGACAGTAGAATGGGTGGGTAAACAACTTTGTATTGATAAATAAAACAAAATTTCATGTTTGAAAAATTAAAATTAGTCCAATGGGATGTGAAGTTCAAGAGAAAGATGGTTAATCTGTCTGTGATAAGAGAAGCAGAGAAAGAGGGACGGCAGAAATAGCCTTCCGGTTTCATTTCCGTAATTTATGTTGCATTCAGCTCTCATGTGAGATATTTACCAAAAATTGTTTTGTATGTAACTTTCAAGAACCTAGAAAGCTTCTATATTCAGGTAATGAAGTATAATTAAATGTGAAGCTCTATAAGAGTTATATTTCTATTTTACTTTTATTGTTCTTGAAAATACATACACAAATTATAATACGTTCAACCAAAAAAGTGCATTAATACAAAGCATTTGTTCTACTTTTGATGTTAGTTTACTAATATTATTTCTTTACAAAGATTTAGAAGAAAAATGTACTTTAGTCCTAATTATCTCAAAATGTTCTTGGCAATACTCAAAATGAGACATTATTTATTGAAAATGTTTTTAGGTCACAATCAATATAAAGCAATGTTATAGTTTTTGCTTATCTTAAGGCACCATGAATTATTAATAATGAGGGCAATGGCATTGGCTAGTCTATTAAAGATTTTGAAATAATTAAAAAACATAAGTTGGGTCTTTTATTAAGATACTTTTTCCATGGTTTATATTTTTTAATATCTTACTTAAATTGATAGCTCTATGTAATATTAGAAGATAAAATTTTCAATTGGGGACCAGTAACTGTAGGACATTAATGAGTTATACTGAGTTTTGTCAGGATAAATTTTAACTTTGGTGATGACATTACCCACATCTTCATAACACCAATAGTCTTAGAAAGTCTATTTGATGCATTATGTAGTCTGCTATGTGCCATAGATTTGAATTTTTAACAGACCTGAAGCATATCAAATTTATGCCTGTATCTGTTGAATCTAAATATATTTATTTCATTAAATATTAACTTGAGATTTTTACAATTGACATTTTCTTCAAATTATTCTTTCTATAAAATAATTAGTAATAAAAACAGAATAAAATATCAATTATATGTTCAACATTTAAGGTTGTGGTATTTAGCCTTTCAAGTTTCTTGTATATAAATTAGATATGTAAACAAGCCCATGGCAACATTTATCATTCCATTTGTTCGATACATAACTGAAACAGCGAATTTTAAAAAGTCCCTAGTCACATATCTGTTCAATTATTTATTTACATCAGAGATCAGCCTTTTAGAGGTCTTTTGTTGGAATTTGTCTGGTACCAAATTTTTATCTTTGTCTTTTTCCATTTTGCTGACTGTTTCTATCAATTAAGGAATAACGTTTCTGTGATGTTATAGCATGTTATCACATATTTGCCCTTGATAGTTGAGGTAAAGTTTAATTAGACATAATAACTTCAGGTAAGTCTAAGACGTGGGAAGACTCTTATTTAGGCAAGAGATGGATTCTTTTGTCCCAGTTATCACAAAGATGTAGCTGGTTGGCCTCATAAACAAAAACTGAAGAAATTCTGATGTTATATTGTAGGCTTTCCACAATGAAGCAGAAAGAGAATGTGCCTAGAACAGATTAATTTGATGAATGAAAAGAAGACATGCTAATCCACATTCATAATTGAAATGTGGCTCATATAAATAATGCAATTTTATTCAGGTACAATGAAAGATAAAATTACTCAATGCATAACAAAATGGACAGAAATGGAAAATACATTAATTGAGTGGCTATTGCATCTTAGACATCTTGTCTCACATGCAGATCTTAGCTTATAGTGATTAAATGTGTGTATTAATGTGAGACTAACTGTGGGTACAGACTATGGAACTAAAAATGCTCCAGGATGTGGAAAAAATAAATTAATTAATTAGGAAAAACTTCCTTATACTGATTCAAGGCAGATAAGTCAGATTTGCATTTTCATACATGTAGAATATAAAGGGATAATATGCTTAATTAACGAGAAGTGAAACACAAGTTAAAGACATGTTTCCACATAATACTTTTTATTTACAATTGTGGATGTAAATGTTTTTGTTAGTATTTGAAATCAAATGTCCCATTTTTCTGACTTTGTTTCCCTTCTTCCTGTAAGTCTTAGATCAGTCTAAAATGACTAAACATTTCCAAACCTAGAAATGCATACTTCACTTAGAAAAGATTGCTTAACCTAATTTGAATAAATATAATTGTATACACTAAAATGTGGCTACTTTGGAAAATTCTATTTATCAAATAACTATCTTGACATGTAGTTTACCTAGAATGTTATGGCTGGTTTTGGATTCATCCCTGCTCTCTGACTCAATAGGAAATTGTATAATTAAACTGCATTTTCTCAGTGCTTCTCATATACATAAACACATACAGTGATAGGGTGATAGGTGTAATAACAAATTATCAGGCTAATAGATTATTGCACTATTCGGATACATGGGAGATATTGTTTACAAATCCAACTCACATTTAGTTAAGCTGTAAAAGAAAGCTATGATGAAACAAAGAACTTTAACATTGTATTCTAGTATAAGCATGTAATCATTCCTTAAAAGTTGACCTGCCTCTCTATTAGTACAGAAAAAAAAGATTAATTTTAGGGATTAATTCTCAATTCTATATTAAAAATTGGTAAAACTAAATTGATAAATATGGTTCTACTTTAATTATTTTACAATCAGACATCCACTTTGACTGGCACCATTTTTTGAAGATTCTGCCTTTTTTCCTAGAGTGTATTTAGGGTTTCCTTATGGATGGAAATAGAAATGATCACACTGAGTGAGGTAACCCAGACACAGAAAGACACACATGGTACATACTCACTTATAAGTGATTGGCCCAACATAGATGTCCTCTGAGAAACTCCACTGAGCAGAGGATTGGGACAGATACAGGGTCTCACAGCTGGACTCTGGGCAGAGTACTGAAAGTTGTATGGGAGAGTCAGGGCATGGATGGACGCAGAGGGTTCAGGAGCTTCACAGGGAGACCATGAATGCTGGCAGAGGTGGGCATAGCGAGGGCTTGCACAAACTGATAAACCAGCCAAGGACAATGCATGCAGAGAGCTTAGACCTCCCTGTTCAGATGTAGCTTATGGACAGCTGATTCTCCAAAGGGGGTGGGGAAGGGGTGACTGTTGCTGAACTTCTGACATGCACCTTTGTAGCCACGATGTGATCACTGCCCCTTAGCAGGACTCACTTGCATTCAAACAGAGGAAGGGGATGCAAGCCATCCTGAGGAGACCTGATGGGATGTGGCCAGAGAATGTGGTGGAAGCATCTCCCCCATCAGTTATCTAAGGGGAAGAAATAGACCAGAAGAGGGAGGGAATGTAGGAACAGGAAGATAAGAGTGAGGGGATAACAATCAAGATGTAATATGAATAAATTATAATAAATAAATAGAAATAGAAATAAATAAATGCATTTAATGATTCAACAACTCAGGTGTGCATAGGTGTGTGGATTTATATCTGGGACTTTAATTCAATTGCATTGAGGAAGATGTCTGTTTCTATGTCAATTTTTACCAACTGCACATGAAATAGATAACTCATATAAAATACTTAAAGAACACAAGAATCTACTCATAAGAAAAGCAAATAACACAACTTAAAAATTTTGATACAGATCTAAAGAGAGAATTTTCAAAAGAGGAAACAAATTCCCAAGAAATACCCCTTGCTGATGGCAGTGCAATACACAACAGATAAAGAAATTAGTGTGGTTTGTCCTCAGAAAAATGGAATCAATTGACCCCAAGATCTACCTTTACCATTTTTGAGCATATACCAAAAGGACACATTAACCTACCCACAAGGGCATTTGGTCAACCATGCTCATTGCCCATTAGCCAGAAATTGGAAACAAACAAGATGTTCCTCAAGACAATAAATGGGAAAAAAGTGGGATCTTTGCACAATGGAGTATTCCTTAGCTGTTAAAAGTGACATTGTGAACATTTCGTATTCCAACCTAAAAACTAATTGTGAGTGAGGTAACCCAGACTCAGAAAGATAACAGTTGTATGTATTCATTTGTATGTGGATATTTATGAATAAATAAATGACAAACAAGCCACAACATGTAGAACCACAGAGGTTTGGTTTAGGGGGATTAGTTGGGGGTGGGGCACAAGGTTCTTCCTGAGAGGAAAAATATAATAGATTTTATGAGTTGACTAGGGACAAGGAATCTGGAATGGAAGAACCAGTGGCAGAGAGGCAGGGGATGTGATGAGAGATAGCTTAAAGTGAGACGCATTTGATGGATGGTAAGGAAAATTAGTGAAATGGAAATATCCTAAAATATATGAAGGAAATTCTAATGATGAACCCAAATAATAGGAAAAACAGAATCACAGCTGGCCACATCGAATCATCCAGTGAAGCTTCCATTACAGAGACTGTATTCCATTCATTTGATTTGTTGTTGAAACGGGTCCCATGAAAATGCCAAACCTCCCTGGTTGTTGCCAAGGCATTAGTTTTCTGTCAGCAGCTATCAGCACGGACTCACTGCTGAAGACAACTACACAATATATTGAACAAGGAGATATTGAGCTGGTGTATACATAGAGCCATTGTATACTACCAAAGAGAAATGTAAACATCAGGCCAGCCACAAGCCTTTATTGACAATGGTGTACTACTTGCAAGATATGCTAGGGCAATGGTGGTACCAAACTTGTGGGGTAACCAGTTGATAACTGGTCTGAATTAAGGCACCATACCCAACACTGTTTGTGTGACAAAGAATCTGAGACTAGATAATTGATATCATAGGGCAAAACCAAATATCATTGGTATAAAAAAGGAAAGAGAGAGAGAGAGAGAGAGAGAGAGAGAGAGAGAGAGAGAGAGAGAGAGACAGAGACAGAGACAGAGAGAGACAGAGAGAGAGAGACAGAGAGAGAGAGACAGAGAGAGAGAAGCAAAGAAACAAAATGTAGTGAACTGACACTTCATGATATTCTGCTATACCTTATGCTCATAGATCAATGCTATGATATACTATTCCTCCAACATCAGTTGGAAAATATTTTAGGGACCTACAGACAGGTATTAAGCAATTAGCAAGAGATGTTTGGGCATCTATCCCTAAATGGGAAGACTCCATCAAATTCTTCCCTTCAGAGCTCAGGTAACACCATGGCCGAAAAGGTAGACAGAGTGCAAATGCCAAAGAAGATGGAAAATACCAGTAAAACAAGACCCTTTAAATCAATTGAGCAAAGCAATTACAAATTTACAAGAAAAGAATCAGCAAACAATGGGTCTAAACTGGTCTGCACCAAGCCCTCAATGTTTGTAATATGGATTTCAGGTTTTTGTTTTTATAAGACTTCTTAATGTTTGAAAGAGCTGGTCTCTGACTCCTGTTCCATATCATTGTTTTCTCTTTTTTTTTTCTGTTTGTTGGTTTGAATTATCCAAACTCAATATGATGCCTTTGTTTTATCGTATTATATTCTATTTTGTTATTTTTACTTTTAGAAGCCTGATTTTTTTCCAAGTAAAAGACAGAAAGGTATTGGGTAAAGCCGTGAAAGGATGCAGAGAAACTCAAAGAGAAATGGGGAACTGCAAACAGGTTATATTGTAAGGTTATATTGTATGAAAGCAGACTATATTTTCTGTTTTACTTTTTATTCGTGTTTATTTTTTTCTTTTCTTGAAAACAGATTCTTCTCCCACACAGTATATCTTGATTATAGTTTCCCCTTACTCCTCCTCATTTCTTCCCACCTCCCTTTCCTTCCAGATATACCCCCTTTCTGATTTCATTAGAAAAGAACAGGTTTTTAAGAGATAGTGATCACATAGAGTAAAATAAAATATTGTAAGACCAAACAAAATCTTTCATATCAAAATAATCAAAGAAGAAAAAACAACAACAAAAAAATGTACAAGTAGGCACAAATGTCAAGGACCCACTTGTTCCCAGTCAGGTGTCCCCAAACCATACTAAATTAATAACTATACTGGATGCAGAGCCCCTGCGTCAGCCTCTGTGAGCTTGTATGCTCCATGCTTAGTTACTCCAAAGGACTGTGCCCTCAGCATCCTCAGTCTCCTCTGGTTATTACAATCCCTCTGCTTTTTCTTCAGTAGAATTGCATGATCTCAGAGAGGAGAGTGTAACTGTTTTTATTTTCTCAGATGAGGGGATTGAGAAGAGAGCTTTCTCTAAGCTTTACAAATACATGGCTTGGACTAAGCACAGATCATTTCAGGTATCATTAGGCCTAGGCCTAGAAGCTTCTAGTCTCCTTACTAAAGAATCTTCTGTATGCCTGGACCTTAAAGGCTTCAGCTTTCAGTCTACATCTGCTAACTTAGGCATAGATTGTTTTCAGCCTCTAAGATTTACTGCCGAATAAACTTACACTTTCTATCTCTTTCTGGTCTCTGGTGAGCTGGGTCAAATTAGCTGTATGAGCTCAAAACTCCTCTCCAAGATGACTAATTCAAACTGGGTTCTCTCTGTTTATCCCTAAATTGAACGTCGTGGAAAAACTGCCTCTGAACTCCACGAACTCAACTGCATGAACTCAACTGACCTCAACTGAATCCCACGAAATGGTACTGAACTCACATACTGCCATGTACTGTTTCAATGAACTCTCCTCTACCCTTCTGTGCTGCTTTAAGGAGCTTCTCTTTCCTGTCTTTTCTCATGAGAATTGGGTGTATTCTATCTCTGACTCATTCTATCAAATCTTTCTCTCATTTATCACTTTGTCTGTCCCTCAAAAGACATCACTGTTTGAGATTAAAGGGACTGAGTGCCTGAAGCCTGTCTCTATTTCAGTCAGAGGGATTAAGGGTGTGTAATTCAGCCATGGGGATTACAGATGTGTACTAAAGATGTGACTATATTCTACCTAGACCACAAAGACCTAAGTCTGGATGTGATCCCTTGCCTGAGTAGCCCTGTTGCTAAATTAAACTTCCGAGGGATTGAGGAGAGAAACCTCCAATAATAGACTCTCTCTGTAATGTCTGGCTATTTTAAATTTGCTTCTGTTCCCATTTGTTGGCAGAAGACGCCTTGCTGATGATGACTGGATAACACACTAATTTATAAGTATAGCAGAACATCATTAGGAATATTTAGACCAGTAGTATTTAGTTTTACTCTAGATCTCAGTGCTATATGTTCTCTGGTTTTACATTGCCCAAGCAATATGAATATATCCTGGAACTCAATAATATAGTAAATTAAAAATTAAGCTAAAATGTAATTAATTATAAGAGCAATTAAATTATATTAAATACACTATTTTATTTTTATGTATTCATGCAATAATATATATTTAATTTAAATATGTATAAAATAAAATAATATAAAAAGTATTTTGAAAATAAAAATTAGGTTGTGATAAAGTTGTTTCCACATTTTGTAGTAGAAGTTTACAAAGCTTATGAAGGGGATAAGTGATCCATGTTACAGTGCTTTGGTTAAGATATTTATATTAACTCATTAGTTTAATATAGGTACCATGGAATATATGTAAGAGCAACATATATGTATATATTTATATAATATTTACATAAACATGCATGCAAACAACTTTGCCTAAATGTCTGAGATCACAAGTACTAAACTGTCTATTGTGAATATGCCTGACTTTTTGGAAACTGCTAAATTCTCTTCCAACTGCAATGAGTAACTTGCTGTTTCTTCACTTCTTCACAAGCATTCAGTGATATCAGTGTGCTGGAGTTCAGAAATTTTAATAGCTGTGTCCATCTGGCCATATGAGAGATGTTTTAGTTACATCATTTTTCAGAAAAGTAATACCAACCCTCTTTTTACGTAACTCATCCCACATCCACTTATCTTTTCTTTGATGAGATGATTGATGATATCTTGAATTTTTCATCTTGCACACTATTGAGTTTCAAGAATGGTTTACATAGCCATGTGTGGTGGCACATGCATTTTATCCCACCACTTGGGAGTCAGAGTCAAGGGGATCTCTGAGAGTTCGAGGCCATCTTGGTCTACAAAGAGGGTCAAGGAAAACCAGAGCTGCACAAAGAAACTATGTCTTGAAAAACAAACAAACAAGAGCGGTTTATGTATTTTTCCTATGGTCCTTTATCATATAAGTAGCTTATTTTTCCTAGACTATGGCTTATATACCCTTTCTCTTATTAGTGCCTTTTAATGAAGATTTAACTTTAGTTAACTACCAAACATTCATAGTTCTCTTTCATGAATTTTGTTATTGGTGATGTTTCTAAAATTCATAAATTTAAAAGTGAAGTAAGAGACACATCAGAACAACAACAATACCAAAACCTGTGAAAACCAAGCAGCTTCTGTTTCACGTAGAAGCTAATTCTCTCAGTGCTTTATTTTAGTGTCAAACAACTGATTGAGAAAATATTCATAGTTTCATTATATATAAGCTTTACATACATACAAACATGTACAAAATGTAGTCATGTTCAATTAATGTATATCAGACAAGGAAAACCATAATAATAAAATTCAATCATAGAAGTAAAAATTTGACAAGAACTCATAAATTTCCCCTTTGTCATATTCCAATGTTAAATCTTCAACTTCCTATTAAAATACTATCCATAACTAATTTTATATTTTATGATCAAATGTTAAATGCATTACAATTTTTACCATGTAAAATTTTAGATCCTAAAGTGTTCTTTTGTATATGTTTTACTATCTAGTTTCCAAAACATCCTTCATGTGACAGTTACTTATAAACAGTAGAGATGCCCATGATTTGGACTTTACTGTTACATTTTAATATACTATTCAAATTAGTGTATAGTGCCTAAGGTAAGATTAAGATCACATCTACCCACTTACATGTTATGATAGTTTTATAAGCAAGGTAATATTATTCCTTATATTACTGACTTATGGCATTGATGTTTACTATTACATTCTACTTTGTTAGATATTTTTAACTTACATATAAATTTGTGTCATAAATAGTTAACTCCATCTACTCTTTTGTTATCTAAAGATTGTTTTTTATACAGAAAAAAGATATAAACCTTTCAATTACCTTCTGCATTATATTTTAAGAGACTTAAATATTACTATTCCTCTCATGGAGATAGTTTGTAATATGACCACAAAATAATGGAGTTGAAGTCACTGTTTGGAGGAGGCAGAAGGAACTAACTCTAAAGACCTTCTGTAAAAGTCACATGGAAACATGACCACAATTGTCATCACTGAAGAGTTCAAAGAAGTACATTTGATACATTTTTCTTCTTGCTCTGGTAGTAGCCAATGAAACAGCAATACCTCCCTTTCTTCAACAGAAAAATCATGTTCGACTTACACATTTAAAAAATGTGTAGTTAAATTCATGGAAATATGAAAATAAGAGAGATTCCACAGTTTGCTGTCCTATGGTGGATGTCTCATGACTAATAAATTAAATTTTTAAATTTTACTTCATTGTTTCATGTCCATTTTCTGTGCCAGGTTCTATCCAAGACACCAAATTATAACAGTCATCCCTTCTCTTTTTCTTGTTTTAGCTTTGATAATTTCTAAGATGCTTCTGTGCAATTGACAATTTGACTGGCCATGCATAACTGTTTGATACACAGTCTTTCATTGGGGCTCAGTCTGGTGATTATTTAGAATGATGTATCTACCTCTGATACACTTTTGGGAAAATTGCATAAATAAATTGCCTTATATATCTCACTGTATCAAGAAAAGTCAGAAAAAAGCTGCCAATATATTATTACCATGTTAAAATGGCTTTTGCTTCTATTAGATATTTCTTTATAACATTACTTCTCTTAATACCTGACACATTGTACATAATCTCCACTTTATAAGATGCCATTGTTTTCAGGAAGCATCTAATGCACAGTAATATAAAAGCTGTCTGTTACGGTTTATTTGAAATTCCTGTGTCTCCTCAGAATTTGTTACATAATTTTCTAGATTTACAAGTAGTTAGTTTTGTATCAGTTTGCATAACCCAAAACAATTTACATTTTATTGTTCTTTATGTTCAAATATGTCTAACTTTGTCTATTGTCTTTTGCTGGTAACTTTGCACTTTGCCATTTGAAAATCTGTATCTAACCTCATTCTTCATGTCTCTCTTTCTCTGTATCTCTCTCATTCAAAGATATTTGAGTCTTTTATTTTCTTTCCCGGTAATAAAATTGTCAATTTCCTTGTAATTCCTTGATGCTCTTTAGTGCAAGATGTTAACATTAATACTTCAATCCACTGTAAATGGTTATTGACATTGAGATGTCACTGTGCCTACGATTTCTACATAAAATGTACATGTTTATAAAGAATATACGGGTACCTGTTTATTAATATTTTATATATTATATACACCTATGTTCATGTTTTTAGCATGAGCTTATACTGTTGTCTCCCTAAATAGTACATTTCCACTTGATCCTTGAAGTTTATAAATAGTACTTAAAAACAATGAGCAACTAGTTTACAGTTAGTATTTATCTTTTGTATATTTGTGTTATAATATCTTATCCCCTTTGGATACCTTTCATAATCACAGAAGTGCCAGCTATTAGGGGATGGAAATGATCATCAATCATCCAGGTATGAATCCTATCAGCTATAAAATTGCTTGTGCCAATGGTGCAATAGTGACACAAATATTGTGGATGTCACCAACCACATTATGATGTTATTCACAGGATACATATTTGGAATTGCTCTAAGGTCAATATACTATAGCTAGATAGTTCATAGGCCTGAAATAATAACCTACTACAATTATACTGCTATATGGACATAGAGTTATTGTCTCTTTTTGATTTATTATTATTATAACCCTGAATAATAAATCAGTCAGATGTCACTTAAGAAACTTCTATTTACAGCAAATGATGTTTAATTCAGTGACATACACTGGTCAAGTGTAAAAAAAAAAAGAAAGAAAGAAAGAAAGAAAGAAAGAAAGAAAGAAAAGAGACTGATAGATTTTCAACCACTGAAGGAATTTATATATTGCATCCCTCACACTAAAGTATGAGAACCATTTTTCATGAGGTGAAGAAGAGAGAAGGAAAGAGCCTAAGAGTCTGAGGAGTAAATGTCAATAAGGAAAAATTATCATCTGAACATAAGCAATGTGTCATACATATTAATTAACAGACATTGTGGTATCATCTGAAAATCTAACCAGACTAAAACTCAGCATGCAGAAAGGAACTGAGCACAATCTCTCTTCCTGTTATTTGCTGCTGGGCTAGAGATAGTTTTACTGAGTGTTTTACTAAAATAGTTTTATTGAGAGAGAGTAGGCTCTTGTAAGTTAACTAATAACCAGTGGACTTTGACATAGCCAGGAATATTGGGCAGCATATATTCATCTTGTAGGATCAAAAAAATAGTTGGGTGGTTTTGGAAGAGATTGAATTTGGGAAAATTTCTGGTAATATATGGAACATGTATGTATGTTCCATATATACATATGTATATATAT
>OU015748.1:11826269-11853420 GCA_907169655.1 Acomys percivali
TAATATAATATAATATAATATAATATAATATAATATAATATAATATATATTACATGTTTAGCTTTAAATGTATCCATTGATTGTTGTCTGGTTTAATTTCTGTTCTGTCTTCTTTCTTAAATACAGGGTCTTATGGCATAGGCCAATCTGGCCTGAAACTATCAATCTGGAGCTGAACTGATGGAAATTGCTTGCCTCTGCCACCTTCTGAGAGCTGAGACTGAGTGTGTGCAGCACCATACAAGGATAGCTTCATATCGTGGTTATTGTGATAAGTGCACAATAGACGTGGGAGTATATCTGCATTGTGATTATATTTGCCCTTTAGATTCATAACTAGAAATGTTGTGTTGACTCATATGAATGGTTAGTCCTTTCGTTTTTTAAAGAAACAGCCTAATGATTTACATGTTATTAAAATGTATTAATAGTCATACTAAGTGTATTTCAGTTTTTCATAAGCGTTTGCTGTTGTGTGCTTATTTTGGATTTTTGTTCCTACTTCCTTGATGGGACAGAGATTTGGAAATGAAATAACTGAATGCGTAAAATCAAAGGTATATGTAGTTTGCTTTTAAAAAGCAAATTCTATATATACATATGCATACATACATACATACAAATATACCATTACTAGTTTGTCTTTATGAAACATTTACTTTCAACATTAAAATTGAACTCAAGTTTTTTCAAATTTTTTAATGCTTTTTTAAATGTAGAAAAATTGTCCATTTAGATGCTTTTATGTAATGTATATGATACATATTATATATATGATGTGTATATACATATGATATATATATCACATATGAGTAGAATGTTAATATCCTATATGAGAATAATTATGTTATCAACAACTATATTTAGGATGTACTTGGACCTCAAGTAAACAAGGACTTTCCTTATCACATAATATATTCCTAAATTTGTTAACAGAAGCTTAACACAAAAGTAAGAAATATGCCATAAACCATAAGAGGCATTATGACAGTGGCTAGAAAAATCTTAATATCAGAGATACTGTGAAGATGATTGTGAGAAACACAAAAGATGAGGGACAATGTGAAGATTGCAATGAAAAGCTATATTTCAGTGGCTTTGTGAAGATGAATATGAAAAACAGGTATATCAGAGTCAAAGTTAAGATGATTGTGGAGAAACTGTATATTAGGTTTGGAAGTAGTTACTGTAAAGACTGTTCAAAAGCCAAATTTTGTTTTGCTTCTGTTAAGAGAAATCATTTTTTCTTTTACAATTTAACATGTATGTTATTGGTATAAATCTAATTACTAAATATGCATTATATACTGTGCAATATGCCAGAATTACCAAACAATCCTTTATTGTTTCATTTTAAATATTTGTTAATTTTTATATGTGAGTTTGAAATTATAATTTTCAAGTTACTGTTATATGTATCACTGTGATGACCTAGAGTGTCTATATAAATTTTAGTACTGCCAATCACTTGATTTTAAAGCAATAGTGTGACTGATTAGCAGGAAATACAGGACTGCCCAGCGACCTAAATACCAAACTGAGAACTACAAAACACCAGTGCTGCTGATTCTGGGGTGAGAGGGATCCAAATTGTGTGGGACAAGGGTGTGTTCAACCCCTGGCCAAACAGATAGCCCACAGAAAAATCCCTGGGGACAGGCTACATTAGCTGTCATCTTAGGAAGGACTGTGGTAAATTCTGAAGCTTTGGGCCCTCACTGCTGGCTACTGCTTGCGGGATCCTGGACAGAAAATCTGCAGGACATACTTATAGCTCCAGGCTGTCATTGGATGCCTCCCCCAAGCCCCCATGCACTGCTTTCCTGATCAGGGATAGGGAGTGTACCGAGCTTAGTCTTGCCACAGGACACAAGCCACATTAGCTGTCTCCTCAGAAAAGAGTGTGGGACACCCAAGTACCTTTGAGCTCTTATCTATCTCAAACACCCAGCTGCTTGCTGGCCTAGACTGGATGGGTCACGGAGCAAGTATATATACCTTGTGGTGACAGGGCTGAATCCAGGCTCCAGCCACAGTCCGCATTAGCTGCCATCCTACAAACAACTTCAGGCCTTGGTCTGTATACACACACCACCTGAAACATACCACTCAGATGCAGCTAAGACACAAGGCAAGCCCATCGAGCAGAGACCAGCTTAAGCCATATTACTCATTAACTGCAATCCTCCTAGCAGCATCTGGCTTTGATATCATCACACCTACCTAAGCCTATTGGCCAGATCCACCTAGGTCATAGACTAGAGATTTGTGTAGGCCACACCCCACATTTGGTGCTGTTTCCTAAGAAGCTTGGAGCTCTAATCTCTCTCTGTTGGCCTTACCCAAATGGGGCCCAGAGAACCATCTGTAACACAGCAGATAAACAGAGAAAAAGGACTATAGCGTACCTGAGCAACTTTGGTCTTAGAAATATATCAGCTCATTCCTCCCCTGCCTGACTGAACTGGAGTACAGTCAGAGAACCCAGCTGAGGTGAGCTGGGTGAAAGCTCTAACACCCACTGTCCAACATCATAAAGAGGCCTCTGAGGAGCCCTAGCCAACAACCTTTGGGTTGGAGTTCTCATTACTTGCTCCCAATCTGCCTGGCCAACCTGGGACACAGATAGTAACCTCATTGGAGGAAGCACTAGGCCTGCTAACACCAGAGACAACCAGATGACTAGAGAACAGCGCAAGAAGACTAGCAACAAAACCGACAGCCATATAACAACAGAGGAAGCCAGTGATCCTAACACAGCAAGTCCTGGAGATATTAAAATCCATGAAATGCAAAAAGACAACCTTAAATCTGAGGTGATGAAAATGATAGAGGCTTTGAAAGAAGAAAATAAATCTCTCCAGAAACCAGAAAATTACACTCAATCAGATGAAGGAATTGACTAAATCCTATTAAAAAAAAAAAAAAAACTAGAGGAAAATACATCCAAAGGGATCAAAGAGATGAAGGAATTGAATAAATCCTATAAAGAATTACAGGAAAATTCAATCAAATGGGAGAAAATAATGAATAAGACTATTCAAGACCTGGAGAGGGAATTAGAGGTAACAAAGAAAACACAAGCTGAGGCCGTCTTAGAGTTGGAAAACACAGGGAAGAGAAGAGGAGCTATGGACATAGCTGTGCTAAACAATACAAGGAATGGAAGAGAGATCTCAAGTGTGGAAGACAGGATCAAAGTTATCAATACATCAGTCAAAGAAAATGTCAAAACTAAAATGTTTATGACACAAAACACCCAAGAAATCTGCGACACTGTAAAAAGGCCAAATCTAAGAATAAAAGGAATAGAAGAAGGAGAAGACTCCAAGCTCCAAGGCCCAGAAAACATTTTCAACAAAATCATAGAAGAAAACTTTCCCAAGCTAAAGGAAGAAATGCCCATTAGCTTACAGGAAGCCTGCCGAACTCAAAATCGATTTTACAAGAAAATAAAATCCTCCTGCCACACAATAATCAAAACATTAAATGTACAAAACAAAAAAGAATTTTAAAAGCTACTAGACAAAAAGGTCAAGTCACATATAAAGGCAAACCCACCAGAATTACACCTGACTTCTCAATAGAGACTATGAAAGCTTGAAGAGCCTGGAAGGAAGTCGTGCAAACATTAAGAGACCACAGATGCTAACCCAGACTATTATAACCAAAAAAGCTTTCAATCACCAAAAACAGTGAAAACAAGATATTCCATGACAAAACCACGTTTAATTAGTATCTAATCACAAATCCATCCCTACAGAAGGTACTAGAAGAAAAACTGCAACCCAAGGAATCTAACTACACCCAGGAAAACACAGGAAATAAATAACTCCACATCAACAAATCAAAAACACAGAAACACACACAGTCAACCACCATCAACATCAAAACAAACTAACAAACACTAGTCATTAATATCTATTAACATCAATGGGCTTAACTCTGCAATAAAAATGACACAGGCTGGCAGAATATTTGTGAAAACAGGATCCATCATTCTGCTGCATACAAGAAACACACCTCAGCAATAAAGAAAAACATTACCTCAGAGTAAAGGGTTGGAAAACTGTATTCCATGCAAACAGACCTAAGAAGCAAGCTGGAGTAGCGATTCTAGTATTGAACAAAATAGACTTTCAAACAAAACTAATCAAAAGAAATGGGGACAGTAATTACATCCTCATCAAAGGAAAAATATGCCAAGATGATTTCTCGATTTTGAATATCTATGCCCCAAACACAGGAGCACCCATCTTTGTAAAAGAAACATTACTAAAACTTAAGTCACACATCAAATCCCATACATTAATCATAGTAGACTTCAATACCCCACTCTTACCAATAGATCATCAAGACAGAAACTAAATGGAAAAAGAAGGAAACTAATAGATATCATGAAACAAATGGACCTAACTGATATCTACAGAACATTTCACCCAAACACAAAAGATTACACCTTCTTTTCAGCACCTCACAGAACCTTCTCCAAAATTGACCACATATCAAACCTCAATAGATACAAGAAAATTGAAATAAACCCTTGCCTTTTATCAGACGTCTATGGATTAAAGATGGAATGCAACAACAAAAGAAACAACCAAAAGTCTACAAACTTATGGAAACCGAACAACTCCCTACTCAATGACATCTGGGTAAGGGATGAAATAAAAAGAGAAATTAAAAACTTCCTAGAACTCAATGAAATGGAAGGTACAACATACCCAACCCTATGGGACACAATAAAAGCAATGTGAAGAGGAAAACTCATAGCACTATAAAGAAACTGAAGAGATCCCATACTAGCAACTTAGCAGCACACCTGAAAGTGATAGAACAAAAAGAAGCAGACACACCCAAGAGGAGTAGACGGCTGGAAATCATCAAACTGAGGGCTGAAATCAATAAATTGGAAACAAAGAAAACAATTCAAAGATAAATGAAACTAAGAGCTGGTACTTTGAGAAAATCAATGAGATTGACAAACTTTTAGCCAAATTAACTAAAAGGCAGAGGGAGAGTATTCGAATCAACAAAATTAGAAATGAAAAGGGAGACATAATGACAGACACTGAGGAAATCCAAAGAATCATCAGGTCTTACTTTAAAAAGGCTATATGCCTCAAAATTAGAAAACATAAATGAAATGGACAATTTTCTTGATAGCTACCAACTACCAAAATTGAATCAAGATCAGGTAAATGAATTCAATAATCCAATCACACCTCAGGAAATAGAGGCAGTCATCAAAAGTCTTACAACAACAACAACAACAACAACAACAACAACCACAACAACCAAGCCCAGGACCACATGGTTTCAGTGCAGAATTCTACCAAATCTTCAATGAAAAGCTAACACCAATTCTCTTCAAACTATTCCATAAAATAGAAACAGAAGGAACATTGTCAAACTTGTTCTCTGAGTCCACAGTCACCTTGATACTTAAACCACAGAAAATCTCAATAAAGAAAGAGAATTTCAGAACAATTTCTCTGATGAACATTGATGCAAAAACCCAATAAAATACTTTCAAACTGAATTCAAGAACACATCAAATCTGTCATTCATCATGACCAAGTAGGCTTCATCCCAGGCATGCAGGGGTGGTTCAATATATGGAAATCCATCAATTTAATTCATTATATCAACAAACTGAAAGAAAAAAAACACATGATCATCTCCTTAGATGCTGAAAAAGCATTCAACAAAATCCAATACCCATCCATGTTAGAAGTCCTGGAGAGAGCAAGGATACAAGGCACACACCTAAACTGAGTAAAGGCAATATACAGCAAGCCTATAGCCAACATAAAACTAAATGGAGAGAAGCTTAAGTCAATTCCACTGAAATAAGGGACAAGACAATGCTGTCCATTCTCTCTTTATCTCTTTAATATAGTACTTGAAGTCCTAGTTAGAGCAATAAGATAACTAGAGGGGATCAATAGGATATAAATCAGAAAAGAAGAAGTTAAGCTGTCACTATTTGCAAGTGATTTGATAGTTTACATAAGTGACCCTAACAATTCTATCAAGCAACCCCTCTATAGCTCATAAACACCATCAGCAAAGTGGCTGGATACAAAGTCAACTCCCAAAAATCTGTACCCCTCCTGTATACAAGTGACAAACAGGCTGAGAAAGAAGTTAGGGAAACAGCACTCTTCACAATGGCCACAAAAAATAGAAAGTATCCTGGTGTAACTCTAAACAAAAAAAGTTAAAGATTTGTATGAAACAAAACCTTCATATCTCTGAAAAAATAATTTGAAGATTTCAGAACATGCAACGATCTCCCATGCACATGGATTGAGAGAATCAACATAGTAAAAGTAGCCATCTTACCAAAAGCAATCTGTAGATTCAATGTAATTCTCATCAAAATATACACAAAATTCTTTACCCACCTTGAAAGATCAATTCTCAACTTCATGTGGAAAAATAGAAAACCCAGAATAGCTTCAATGATCCTGTACAATAAGAACTCTTCTGTAGGAATCTTCATCCTGGATCTCAAGCTATACTATAGAGCAACACTAATCAAAATAGCATGGTACTGGCATAGAAACAGGCTGCCTGATCAATGGAATCAAAATGAAGACCCAGAAATAATCCCATATACTTATTGACACTTGATTTTTGACAAAGAATCCAAACCCATACCGTGAAAAAATGATAGCATCTTCAATAAATGGTGCTGGTCTAACTGGATAGGTATATGTAAAAAAAAAAAAAAAAAAAGAAAATAGATCCATATCTATCACCCTGCAGAAAACTGAAGTCCAAATGGATTAAAGACCTCAAATTAAACCAGACACACTAAATCTGTTTGAAGAAAAATTGGGGAAGAACCTTGAGCTCATTGGCATAGGAGAAAACTTCCTGAACAGAACATCAACAACTCAGGCCCTAAGATCAACCACCAATAAATGTAACCTTATGAAATTGAAAAGCTTCTGTAAGGTGAAGGATACTGTCAACAGAACAAAATGACAGCCCACAGACTCAGGAAAGATCTTCAATAACCTGACATCAGACAAAGGGATAATATCCAAAGTATATAAAGAACTGAAGAAATTATACAACACCAAACCAAAAAATCCAATTTTTAAAATGAGGAACGGAACTAAACAGAGAATTCTCTTTAGAGGAATATCAAATGGCCAAGAAACACTTTTTAAAATGTTCAACATTTCTAGTTATCAGGGAAATGCAACTCAAAACACAACTCTGAGATTCCATCTTACTCCTATCCAAATGGCTAGGTTCAAAAACTCAGGTGACAGCTCATGCTGGTGAGGATGTGGAGAAAGGGGAACACTCCTCCATTGCTGATGGGAGTGCAAACTTGTACAACCACTTTGGAAATCAATCTGGTGCTTTCTCAGGAAATTAGAAATAATTCTACATCAGTAACCAGCCATACCATTCTTGGGAATATACCCAAACGATGCTCCACCCTACAAAAAGGATATTTGCTCACGATGTTCCTAACAGCTTTATTTATATTAGCCAGAATCTGGAAACAATGTAGTTGTCCCTCAACAGAAACATGGATAAAGAAACTGTGGTACATCTACACAACAGAATACTATTCAGCTACTAAAAACAAGGAAATCTTGAAATTTGCAGGCACCAGGAAGGAACTGGAAAAGATCATCCTGAGTGAGGTAAGCCAGACCCAGAATGATATATACTCACTCATAATCGCACATTAGCTACATAATTCAGGATAACTACACTACAAAACAGAGCCAGACACATCAACCAAGGACCATATATGATGTGGACCTCCCACTGCTTAGATGTAGTAGCACAGTCTCCTTGTGCATCCCATATCTGGAGAGTAGGGACTACTTCAGGCATGCACTCTGGCCACTGAACTTAGATCACTTTCCTCTGTCAAGATGGCCTTGCAAGGCTACAGAAGAAGAGGTTACAGCTAATGCAGATGAGACTTGATAGGCTGAGGTCAGATATTAGGAGAAGAGAGCTGCCTTGTCTAAGTACTAATGCAGAAAGAGAGAGGAATGAGGGAGGGAGAGCAGGGGGATTGGGAGACAACGAAGGAGGGAGCTACAATCAGGATGTGAAGAATTTAAAGTGCAGAATAAGCAGGTAACTTATATTGCTAATCCCACCATATCAGACTAGCTCTGAGACTGGCTGAAACGTGAATGTCTAGGCATCGACAATGCTTCTTGTTGGCTACAGAACCCCTATGAATTACTACTAGATGCCATTCTTCAAATAGCATGAATGAAGATTTATAGATATCTTCTTTTCCTGCTCATACAAAGAGCAGACACCCAACCTTAATTGTTCTGTGCATCACGCACGCCTTACACATTTATAATTCCAGGACTGTATAATGCTCATGGGAAATTATATGCTTTTAGAACAAAAGAAGCAGACACTGACATTGGAGCAGACCTGACAGGATGCATTCCTTGCAGCATACTGAACATTGACATCCTATTTGGAGAAAAGGGTTGAAAAGAAAGAAGGGAGATATAAAAATATATATATAGGGAAGATAGATCTGAAAGTCAATTAGTGAATCTACACCTCAACTTAATGCCTCAATTGTCACTCACAAGATATTTTTAATTCACTGGTATAGAATTTTGTTTATAGATGCAAAACAAGTTCTAGATACAGTGATATAGAATTCATATGTAAGATTATACTTCATAAACATTGTATATGTGTGTGTATGTATTTCTACTCTATATATGAGTTAGTGTACACATAAAACTCTATTATAATACAAGGCTTACTTCCAATGCTTTGAAAATGCTATAGCAAGCTGTTTAGGAGAAATAAGTTATAGAAATTAAATGTTAGTAGATTACATCATAGTCATATCAATTGCTAGTCTGTTTTTATCACAAGATGTACATTTTAGGTGCAGCAGATAGATATGACTCTAAAGAAAGACAAGGTCTTTGAAAACCCTATAGACATGCAGAATATGGCATTTCAAAGTGTTTTATTACTTTAAAGATTCATTGACAATGAGACAGGTTAACTCCTGGCAACACTCAGCCTACCTCAAGAGGATTATGAGAATCAAAGAACCTCCTTATGGAGATGACTTCAAATGTGGCAAACCTTTGCCCACTGGCAAAAGGTCATCATTTCTACCACAGACAGAATTCTGACTAAAAAAGGGGGGCAAACTTGGGTGCAGGCAGAGTTGACAGTCAAATTCTGCCAAGACAGAGTAAGCAAGTCCTCAGTACTTCCTGCTTCACAAATATATATGTCAGATATATTGGGACAGAAGGCTGAAGAATATGCTCCAATGTTATAGAAAGTTGTGGGTGACTATTGAGGTAGAAAACTGTCTTTGTCATGTTTTCATTTGGAAAGCTACTAACCTGCACTCCCGGCATACTCAGATAATCAAGTTTATTCCTTCTCAAGCCTCTCTGAGGGAATTGAAGACCAGGTAGCTTAGTTTTATAATGAAGCTTAATTATTTAGGAGTTAAAATGCTTTTAGGTCTAGGTAGGTGTTCTAAGTTGATAATGACAATATGTGATGGAGATTGATTTATATTCAGAAGTTTAGATGCACCAAGATAGGAAAGGTGTCTTCTTCAAGACTGTCAAATACAAATAGCCAAAACATTAAGAAGGTAACATTTATATAATTCCTAATTGTGTCATAGTTCTTCTTCCTATAGGTAATCTATTGTATATATGTGTAATAATATATAAATGTATATGCAAAACATAAAAAGAAAGAAAGAAAGAGTGTCAAGTTAAATAAGTAGGTATGCTGAACAACTGACATGTTTTAAAAATCATCTGCTGAGAATTATACATGATGCTTAGACTTGCATCATATTATCATAGATAAATAATGACATATTTATGCAATAAGGCAAAGCAATGAAGACATCACAGAAAAGATGTTAATAATTAATATGAAAGGGATTATAACTTCTTAGCTCTTACACTATTCTTGTGCATTATTGAAACAGAAGATGGTGTACTTAGAAACTTACATCTGTAGCAGACCATCTCCAAGTATCTTTAATCTGTGACAAAATAAAACTGAAAGGAATGGTGAAATTATTTCAGTAATATCATAGAATGAATATACTGCCTAATAATATATGGACTTGTGGTAAATTGTGTATATTAGAATGTTAGAAGGAACATAAAAATGTTATGAACATAATTTGTGCATGTAGATATCACATTTTAATGGTACCTAGATCATCACAATGCCTTTGACATCAAGAGTTCTTTTAATAGTTCACTTAAGGGGCTTAGTTTTACCAAGATAACAGCTTTTTCCTAATTTTTCATGATTTAGGGCTTCAATTACATACATCTACAAGTTTCTTTCATTGCAGTG
The DNA here is from genome assembly GCA_907169655.1 of Acomys percivali. NCBI lineage: Eukaryota > Metazoa > Chordata > Mammalia > Rodentia > Muridae > Acomys > Acomys percivali. The sequence continues at coordinate 11,836,644 of OU015748.1, forward strand.
CCTATGTTTCCATAATCATGAGAAACAATGGTGCCAGCTGTCATGTATCCTTATCTGTAGTGACAAAATCCAGAGCACATAATTTGGACTATTTAATGTTCTGCCATGCCATAGTGTTCCTGTGTTCCCATCTCTGTGAACACCATATAAGGATTTCCTTAATCTTGTTTCTTCATTGTCAACATTATGATGTTCAGCTCATCCAGACTACATCCTCTGAAAAAGTGACCATACAGTTCCCTGGTCTGTGTTGCTGAACTGCTCTGATATTTGTGGTTCACGTATAAGATAATCAAAATTTAAAGGTTCTATGAAAAACCACAGAATTAGTTGAATTATGAAGTACATGTAAAGGATGAAAAGAAATTCTCTAAGAATAAAATTATATATGGATAGAGAAAATGAAAATAGATTATAAAATGTATGTTAAGTGAATATATGAAAAACAAAGTTAAGATGTTATATATTTATAAGATCTCAAGAATCAGTAAAGAAATCCAAAGCAGAGAAAAAAAGGCATGAAAAGGTTATAAGAGTAAGTATCAATGTTTAGTATAAACATTAGTATAAATCCTTAAATTTATTAATAATGGAAGAATGTACATTCAATAAAACATAATTTTCATATTGCTTATCTGAAGATCCTCAATTTAAAGAAATAATTCATTGTAAGAGTTTTCTATTAACTTGCTGATTCTAAATTACACTCATTAATACATATGAAGTATGTGAAGATTACAGAGAGTTAAATTTTAAATTAATTACACCTAGGAGGAATTATCTAGACATTCCTTTTGGTTTTATAATGAATTAAACTGATAAAAATATTCTATTACATTATATTTAACAATAAATTTATGAAAAATTTTAATCTTATAACTGAATTTTCTGGTCATCAAGATAGTGACCAGAAAATTATATCTTTGTCTATCTATATTTATATCTATACCTATATATCTCTGCGTAGGGTGTGTGTGTGTGTGTGTGTGTGTGTGTGTGTGTGTGTGTATGTGTGTGTCTGTGTTTATGCCTCCTTTTCATCATTCACTTATCTGTTGATGGATAGCTAGGATTATTCTATTTTTCTTTTTACTGTGACACATAGGTCAGTAATAATCATGCATGTGAAAATACATCTGTGCTGCAATGAAATACCATTGCTAAAACAAGTTGGGGAATAATGGGTTTATTCTGCTTCAACTTTCACATTGCTGTTCATCACCAAAGTAAGGCAGTACAGGAACTCAGTCAGGGCAGGAATCTGGAGGCAGGAGCTAATACTGAAGCTATGGAGGAATGCTGCTTACTGGGCTCTTCACATGACTTGCTCAGCCTGCTTTTTATAGAACTCAGGATTACCAGCCCAGTGATGCCACTAACCACAAGAGGCTGCCCTCCCCCATTAACAACAAATTGAGGAAATGCCTAACAGCTGGACCTCATGGAGGCATTTCTTGAACTGAGTCTTTTTCCTCTCTGATGGTTCTCGCTTGTGAATAATTTAAATAAAACTAGCCAGTAAAATTGATGCCTTGTCAAGTTGACACACAAATTTATCACTTTTCAATTAGAATCTTTCCTTTTCCACTTATTGCCATAATTTCACATTAATATTAATATCAGAATATAAAACATAAATATATTTAAGTTTCATAGTTTTTATAAATCCAAACATATTAAATGTTCAGTCTCTTCAAAATATCTAGTCTCTTTTTAAAAATCCAAAGTCTGTTTTAAAAGAACAAAGTCTCTTAGCCTTTGAGAAATCAAAATTAACTTAAATTCTTTCTTCAAGAGAGAAAATCCAGGGCACAGTCATAATATTAATGTAGCAAAACAAAATTTCAACAGTGTAAATAGCTCAATGTCCAGCTATCTGGGATTCATTCATGTACTTCTGGGCTCTTCCAAGTGGCTCAGATTACTTCTCCAGCTTGATCTTCTGCACAACCCACCCCATGTCTTCTAGACTCCATATGGTGTTATTTTTAACAAAATCTCAAACATTCAATTTTATCAATAAAGATCCAAGAACCAGATGCTGGGGTGAAAGAGGCAGAGAAAGCACCCAGCTGACCTTTCTCCTCAACCAAAGTCACAAAAGGAATCTTTTTTCTCTCGTGCAGTCTCAACCTTCTTCAGACTCAATGCAGTGATCCTATGTCCATTTCCAGTCAACTGATGGCTTTCTCTGCCTCTTGACCTATGCTTGACTTTATTTAATCCTGTTTACAATATTCAAGCAGAAAGCTCTTGGATTAAAGGTGCATTCTAGGGTTGATCCAGAACACAACTAGAAACAGTTTTTTTCAGCAAATCTCAATCCACAATCCCAATGTTCATAGTGTGATCAAACATCCTGCAACATTATGGCTCTGCTCTGCAGCTGATGTTGTTCTTGGTGGTCCTCAAAACCAGTATCCTTTGGGAGACTATTACACTATCAAGTTCAGCTGCCAGCAGGCAGTACAACCTTCAACACTTCTAGAACACAGCTTCTGTGTCCTAACCCTGTGAAAACACTTCCCCAAAGATTTCACCTTAAGGTTGCTGGTCTCTTCTTAATCACAGATGATTTTTCTGTGTCATATGACCAGAAACATATACATACACACAGAGATATTAGAGAGAGAGAGAGAGAGAGAGAGAGAGAGAGAGAGAGAGAGAGAGAGAGAGAGAGAGAGAGAGAGATGTCCAGTTGAGTTTTTGTTTCTCTCTGAAATTTCTCAAGTCAGGACCCCATCTTCTGCACTGTTATCAACATTTTTATCATCAGAATCCCTACAGAGCAGTTCATTAAACCGTCAACACTCAGTGGCTTTTCTAGTTCAAAGTTCAAATATCCTTCCACAATTCTTCCCAAAATAACATGGCCAGATCTGACACTGCAATATCCAACTACCGTGGTACCAATTTCTGTCTTAGTTAAGGTTACTATTCTATGATGAAATTCCATGACTAAAAACAGTTTGAGAAGGAAAGGCTTTATTTCACTCACAGTTCTGTGTAACAGAGGGCAGGAACTCATGCAGGTCAGAAAATTAGAGACAAGAGCTGAGGTGGAGGCCATGGAGGAGTGCTGCCTACTGGCTTGTTTCACTGGCTTGTAAAGACTGCTTTCTTATGGAACCCAGGCCAACCACCCTGGATGTGGCACCACCCACAGTGGTCTGAGCTCTCCCTCATCAATCAGTAATTAAGACAATGACATACAGGTTTGATTAAAGCCCTATCTTAATCAGACCTTTTTAATTAACTGAGCTGCCCTCCACTCTTAAGACTAGCTTGTGTCATGTACCTGACAAGTATAGAAGGTATTCACTGCAATTAATATGCCCAGCAGTATTTTCTTGTTTACTGCTGATGATTATGTGAATTTAGTATCAATGTTGTTGATACTCAGAAATTCAGCACTCAACAATAATTATAGCCACATTGACTTAGAAAATGGAAATTTATGTTCCATATACTGTGCACAGCTTTTATATTTTGTCACCATGACTGCCACAGTCCACAAGTAAATTGTGCTATAAAATAATATGTGTGAAGACACACAGAATTATATTTTCCAATGAATGATTCATTATGTTTGTGTAACTATTAAAATCTTCTGTTTAATAACTTACAAAATATTGATGTATTTTACTGATCTTTCAATAATTGCTAAATACAACCTTTTGTTAAGAGTAATTTCTGGAAAGAAAAATAGGATATTTAATAGTTACAGGCTCAGAATGAAGATGTGACTATAACTCTAATATATATTTTGTTATTCTTCAGAGTTCTGTTAATACTAAGACATGAATGTGAAGTGAATGTAAAGGTGAAAAAGATCAGAGTTCACAAACCTACCACGTACCATGCTGCCTATCTTTAATTTGTCCTCTCAAATATAGATGGATAAATGTATTTGCTAGCTACTTCTCTATTTTTCTGATGTGACACCATAACCTAGACAGATAATAAAGAAAGAATATATTTGGGAGCTTTATTACAGTCAGCGAGTAAGTCCATCTTCATGGCAAGGAGTATGGGAACAGGCAGGAACAACAGTAGAGCAGCAGTGGAGAGTGTATATTCTAATCTGAAGGCAGCAAGGAGAAGGGGGAAATTGAGCTGTGCAAGGGATTTTTTAAACCTAAGGAAAGAGCATTGCCATCATACACTTCTTCCAACAAAGCCACATTTCCCACTTCTTCCTAAATAGTCCACTACACAGGGATCAAACATTCAAATATAAGAGTCTGAGGAGGCACTGCTCAGTAGAGCCACTACAGTTGTAATGATGGCTGTATTTACAGGTTAGAAAAAGGAAAACCAGAGGTTTGCATATTGCCGTAGTCATCTTGGATGAGTAGTCTCATTTTGTATGATGTTGTTGGATAATATGAAATTTGTGATTCTCATAGGGAAAATAATTAGCATTGCAATGTTTTGTTTATTATTTCATTGCTTTTCAACAGCTTTAAATTTCTGTTTATTCAATTTTGAACACTTTATTTCCAGAAGTTAAAAATTTTTATTTTTCATTAATTATTTCGAGCTTTTCTATAAACATTTCCATTTCTATTTTACTATTATACTTATTTGGTTTCTTCTGTTATGCTTAGCATTTTCTGTAAGATGTTTTATTTAATTTCTATTTTATATTATTGTAATTAAAACAAAACATCCTTTTCATGTAGATTTTATATAATTTACAATAAAAAACATTTGTTTGTAAGTCTAGCTGACTCCTGCTTTTGGATAAAATTATTCTAGAACATTAAAACCATACACATACACACAAAAAAGGCCTTCAATCATTCAAGCACAATAAATGCATTGAGACAGTTTTGCACTTGTTTATTTGTTCTGGAAGTCAGCCAAATTAACTTGTAATACTAAATAACCACAGATGTCAATGCAAAGTAATTCAAAGTGACAACATATCAGTTTAAAGTGCATGCTTGGCAGTAGGTGTTACACTTTGGCTTCATTAGGGTCAAGCCAAGCATTCTGTTCTAGGAGTCCTTAATTTTCAAAATGAACAGCAACATTTACAAACCAAATTGCTCTACCAGCTAATATTATATCATAGGTGACAGATTTTGTTCAGAAATAAGGCAAATGACCTTTGATTTAATTGTCATAGTATCAACTATCTGCTAATTATTTCAGCTATGTTTCCCCTTTGCCTTCACCTCAACTACACAGTTCATGTGGGAAAAAAATATTGCTATTAAACTTTCACTAAGTAAATGAATGCTTTTCCTAATGTCACAAAATAATAATTGGAGCTATTTTTATTAATTAAATTTGTGCTTTGATAATTTCATGCATGTAAATAATTCATATGCTTGCTCTCCCTGGCACCAGTTAGAGGCCCCATTCAGTTCCAACCAAGACAGATTCAAGACTTTAGGTTTTATTTTTATTTTGTGACCAATTCTGTTTAACTGGGTGTAGAGTTTTAATTCCAGCAAAATGGGTACTCTGGCGAGGAATCACATTTAAAGGCCTAGGTCTGTGTGATCCAGCTGGAATGCAGATACACCCTTAGTATACAACTTTAATTCCTCTGGCTGGAATTTAGCATACCACTTTAATGCCAAACAATGCCCTCTGAGGGCAGAAAGATGATGAGTCAGAGAAAGCTTTAACAAAATCGTTCGTGATAGGAGTACACCCAGCTCTCAGAAGAGTCAGGAAAGGGGGGCTCCTCTAGAACCGTGAAGGGAGAGTGGAGTTGATATAGATGCAGTTCAGTTGAATGTTGTTGAGTTTGGTTGAGTTTGTGCAGATTCCTGTTTGTGAGGCACTGTTTGTGCAGTCAGTGCAGTTCAGTTTGTGGAGCTCTGAGGTTGGCTTCCAAGGATAACAAGTCAGAAGGACCAGAGGGGTGGAGCAGATGTCTGGAGCTCCACAAGGAGACTATCAAGGCTGGCAGATCTTGCTAGGCAGGGAAGGGGACTCGGTGGGGGTGGGGAGGACTGCACAAACTGATGTACCAACCAAAGACATTGCAAAAAGGGAACCTAGACCCTCTGTTCAGATGTAGCCAATAGACAGCACATTCTCCACCATGGGGTAGGGGATGGGGGAGAGCCTGGACTGGACTGCCTCTCACAAGAACGTTGGTGCCCTGCCCATGACTTGATCACTGCCCCTTGGCAGAGAGGCCCTGTGGGAACACAGAGGAAGGTCCGTGTCCCAGGTTGCTGAGTCGTGTCAGGAGCAGGTGAAGAAAGCTTCAAGCCAAAGCCTGCTTGTTAGTGCTCCCCACACTCTTCCTTGAGATGGAGAAAAATACAGATTAGAGCCCATGTTCAGCTCAGCACTGTTTGGTTCATTGTCTTTGTCCCAAATGGGCCAGGCCAGTGAGGAGCAGGTAGAGAGAGCTTCAAGCAAAAAAACTGCTCAGGTGCCCTACAGGCCTCTGTGAGATGGATGACAATAGGGGTTGGAACCCAAGCCCCTTGCTGCTCTGCTGGATTTGCTCTCTGTGTCCCAGTTGGACCAGGCAGGTGAGGAGTAGGCTGATAGAGCTCCAAGCTGACAGCTGCTTTAGTGCCCCACTGGCTTCCTTAGGATGGTGGACAATGTGGTACATCTATAATTCTTTAAAACACAGAATATTTAGTTGTGAAATTTAGTACAACTTTTAACCTATTCAAGATTTCTCTGGTAATACCTATAAATAAAACCTCCACAGCTTATCCTAATCATTACTGACCAAAGTATCATAAAAAGTTAAGAAATTAATTTTAAGTTTAGTTTACTGCTATTTACCTAACATCCTTTCTTGAAATATATTTTTTTCTTCATCCCCCAATTTTCTGAGCAGTTTGGCTATTTAGTATAATTTGCTTTCTGTGTTTATACTCTTTACATGTACAAGTTTTATTTTTCCATTAATGCTTGCCCTTATATGTGGAGAACAGAAGTCAGTATACAGAGCCTTTCTCAGGCACCAGCTAAGAAGAAGGAACTGGGCAGGGAACTCCAGGGTCATTCAGGGACTGCTTCCCAGCACCAGATGTATACAAGGGCACCAACCCACCACTGCACCTGGTTCTTTCCATTTGGGATGAGAGCCCTAACTCAGAACTATGAGGTAGGGACTCTATTAAACTGACTAATATCTATATACTCTCCTTAGAGGAGAGCATATGAGTTCTTTTTATTATTAATAATTGAAAGTAACCTTTAATTGAAAACTACTTTAGAACAGGTTCAGATTTAGAAAAAATCATGTGAGGGTGCTAACAATTCTCAAATACCTCTTATATCTGAAACTTAGCTTATTCATTAATAAGAAGGCATTAGTGTGTTCATTGTGATAATGTAGAACGGACATATCATTATGTAAGAGCTCTAGTTTACAATAAGGTCCAATATTTATGGTACATTGCTGCATAGTTGTGTGGGTTTTACCCATGGAATGCATATGTATTGTATATAACATCATTTATAGGGAACTGAAAAGAACTGTGCTTTTCTTAGTCACACTCTCTCCTCATGCATTGGTATCCATTGTCATTTTCATTGTCTGTATTATTTTGCTGGTTCCAGCATGCTGTATATTTACATTCTACAGCTATTTCAGAAGGACTCTCTTCATAAGAAAGTGTGCATTAACTTATCATATTTCTTCATTTTTTTGGAGCTCATTTATTTTTATCTCTAAATGCTATTCTATTTGTATTTGTACCATGGTTATTCACTTGCCAACTGTAGGGAATTAGTACTTGCACTTTTGATAGTTTTATATAAAGTTGAGAAAAACATTTATCTGCATGTTTTGTATGGACACATTTTTCATTTGGGTAAATACATAAGAGTGTGATTACTGGGACATTCAGCAAAATTATGTTTACCTCTATAATAGAGTTCTGAATTCTTACAAAGTGATTTGAATTTTTTCATTCCCACAAAAAAGCATGAGAGTTTGTATTTTTCAACATCCTTATAAGCATTAGTGTTGCTCATATTTTAAGTTTTAGCTATTCCAGTAAATATTTAGTTATGTCTTTTTGTTTTAATTTAGTCTTCCTATTACTTGAGAATATGGGCTTACTTTGAACATATATATTTGCTTTCTTGAGCCATTTGCTAAGATATTTTGCCAACATTTCAGTTGGTCATTTTCTTATTTCTAAATTTAAGTGTTCTGTGTGTATTGTAAACTCAATGACTTTATCACAAGATTATTTGAAAATATGTTCTTCCCTTTTGCTTTATAGTTTCATTCTCCTAAAAATGTGTCACAGGGACTTAATTAATAATTTATGATAACATCCTATTATAATTGCATGTATTCTTTAGTTGAATTAACTCATTATGATTGTTTAAATGAAAGTGTCATTCTTAAGCTCATATAGTTTAATTATTTGTTACTTGGGTGTAGAACTCTTTGAAAGGTTTAGATGGGTTAGAAGGTGTGGTCTTGTTGGAGAAAGTAGACACTGAGATTTCAAAACCCGTGCCAAGCCTATTCTCTTTCTAAGGCTCTGTCTCTTTCTCTCTGTCTGTAGATCAAGACAGAACTCTCAACTACTTCGCTAGCACCATGCCTGTCATGTCTCCCAAGACAATCCTTATATGATGATAATGGACTTAGCCTCTGAAATTGTAAGCACACCACCAATTAAATGTTTTATCTTATAACAGTTGTTGGTCATTGTGTCCTTTCCCATCAATAGAACAGTTCCTAAGACACTTACAGTGGTTTGTCTGATACTGTGAACAAAACCAAAGCAATTTAGGCTTCCCCTTGGCTCATTTCCTATTAGAATTCAAACTGACCCCATGGAACTTGAAACTGCTGTACAATTAGAGAGTTCTTAGCTTCCATAATCATGTTACTCATTTCTCTATTTCCCTCTAACTTTCTCCATGCATGCACTGCATATATATTTTTATACTGTTGTCAAGAGACATAATGACAATGGAAATTTTTAAAAGGAAAACATTTAATTTAGTTAGGGCTGGCTTACAGCTTTGGAAGTTTATTTTGTTATCATCTAGGAAGGAAATGTGGCATCAGGCAAGTAGATATAATGCTGAACAGGTAGTTGAGAGCTCTAGATCTGAATCCACAGGCAGCAGAAAGGGGCATGAGCTGCCAGGACTGGGAGACCTCAAATACTACCCCTCAGTAACAAACCTCTTCCAACAATGCTACCTTTACTTCAACAAGATCACACCCCCTTAATAATGCCACTCCCTATAGCCAAAATGTTAAAAAAAAAAAAAACATGAGTATATTAGGGGAAGAAGAACATTCCTTATCACACCATCACAACACATACATACAACTGGTTCTCTGATTACTTAGATGTAAATTCCATGATGATTCTATTTTCAGTACTAAGGGTATTTAAACAATGAATGTTAAGATCTCACAATAGAGATTAGTGAAATTACACTGAACACTCCAAATTCATATCATATAAGAGTCATACATATATTTTCAATATGTTTTAGAAAATTAATCGTTATAATAAAATTGAATTATTGACACTACTGTTATATGAGATAATGTGGAAAAAGATGGAAACAAAGAGGTAAAGTCTGTGCAGAATGTCTTCATATGTAACATAAATTCCTTCAGGGATATCCTATAGTGACCCTTGTCTGTCAAAGTTAAAGAGCAAATACTTCTAAAAGTAAATCTACATCTGACTGAATTATAATATCATTTGGATTTCTAGCATTAAAAGACATATTGTTAAAATATAACATGCTGATTTTGAGGAGGTACAACTCTGAAAGTGGACCTGGGGTAGGCATACATATACGGGCTATATAATTTGCATCAAACCAGCACAAATATCACCAGGCAACTAAGGAATTTTGAGAGTAGCAGAAATAGTCTTCCCCAGGGAAGAGTTTGCAATTGCCTACTTAATGTATGTAGTGGATATAAACATGTTTTTGTTTTTTATCCCAAGTGTGGGATTTGAAACAAGGGTGTGTAGTGTTTGTACACTGGAAATAGACTTGTGAAAGAACATTTGGTGTTTGTCCACTAGAAGAGAGGCATGGTCTATGGCATATATCTGTGCCAAAAATCAGAGTCTTGGTTCTTTAATTTTTGCATTATTTGGCTGTTTAATCACTTTGCTTTGAGGTGCTCTGAGAGAAAAATACTCCAGAGAAGCTTTGAGGTTCTGGCCGCTGTGGTTATAGTCAATTTTGCTGAATTACTGCTTTACTGTTTGATGGGTCTACTTGAAACCTGATAACAAAGAATGGAATAACTCCAAAGAAGTGAGTCTAAAAATGTCCACTTCTCCCGTCCCCAGTCACCTCTTTTCTACCTAGGGTATGTGTGTTGTTAGGGAGGTATAGGCATTAAAGAACCCCCAAATCAAGTAGATTGGTAAAAGTTCTAAGCCTATAAATACAAATACTAAGCCCTTAACACACAAATTCTTGTAACATTTTATGGATTGGACAGATAGTATTTAAATATGTACATGTTTTAATTGATGAAAAAATAAGACATGAAGTTGAAGAAGATCAAAGAGGGGTCTATGAGGAAGGATAAAGTGAGATAATAGAAGAATAAATAGTGTAGCTGTAATATAATTTCAAAAATTAAAATAAAATATCGGGGACAGTAAAAGTTATCCTCCTATCTCCAGCGGAAACTGAAACTCCTGTGGTCTGAAGTAATTAACCCTGCACTGACTAAAGATAAAGTAATGGCTTCCATCAAGAATGTTGCTTTGAAAAATTCAAGATGATTCTTCTGAGGCCCTACCTGTAACTCCCCCCTGCGTTTTGTTTTACTGAGTATTAAATTCTGGCAGACATCTAAATGTGAGAGATACACATGGCCCCTGAGATGTTACATTATACTCCAATGGGCTATTTGATTTTACATATTTATGAAGACAGAAATCCAAATGACTTGTATGGGAATAGATAACATTTGTGTGAGAAGTTGTGGAAGGTAGTAAATTGATGCAATTAGATCTACTAAGCAGGTATTTTACACACGGTCTAGCAACTCAGCGAGTTCACGAAGGTGTTATCACATTTTTGGAAGATTGGCTAAAAGACTGACAGAATGATTGCGTAGATAAGTGAGTTGGAAATGTCAAAGTTTCTAAAGTGAATGGAGAAAGACTCAAGAGTGTAGAGAAATTGAAATGTTAGTATGAATTCTATGAAATTCATGACTTAATTGGAAGCATAAAGAAACATTTTTATGATTGGAAAAATTAAATTGTTAGACCATATTTCTGGTATATTTATTATCTATGACAGTACATGCTCAAGGAATCATAGTCAATGAGTCTAAAAATTCTGCTAATAGTAAAAGAAGTAACTATTTGTTATGATAATGAGTCAAATGGAGCACTTAACATGTAAAGAAAGAGAGCGTGGTTATTGGTTCACATCATGAATATAGTCATACGACTAATCTGACTTAAACAGATAAATGTCTATGGATAATCAACCATAGTGGTTTGGTAGTGAAATTCCCCATTTTCTAAGAAAAAAAAAAAATCTTCTAGGACTAGCACAAGGAAAGATCAGCAGATCTTGAAAATGCAGTGTACTTCTGATCTTGAGGCACTTTTCTAACATAGGACTCTGAGTGACAGAGAACTGACACAGTCCTCTTTGAAACAGAGTAAGACTATCATCATCAAGAAAGACATTAACATAAACTTATATTGTCACTCCTCTAGCCTTTCTCCATGAGGACCTTTGGATTTTTATCAATGTATCTCTGTTCTACAGATGAACGGCTCAAACTTTCAGGGAATGCTGAATACTCATTACTTATTGATATTTTTATCAAGAGACCCAGAGTTACACTCTTATCTTCAACTGAGTTCAGGTACCTACAGAGACTAGGCAGTAAATAAAGAGTTGTATCACTTCATCTCTAGTTAGAAACTCTGTGCTTTGGAGCCCACATTGGTAAGAGTCTCCAGTCTCGCACATATTATTGGAACTGATAAAAAGAACGGACAGCATGAGCTTCACACTTTTTTCTATCTTGTGGAATGAGACTTTCTACAATAGGCCAAGACAAGAACATGGAAATTCCAGTGTGTATATAATTAAGAAAATAATTCATTCTTTTAAAAAATAAATTTTATTAATTTATTCATATTACATTTCAATTGTTATCCCATCCCTTGTATCCTCCCATTGCTCCCTCCCTCCCATTTTCCCCTTACTCCCCTCCCTTATGTCTGTGGCTGAGGTGGACCTCCTCCCCCTGTATATGCTCATAGGGTATCAAGTCTCTTCTTGGTAACCTGCTATCCTTCGTCTGAGTGCCACCAGGCCTCCCCATTGTGGGGACGTGGTCAAATATGCAGCACCAGAGTTTGTGTGAAAGTCAGTCCCCACTCTCCACTCAACTGTGGAAAATGTACTGCCCATTGGCTAGATCTAGGTAGGAGTTCAAAGTTAACTGGATGAATTGTCCTTGGCTAGTGCCATAGGTTGAATAGGACCCCTGGGCCCAGATCTGACTATCATAATATTCTTCTTGTAGGTTTCTAGGACCCTCTCCCATGCTTCTCCCACCTAGAGTCCCAATAGGATGTCCTCCCCTCTGTCCCAGTTTCCTGGTAAGTGAAGGCTTTCGTGGGACATGCCCCTTGGGTTAGTATGCAGATATAAGTGAGTATATACCATTTGAGTCTTTCTGCTTCTGGGTTAATTCACTCATTATGATCATTTCAAGCTCAATCCATTTGTCCACAAATTTTGGGAATTCTTTGTTTTTAATAGCTGAGTAGTATTCCATAGTGTAAATGTACACAGTTTCTTTATCCGTTCTACTGAGGGACACTTAGGCTGTTTCCATGATCTGGCTATTATGAATAAGGCTGCTATGAACACGTTTCAGCAAATGTTCTTGTTGTGTGCTGGAGCATCTTCTGGGTATATTCCAAGAAGTGGAATAGCTGGGTCTTGAGGAAATCCCATTCCCAGTTTTCTGAAATAGCGCCAGAAAGATTTCCAAAGTTGCTGTTCTAGTTTGCATTCCCACCAACAATGAAGGAGTGTTCTTTTTTTGCCACATCCTCACCAGCATGTGGTGTCGTCTGAATTTTTCCAAATAATTCATTCTTGAAGAAGTTGTATAGCACACTGCTATGATCAGAATCTGAAAGGGGCTAGAATGACCCTTTCTACCACATTTGAACTAGATATTCTTGTTTGGCCATTAAAAGGAACATATATTTGGACAATGATAGTGATTATGGTAAACTTTTCCGGATAATGATTGATTTGAAGTTGATATGTAAGGTGTGTTTTTAGTATTTGAACAGATTAACACATTCACAAGCACTGACTACTAAATAGTGGTATTTAAAAATGTATTTTTTCAAGGTCTTTCAGTGAGGCACGCAAGATAGATTCATCTTATAATGGCATAAAAGTCATTGGTCAGCACTGTACTACTTCAAGGTCTGTCCTCTATCCAATGTTATATCAAAAAGAAAACTCACAGGGGGACTGATTGTGTTTTCTTTTCATAAAATTTCACACTTGTCAATTGCAACTGTGATATTATTCTGATAAGACCTAGTGGCAAGATGAAGCAACTAATCTATATTTTTATAAGACCACTCCTGAGCATGCCAAAGGCATTTGTTCTTTCTTTTACTGAGATAACCTTGATTGGAGTTGTTCCTTGACAATTTTATGCATGGATATTGTGTGACCAGTAAGCTGTGAAACAAGAGTGAGCTTCAGGCATTTCCAAACCCTAAAAATCTTGTCTTCTTCCTTGGCTTGGCCTGTGTGTCCTGACACATGTATCCTTAGGGCCACCCTAGTAGCCTCTGCCACCTTTGAAGTGGTCATATAACCTGGAAGACAAGTTACAGGTTAAATCTCCACAATGATGTACCTTCACCCTGAAAGTCTCTACTCACTCCCCAAGGGTTTAAATAAGCTTTCTTCCCTTCAATTAAATACGCTGTATCACTGAAGCTGTCTCCTGAGAAAGCTGTTTCTCATGCACTGACCAGCCCACCAAGATTCTGCGTGGATCCCAACCGTAGGCTAAGCCTCAGTCCCTCCAGTGTACCTAGGTACAGAACAAGACTAGATATACCAAAAGAGGGGTGTGGACATCACGGCAGCTGTATAGAGCTCATTCCTATTACAAAAACCCACATCCTCTGTTATCTAACTCTCATCCTTCCTAATTATTCCTCCCCAATACAATACCTTTTCCACACTCAAATTTTGCGCTATTTTTGACAATTGAATTGCTGTTATGCTATTTTGATATTTTAATAGCATTTCCATCTTTGCTTATATTAACCAGGGCTCATTCATGTATTTTTCTCAATAGTTTCTTCAAATTACTCACTATAGTTATTTTTAGTATATGGCATAGTAATTATGAGATTTACACGAAAATGTTCCCAAGTACTCTGTTTATCATATTTCCTCAGCCTGTTTTTTTTTTTGTCTAGAAATAATACTTGTAGTGTTTTTATTTACTACTAGACATTTATATACAGTGATAAAAAGCACATACTTAAAGGAACAGTTTATTTTCTTGAAATGTAAATAGTTCAATTTTTGCTTAAATGGTTGATTATAGAATTTATTTTTTCAATTATTATTGTATTTTTCATTACTTAGAACAATTTAAATTTAAATATATTTTATCATATATATATATATATATATATATATATATATATATATATATATATGCCATTCCAGGCTCTTGCAACCCTTCTGTTCATTGGTCAAAAAACAAATGGACAAATATGCAATATAACAACAAAGTAAGACCCAAACCAACAAAACAATATTAATTAACACAAAAAAGAAAACAAACAAAGTTTCATTAACTAAAAATGTATGCAAACAAACAAACAAACAAACAAACAGTGAGGTGCATTATATGTTAGTTAATTGCTCCTGAACACAAGAACTGTCTTGTAGTGGTTGATATACTCAGAGTCATTGTATTGTAGAAAAATAATTTTCCCTTTCCCACTAGACATAAATGACAGTTTAGCTGTTAATTTTACTCTAGGTTTTCCTAGAGTAATTGGACAACACAAAACAACTGAAAGAAAGGAGCTAAGATACAGTAAAAGATTCAGAGACCAATGGTTGACACACTCAGGAATTCTGTAAAAGCATTGAATTGGAACCTATAATATATACCCAGAGGACCTGGGGCAGACTTTGCTGGCTCTGTACATGTTAATTCAATCTCCATGAGTTTATAAGAGCTCTGCTCATTTTAATTTAGATATATGGTGTTTTCTTCAAGACCTTTATCCCCTCTGAGTCATATACACTTTCTACCTCTCTGTGTGCTTGTATGGTCTAGCAGGGCACAGATTTGATGGAGACATCCCATATAAGGCTGAGTGTTGCACAGTCCCTCACTGTCTGAGTAGCGTCCTGCTGTGGTTCTCTATGTTTCTACCATCAGTTGCAAGAGGATGCTATTCTGGTGATGGCTGAACAAGGCACTGATCTACAAGTATAACAGAATATTACTGGAGTCATTTTACAAAAGTCACTGAATGTATAAGTGAAGGCTCTATGTAGAAACAGCTAAATATCTCACTGTTCAATGAGTTATGTAAGTGTTGTCTTCAGCAAGGAAACCTTGTTTTCATTTTATGGAGAAAAACCTCTAGCCTAGGCAACAATCACGGTTGTTTGGAGGTTACCATGGATATTAGCTTTGGCGATTACCATGGAGACGTTGGCTATTTGGTCAATTACATTTAACCCAATCCCAGTCTAGATGTGTGTATATATATATGGTTTCAGTTGTATTGGGTTTTTACACTACCTATTAAATACTCTTAATTTTGCTGTCTCTCCTTGAATTTTTTTCCAAAATTTGATTTTTGTTATGTTTTTTTCACTTTACATCCCCATTGTAGACCCCTCCCTCATTGCCTTCCAGTCCCATCCTCCCTCCTTCATCCTTCTACTTCTTCTTCTAGTCCTTGGAAAGGGAGAGCCCTCCTCCCCTGACATCTGACCTCAGCCTATCAAGTCTCATCTGGACTGCCTGTATCCTCTTCCTCTGTGGCTAAGCAAGGCTGCTCTGCCAGGGGGAAGTGATCAATGTGTGGGGGCCAGAGTCCATGTCAAAAGTAGTCCCTACTCCCCATATTATGGACCCCACAAGGATACTGTGCTGCTTATCTACTACATCTGATCAGAGAGTCTATGTCCTTACCATGTATGGTCCTTGGTTGGTGCATCAGTCTCTGCACCACCCCCGTCCTCTGCCTGGATTTATTGACTCTATTGGTCTCCTTGTGGAACTCCTGTTCCTTCACGTCTTTCTATCCTCCAACTCTTACATAAGACTCCCTGTGCTCCACCTCAAACTTTGTGGGTCTGAGCATCTGTTTTAATCTCCTGCTGGGTGGAGTCTTTCAGAAGACCTCTATTGTACTCTTCAAACTATTCCACAACATATACACAGAGGATTATTATCAAACTCATTTCTTGAGGCCACAGTCACCTTGATACCTAAACCACACAAAGATCAATAAAGAAAGAGAATTTCAGACCAATTTTCTTTATGAAGGTTTATGTAAAAATACTCAGTAAAATACTCACAAAATGAATCCCAAGAACACACTGAAAGTATCATTCACTATGACCAAGTAAGCATCATCCCAGGCATGCAGCAGTGGGTCAATATATGGAAATCCATCCATGTAATCCATCAAATAAACACACTGAAAGAAGAAGAAGAAGAGGAAGAAGAAGAAGAAGAAGAAGAAGAAGAAGAAGAAGAAGAAGAAGA
>OU015748.1:11853430-11870779 GCA_907169655.1 Acomys percivali
AAGAAGAAGAAGAAGAAGAAGAAGAAGAAGAAGAAGAAGAAGAAGAAAAAGAAGAAGAAAACACACAATCATCTCCTTAGATGCTGAAAAAACATTTGACAATATCCAATACTCATTCATGTTAAGTCTTGGAGAGATCAGAAACCTCATTTTAAAAGAGCTAACTGGAACCCCCAGTGGAATACTTACTCTGCCTTCTCAGGTGAAACTGATAACCTCAGGCCTTGCCCTAAAGGCTCTAAGTCATGGCTGAGAGAGAAGTGAGGTCTTTGATTTCAAAGTCCCTCTCTTCCCATTCGCTCCCCTATTCCTCAGAAAAGGGTAGCACCTTCCCACCCCCCACCCTCGCATGCTCCACTCTACCATCCCCCACCCTCCCCATCACCCTCAGCTCCCACCCTCCACCTCCTGCCCACCCACTCCAAATCATCAAGTCACATCAGGTCTCAGCAAATCGTTTTCTGCAACTTGTCAAAGTGGTCCCGCGAAAGGGAAATAACCAACAAGAAGACAGCAGAGTCCATGTAAGAGAAGCCACACTCCCCTTACTAGATGACCTACACGAAGCTTGAGCTGCCCATTGTTGCATTAGTATAGTGGGTCTAGCTCCAGTCCATGTAAGGTCCTTGCTTGGTGCTTCAGTCTCCACAAGCCCTTCTGGATCCTGGTTATTTGGCTCTCTTGGTCTTCTTGTGGAGTTCCTGTCACCTCCATGTCCTCCCACCTCCCTTCCAAAAGACTTCCTATGCTTCGCCCAATGTTTGGAATTAACGTTGGTTTTCCCCTCCCTCCACTCAGAGGCTTGTCTAGTTTGACGGTGTCCTCTTAAGTATCCATGGCTACTGCTACTAGGAGTCTCAGCTAGAGTCCCCTCATATCCTTCCAGAAACATACCCTGATTAGGGCTCCTGCTTGTTACGGAGATGTCTCTGACCGGAGCCCACAGTTTCTCTTTCATCTGCAAGTCTTCTATTCACTCCCTGTCTGATCTCCACCCTCATTTCTTTTTGTCTCGCTCTCTCATCTTGTTCCCTCTCTTCAGCCACCTCAGCTTTATCTTCTTTTTTCCTTTCTAAATGAGATTTAATTACTCTGTCATGGGTCCTCCCTGTTACTTATCTTCTTTTTGAGGGGTGGTGCAGGGTTATGGAAGGAATTTCTGCTTTTTGTTGTTGTTGCTGTTTTGTTGTTGTTTTGAGAGGTGGTTTCTCTGTGTAGCATTAGCTGTCCTGGGCTGAGTTGTAGACTAGCTAGCCTAGAACTCAGGAGATTCCCTCTGCTCTGCACTCATGAGTGCTGTGGTTACAGGCAGATGCCACTGTGCCAGGCTTCATAGCTTTTCTTAAAGTAAAAATTTACTCTAAGATATATTTATGTTGTCTCTTAGTATCTCTAGGATACACATCACAAAACAGCAAATTAAAGTAGTTACCACATAGCTGTACATCATAACTTTTTATCATTCTTAGGGTTTTTCTAATAATTTGCTTTCAACCTTTAAGAACAGAGTCAGGCAAACATTAAATTGTTTATGGTATGAGAGCATATAGACTCAAGATGTTTTTATTTATGGATGGCACAGGGGAGAGAAAGTCATAAGCCCTGCGGAGTCTCAGCCCTGAATATGATATCATGGGTTCTCTACCTCACCCATGCAGGAATATCTCACAAGGTTCATTAGAACTCCTTGAAATGATTGCACAGGCTAAAGACTGTCCTTTTAATACATTCGCATTTTGTTGTTCTTCAGATACCTTCCTGTTGTGTACTCAGATCAGCATCACTTGAATCTGCCTATCCACCTTGCTACTACACACTACCCTATGGAAGGATGCTCACCACACTTCAAAATTAACCTGCTCAAATACTGTAACATTGTTTATACTATGCCCTCAGAATACATTTCAAGTGTTAGTGAGATTCACTACAATTAAATTCATTTTTGCCAAAATAAGATTGAATTTCTTTTCAATTCTTTCTCTTTTCAGTCTTCTCATTCTTCTTGTTTGCATTTGTCCTTAGAGTTTATCCACATTTTTTTTTTTTTTCTGTAGGCAGGGTGACTTTCGAATCTAGGTAAATAGCATTTTGTATTTGCATTGTTGCAACCTCTTACTAATTATGTTCTTTTAACTACATCATTAATTCTTTCTAATCCATTTTCCAAACAACTTGGAAAGAACATCATTTCAAATGCAAATTAGTTGGAATTTTACTTGATAAAAATCTTCAATAGTTCTTGCTTTTTAAAAATGATGCCCTACATATTTAGCTGGACTTATGTCACCTTTAATAATGTTGCCCCTCTTTTCCTGGCCAATCTAATTTCCTGCCTTTTTCAAATCAACCTTACAAGTAATCTCTTATTCACAAAATTAAATATCTTTCATATCCTGAGTGACCCTTTATTGCTTTTAATGTCATGTTTTGCACAAAATGTTGTATTTTACTGCTGTTTCCTCTTCTGTTCATGATTCATTCAGCCTTCCAGTTTTTACCTATCATTCAGAAATAATTTCCTTTCACCAGTTTATAAGGTGCCCTTAGGAGATTATGTACCCTCCTCTGCAGTTGTATAACATACTACATTTCATTACTACAACACTTTACCACATAGAATTTTAAATTATTTTCCTCATGTAACATATGTTCTATATGTGATGAATAGTTTTTTTCTTAATGCATTTTCATGATTGTGCTTATTTAGTACTGAGTCATATATCTTATAGCATCTCCTGTGAGGATGATGAATAGTGAATGTCTATGTGAATTAGGGACTTCCCGAATGAAGCACATGTATTCTGCCTCAAACTTTCCTCATATGTGTTACCTATCCCAATAGATCAGTTGACATAATTTCATATGACACAAATCTCTAATTTCTAACACAGAGGAAAAAGTAATTCAAGAGTCTGAGTTTGTGAATATCGCTCCATCTCTGCTATCTGGTTTTTACCCAGGAAAAGTGAGACGTCTCCAATTCTGCCTAGAAATAGAAAGAATATACACAATATTGTATTTGTTTTTGTGTCGCATTTCTTATTCTTTAAATGTTTTGATGCTTCTCTTATATTAACTCCATGAAGCATCCATAACTACTAGGTTCCAAGAACAAGAGCCTTTGGTATGTGGTCTAGAGGTACTGGTGTAAGGCAAATGAAGAAAAACAAGAGCATTATGCCCCCAAAATAACGTAGAGTTTTTGGTGTTTTGTTAGCATTCAATTGTTTACTTTCTATGTCAGTTTATAATTTATTTCTTCTGTAAGATGAAAAGAATCGAGTTGCAAGTGTTTTTTGAAATTTCAATAGAAATATATCAACCAAGAAGATATTAGGAATAGAAAATTCTGGCACGCTAATATCAACAAACATAGATTTTGAAGAAGGAATATTAAATGGGAACAGGGGGTTTTACCTTTCCATATCCATGTGTTCTGTGTCGGTGGATTCAAACAATAAACGATTGAAAACCTTAACAAATTTGGGGTCAGTAGTGCTGGAGAGATGACTGAACAGTTACGAGAACTGGCGTTCTTTCAGGAGACTTTGGGTCACCTCTCAGCATCTACATGGTGGCTTACAACTCTTTGTAACTTCATCTTTTTGACCGTTTAAGGCACATGTATGGCATGTGCATGGTGCACATACATATTATGCATACACATACACAGACATACATGTAGGCAAAACAGTCACACATATAAAATAATAAAATAATTTTAAAAATTAGGGATCAGGGCTTCTGAGATGGTTGAATGGATGAAGGCTCTAACTGTTCAAGCCTGATGACATGAATTCTATGCCTAGAAGGAGAGAATTAGTCCATCCAGCAAGTGGCTCTATGACTTTCCCATGTCCGTTATGGAATGCATGCACAAATATTATATATACTCAATAATAATATATGAAATTATTTTTAAAATAAAGATTATTTCAAATTTACAAGATTTTGTATATAGCTTGCATGCAAATTGTGAGCCAATTTAAATAAAGTATGTGAAACATTGCATATTTTACTATCTACTTCTTCACATATACCGAAGATGAATATGCAGACATAATTCATAATGCTAAAGTTGTCAAATTCTCTGTGCATTTTTGGAAATGCTTGTATCATCATAAGTAAATATTCAAGTTGCAGCAATGCGCTGAAGATATATGGATGATTCTTATCTCAATTGAAAAATGTTTAGAACCTAATTAAGGTTGTTGTGAAAAAGCAAAGATATTTATAAAGCTGATGAAGATGTAGAAGAACAGCCTAGTTTGCAGTTTTCTCAATATGACTTTCAGCTAAAGTTGCTTAAAGAATTCAGTGGCTCTAGAATAAGATGACTCTGGACTTGCTATTGATGCGAGATAGTAAACCATTATCTGAAAAGCATGTTCTGGAAAATTTGTCTAAGAAAATATTTAGTTTATTGTATCTAGTACATCTTAAGTTCTGAATCACTGTCATTGGCTTGCTCAACTATTTTGTTCAAATATATCACCCTTGTAAAATAAGTCAGTCATTTCTTTAGTGTTATTTTTATTTTACTTCTTTTTCTTTTTCTGCATCTTTCTCCTCTTCTTCCCTTTTCTCTTGGCCTTTCTTCCTCCTCAGTTTTAATAAAATACCTAGAAAAATGAATATAACAAAAATTCATATATATAGTTTGGTTGTGTTTTATTTTTAACATGTCATCTGTGTCAGAATTTGTGTGCATATGCATGCCTGTATATATTATTCACTGAGTATTTCAATACACAGTATACAGTTATTTTATGTAATAATAAAATGAAAAGGAGTAATTATTTCTCTTTTCTTCTCTCTATATTCACAAAAATTGTGTGCACTAAAACTATTTTGTTCAGTAAACATGTATTATCTGTATGACAACTACGTTTTTTTTAACTTGGTTTTTCATAGAGTATCTTGCTTTCTTTATCAACAATTATACTCTTAATATAAAGTTATTTCATATATTGCTTTTAAGCAAGTAGAAGAAAGAGACATTCAGTATTCAAAGGTTATTACGTTTTGAAACTGTTCATTTTAAAAAGTTTAATAACTACTAGCACACGCAGGGTTTCAAAGTTATTTGTACAACACTTTCAACACATTTAAATCATTTTATTTGTAGTTATTTTCATGATTTTACATTTACATTCCAACTGCCCAAATGTTTTTTGGCCTTTTTTCTTCCCTAACTGTCCTTCTTACCATCATTCCCAGAGACAAGTATGAAAGTCAAAATTACAGGGGTTATTCTTATTTCTGAAATCTGTGTGCTCAGGCAATAGAATTTGAGAAAAGGTCAGAGGTGTTCTGTAACTGACCACTCCTAGGAGAACTAGTTGAAAATAACTTTTTTCATCTTCTGGAAAGATAAAGAAAAGCACAAGAAAAATAGATATCGAGCCAATGGAACTTTGTTAGATCATCTGTCATTCCCAATCCAAGGGGCCTACTTTTCCCTAAGCTTGCTTTCCCTTTGAATATACTGTTCTTAGAAACTGCCTGTCCATTAAAAAACAAAAGCCTAAAACCTCAAAAGAATTAAATGTGCTGTGAATGATAAAGGACCACTATGGAGGTGGATTGTCTTTAAAAAGAAAGACTGACAAATAATCAAAATATTTTCTTTGAAAAATAAAAACATTAAAAAAACACATTTTAAATGTTTGTTTGGGAAATATACTCACAGAAAATCTTCCTATGTTTTTTTCATTACTCTTCATATTTTTACTCATGGCTGATACAAAATTCATATTTGGTAAAAAAAAAAAAGTGCTACTTCTGTACCATTGCTTCTAAAGCTGACGTTCCTGGTGGGCATCCTTGGTATTACTTTATTATAATTTCTAGAGGGAAGGAACAACTTGATATTTTCCTCACACTGGAAATAAAAGCAATTTATTTCCAACTAAAGTCAAATGCTCAGTATCATCTTGCATGATTTTCATTTCTCTGAACTCTGGAGAAACAGAAACAAATCTATAAAAAGCAAGCAAACAAACAAACAAACAACAACAACACAAACCTCAGCCTCTTGCATGAGTAAAATATGTTAAAAACTCTACTCATAAATGAAATTGTTCATGTTTGTACTCAGGTGAGAAATTTATGAATCCTGACATGTTATCATTTTGTTTTGACTTCCCTGCTTTCTTAACTAAGATTTTACATATGCATTTATGTATGCTTGCATATAGAAGACCAGGACTAGTGTTACCTGTGACATCATCACATGAATTTTTCATGATGCATGTCTTTTTTAGGCAGCCATATTTCTGAAGTATTATGGATAAGGGGTTGTCTATCTTTGATTCTCTCAAAGAACCAACTCTTTGTTTCACTGATTCTTTGTATTGTTCTTTGTATTGTATTGTTACATCTCAATGGTTATCCCATCCCTTGTATCCTCCCATTCTTCCCTCCCTCCCATTTTCCCCTTATTCCCCTCCCCTATGACTGTGACTGAGGAGGATTACCTCCCCCTGTATATACTCATAGGGTAACAAGTCTCTTCTTCGTAGCCTGCTATCCTTCCTCTGAGTGCCACCAAGTCTCCCCATCCAGGGGACGTGGTCAAGTATGGGGCACCAGAGTTCATGTGAAAGTCAGACCCCACTCTCCACTCAACTAAGAAATCAATAAAACAGATGACAGCAATATTAACCACAGTAGGTCTTGAATATTTCAATATGAAGGAAGTAAAAGAAAAGGACCCTAAAATAATCACTATGAGTGTAGAAAACAAATAATCCCTTACAGAAAACCAGGAAAACACAAACAAAATGTATAATGAAATAAAACCATTCAAGACCTGAAGTTGGAACTAGAATATATGAAAAAGTAAAATCAAACAAAAATAAAATTAAACTGAGGGAATTTTGCCAATGAAACATTTAAAAATTCAAACAGGTACTACTGAGTGAAGATTCTCACACAGAGTCTAAGAGAAAGAAGCAAGAATCTCAGGCATTTAAGGTGCTTAGAAGAAATGGGTATATCAATCAAAGAGATTGTTAAATCTAAAGAAAATTTGACACAAATCATCTAGAAAATTAATGACATCATGAAAAGACCACACAGACTTAGAATAAAAAATATTTGGATGTTTTCTCTGTCAGAGCAGCCATGTTTGTGGACTAAAATTCTTCTACATAATCTGCTAAATTAATTTTATAAATAGTTAAAAAAAGATCTAAAATTATTTCTTAAAATACAGATCCTGTGATGACTGTGGTATTCTTATGATTCTACCATATTTTTCTCAAATAAACAGCTTATGCTCACTTAATCTTTTTAAATGTTCATTCACCTATGGTTGTTTAAAAGGTACATCTGAAGATCAATACCTCAAGAGAGATAAAAATTCTTGAGGTCTTACACTGACTGCTTGTGCTACACTTTTCCCCCCTT
Source organism: Acomys percivali (assembly GCA_907169655.1). Taxonomy (NCBI): domain Eukaryota; kingdom Metazoa; phylum Chordata; class Mammalia; order Rodentia; family Muridae; genus Acomys; species Acomys percivali. The sequence continues at coordinate 11,860,844 of OU015748.1, forward strand.
TTAATGGTTGTGATATGTAAAACATTTCCGTCTTTTCCTTCCATCCATCCTTCCATCCATCCTTCCTTCTTTCTCTCCTTCCTCTTTCTTTCTTTCTTTCTTTCTTTCTTTCTTTCTTTCTTTCTTTCCTTCTTTCTTTCTTTTTGACAGGAGGTAGAATTTCAAAGGGCTTTATTAAAATGAGTTTGGAGATCACAGAAAACATTCTTAGAGGGGAGGTTTAAATATAGACATCTCAGTGTATCAGTTAACAGTCTTAATGAATTCCTGTTTAAAGAAAACATAAGCAAGATAAAATCAGTATATGAATCATGCCATTCAACAATCAGAATTATGTCTATTTGAAAGAGAAAGTAAAGTTTTCATCATATTTTCTTTATATAGAATCTATACATATGAATGTGTAAAATTCTGTTATAAGCAGCTCATATTTCTGATTAAAAAAGAAAGAGCTAATCAGTTAAGATTTTAGAAATAGGGATTGATTTATTTGTGAATGCTAAAAAGAAATCTTATTTAAAGCTTCTAATAGTCATAGAGTGTCCAACAAGGAAGATGATTGAGATGGTAATCCACAGCTTTAGAATTCTACAAATATTTTATCAGGTAAAGAAGGTAATTGTGTTTCTTAGTGGGCCATTTCAAATTCACTTATTTCTGTGAAGAGAATTAAACACTTTCCCTAAAACACTGTAAGCACTATGACTATCAAATATGTTAATTGATGTTGTATATGTAATTGGTGCTTTACAGTATTCGAATAACGTCAAGACCTCAAAGAACTTCTGTACTTTTTTGATATATAAATGTTTTCCTATTATAAATGAGGCAGGAATTCAATAGTAAACAATCTAAATATTTTATTTGAACCACTTTCATAATTGTCTGCAGGTATGATGTGAGTTATAAAGTATTTGTATATTTTTAGGGCAAAATTATAAATTTGTAGCTTGTGCAATTATTTTAACTTCTTTCATTGGTTTGGAAATCTATATAAATTATTAGATATGTCAGAATGCATCTCAACCAACAAAAGCTGATAGTCTAGAGGTATAGCAAAGAATTTTGTTTCATGAAGCAAATTCAGATTTAAAATCAAACTCATTAAACCTTTCAGATGTACATTGTGATAACAAAGTAGAGGTGGAAAATTGCCAGGTTCTACTGTCTGGAAAATTAAGGAACAGGAATGATTGATGTAAGTCCCTGTGGCCTTTAGAGATAAAACAATTTGCATAAAATTAAAGTTATGCTAGTGGGCAGAGAAATAGTAATACTCTTCTAGGGACAGGTGAATAGACAAAGGTGTGTAGCTTATTATAACACATAAATTCTGAAGGGTGTTTACTATTTTTCCAGCCAAGATAACCCAAACTCAAGAGAAATATTAGAAATTTGGTTAATACTGTGATTCAAACACGTAGATACAATTTAAATATTTCAGTTGTAAAATTTTACTTTGATTTTGTGTGTCCAAGTAATGCTCCCAACCAGAGAAAAAGGAAGATGCTTTATGATTTCCTTTATTTTTTGCAGAGTTCAAAACAGATAAGTTGGATCTAGCTTAGCAGAAACTGTAGTTGAGAAAACAATGCTGCATTCAGATGGATAATCCACCTGAGAAAGTGTCATAATTCAAATGTTTGTATCATAAATTGTGACTTAAAATCTACTGCAGACACATGTTCTTTTGTTTTGTTTTGGTTTGTTTTGGTTTGGTTTGTTGTCTCCTTAGTATGGGCACTAGTTGAAGAGCCACACAATTTATAACAAAGGATGGACAACATTCTATGTAAGCCATTTGAGTGCTCATTAGGCAAGTTTTTAGAAAGGTAAGATACACTGGCTTCAGCCAAATTCTGAGTGACCAATTTTCTAGTTCTTTCTAATTTTTTCTTTTGTCTCGTTTCATTGCCCTCTTAAGAAACAAAAAACAAAAACAAAAAGAAAACAAAACACATCTCCATTTAATCCTCCTATTCTAGTTTCCCTCTTTATAATATTATACTTTATTTCCACCTTCTAGAAAGATTTGCCTCCTTTCTCCATTCCCTTACCAGATACATGACCTCTATGGCTATTCATATTAAAAAGATTCTAAAGCTTAAAAGCTAACATCCATGTATAAGAGAAAAATTGCAATATTTGGTTATAGAGGTCTGGGTTACTTCACTCAAGATGGTTGTTTCTTGGTCCCTCCATTCAATAACAAATTAAATAGTTTTTAAAAATGTATTTAATATGATATAGTATAATCATGTTCTTATCCTTCTATTTCCTTCCTCCCCGTCTTCACTACCTCACTACCCATCTAAGTTTATGTCTGTTTTCCTTTCTTTCTCTGTCTCTCTCTCTCTCTCTCCATAAAAACATCTAAGTACACAAGCAGAAAACCAAAACACCCAAATAGGAAAGTAAAAGAACAACAAAATAACAACATGAACTAAATTAAAGAAAACCAGTGAAACAAAAAGGAGAAATTATTGAACACACAGACACCAATATGTTTATCTTATTTTTATTGTTAAAATTATTTAATTATGCTGCTTGTTTTCATTTTACTGTTTATTATTTTGTGTAAAATTCATTTTTATCTTATTTTGCTCTCTCTTAGCTCTTTATCAATGTTGAATTAACCAAGTAGGCTGTGTCCTATATGGCAAAAATGACAAGTGATGAGAGTTAGAAGGATAACTCTTGGAAACTGTCTCAATTATTTCTCAGCATAAGACTAGAGCTTTTCCTCTTGCCAGTTTTCACAATAGCGCCTCATTAGTGGTCATAGTTTTGTGATTTCCATAAAAGCCTATCTTGCATTCTATTAAGTCATTTGATATCTCTTCATCTTGTGTGATTGTTCATCACATTTTTATTTAATAAGTTGTCACCATCTGTGTTTTATATTGATCTTAAGTCACTGTCACATTAGGAAGAACTGCAAGGTCAAATTTTATTTATATTTTATATCGCTGTACCTATTTGGAAGTACTTTCTGGGACATTAGAAAGTGATGTTTTTGCACAAGTCTTCAACTTGCTTGATCAATTATCCCTAAATATTTTGTATTTCTTGAGGCTATTGTGAGCAGTGTTGTTTCCTGGATATTTTTAGTCTCTTTTTCATTTGTACATAGGAAGACTACTGATTTTTGTAGGTTTATTTTATATCCTACTAACCACAAAAGTTTAGAATAGATAATTTCCCAAGGAAGGGAAATAGAATGTACAGTTATAGAGAGACAGGGCTCAGAATGAAATGTGAGGATTTAAAGGGGCAAGGAAAGGAAGTTGGGTATAAGAAGGAAATATGCAGGGTGGCAGCTAAATCTAAGGATCATTTGAAACTCTTATAAAAACCTCCTTGTAGGCATAAGGTTATTGTGTAGTTTAAATGCTGATTTCTGTACATCCCAAGTCTAATTGAAAACTTTGTTCTGATAACTCACTGTCTAAATGTTGTGTAAACTCTTCTCACCCATTGTTCCCCTGATATGTCAATAAAGCAGCTTTTAACCAAACTGTAAGCAATAAGGCTGAATTTCCTGCCAGCCAGGGGGAACAAAGTCAGGAGATTGAGCCATGGGTGGAGGTCAAAAGAAATTCAGGAGGAAGGAGCTGGCACTGAAGAAACCTGCAAGGTGCAGGTATCTCTGGGAGTTTTCTGGGAGTAGCATAAAATAGCATAGAGATTTAAGAACAGACATAAAATGTTCAGATTGTGTTGTGAAGCATTGTATTATAAAAGAGTCTTAATTATTTGTGTGATAGCTGTGCTAAGAAATAAGCTAAGATAAACAAACATTTTTATGAAAAACTTCAACACCTACTGATATAAAAGCTCCTTATTTTTTAAATTTTATTTATTTATTCATTTTAATTAATTTGTTCATATTACATCTTAACTGTTATCCCATGTCTTGTATCCTCCCATTCCTCCCTCCCTCAGGGTTTCACTCTTTTCCCCTCCCCAGTGTCTGTGACTACATGATCGTAGGCTTTCAAGTCTCTCCTTGGTAGCTTGCTATCCTTCCTGAGTGCCACCTTTTAATACATACACATATGATAGAATTATACATGGAGTCCCTAAGTAATGGAAGAAACCCATACCACAAGTAGAAATAATTTGCCACCAAGTGAACATCCACTGAGAGGGGTAGGTTACATATAATTGAATTTCTCACCTAAAGGACCTCATAGAAACCTCCATACAACTCAAGTGGCAATCATAAACTGATGATAAGGCCCTATTTCTGATGGCAACACCTACAGAACACGTTGAAGATAGAGAAGTCGAGATGATGCCTAACTGGAGCATTGCCCCCTACTGACTAGATTTCACGGTATTGAAAGGTACTCTAAATGCTACCCGAGGAGAAAAGAAGCTCCAAGCCAGCTACAAAGCCTGAGAGCCACAACAGTGATCTGAATGTATGATACTGCAAATTATGCCCAACACTTCTTGGGTGGCCAATAACCTAAACTAGATAAGCCATGGACCTAGGAAAAATAAAAAATATTATTTTGATAAATAAAAATAGCAAAAAATTAAAAATAAAAAAACTTTCTTGAAGATACTATACTATACCCATGGACAAGTGTCTCACTCAGTTGGCATCAAAAAATCCTTCTCTTGAAGTAGATAAGACCTAATACAGAGACACATCACTGGACAATGTAAGGAGAGTGAGAACCTTTGGAACAGTCAGTCCTAAATGGGATGTCTTCATCAAACCCTCCCTTCAGGGCTCAGGAAGCTATAAAAAAGAAAAAGCTAAAGCACTGCAATAGCCAGAAGGGATTGATGAGTCCAAGAAAGCAATGTTTCCCAGTCTTAAGGTAGTGAGCACATGAAACCACAGAGACTATGGTAGCATGCAGAGGACGTGAACAGATTCAAGCCAGATGGTGTCCCAGTGCTGAGAGACTGAATTGCATGCATGCCCCTGTCCTTAACCAACAGACAACATCTCAGAAAGAAAAAATATTTTTACCCAATGGAGTCTCACTGCGTATATAAATCAGACAAAGGGATAGGTCTCATAGCAAGTAGTTGATGATAACACAAATTAAATCAAAAGTTTTTAGTAGTCTTTTTATTTCACATTCTTTTGTTTGGGCACTGATTATCTTTCTGCCCTTTTGCTTATATACTATGATTTGTGATGCTATGTTCTAAAGGGTTTTATTTTCATTTGTGTGTATGTTTGTCTGTATTAATGTGTGTGTGTGTGTGTCTGTGTGTGTGTATGTGTGTGTGTGTGTACTGTCTTTCTATTTTTGACTCTGGTGTATGTCCATTTTCTATTTGTCTCTAAAGAAAGAGAGAAAGAGGAGTTTGTATTGAATGTGTTAGACACTGGGGATCATCTGAGAGGAGATAAAGGAAGGAAAATGTATTCAAGATATATAGTATGAAATTTCAATTAAAAAGTAAAAAAAAAAACCCACAAATTAATGTGGTAACAACTATTTATAGGAATTTGGGTAAGTCAGAAACTCAATTCAGCAGTGAATATAATATTTTTAAAATACAAAACTTCTTATCTAAATTATAATGAAGTGGGACAAGTTAAAACATGTCTAGGGTATTTGACAAGCAATTAATATTAAGACTAAAACATACAAAATGAAAAAAGACTAAAGCATGTCCTATTAAAATTACATATTCAGCCTTTAAGTCATAAGTTTTATTATTTGTTCCATAGCTTTATTGACATGGTATTTATATTCTGGTAACATGACTATGATATTTTAATATACTTCTTAGCAAGCCCAATTAATGCTGCTTCTGTGTATTCATCTTTTAACATTACTCATGTTTATGTTTACTTAATTATTTATTTATTTAAGTATTATACATAGTATATATTATATGTTTGGATCTAATCCGCTTCCCCATTCATTACCCTAAAATACTTCTGTATCTCTTCTCTTCTGTATCTCTAACTTAGTGCTTGCTTGGTAGAAATTATAACTTTAAAAACATGTGAATTTTATAATTTCCATATGATTTAACTTATATCTTTGTTATTGTACATTTCAAAATATATAGTTTCATTTCTTTATCTATGATTTTTGGTATTATCTAAATATGTGAGGAATATCTAATTTTTCTAAATAAATTGCTTAAAGTACAAATTATTGAAAACCATAAATTGGCTTCATAAAGATTTTATTGTACAAAATTAAGCACTTCAAAAGGAGAATCTTAAATCAAAGTTAACCAGGATTTTTACATTTTAGAGTCCTATTACTCTAGACATCACTTTCTCATTTCTCACTTGGAATCTTGTCAATCACAATAACATCAAATGTTATTTTTCAGTATTGGAGATCAAGCCAAGAACTTCAGTCTTTGTAAATGAGTGTGCTACCACACATCTACATAAATTGCTCTTAAAATAAGATTTTGAAACTCAAAAGATTCTTGGAATTCATTTTCTTCTCCTTTTAATATGTATATATATTGTCAGAAAGTAAGAAAATTGCTTCTGACAAGGAAGGCATGGCATCCCAAACGTGTCACTCCTCATCCCAATGAGTGATTCCATTAAATGTTGTACAAGTCTAGAAAGCTGATTGTTAGTGCTGTATTTCATGAGAAAAGGAGTGTGCATCAGAGATATCCATGTGTATAACTGTCTTCACAGTATTGAGTAAAACATCGTAATTTTGTCCTTACATAAAAAGAATTTACTTTAAATTACAACATATGCTATCAGAATGTTACCTTCTTTTCAATAAAATTATGGTATTTTCTCATCTTCCTGTATTTTCTTCTCCACAGAAATGTCAGAAAAATATCTATTGTGTTAATGTGAAATCCCTATCTCATCATTTCTTCAAAAAGTTTTATATTAGTGTGAAAAATGCAGAGTAAGATCTTAGTTTGTAGTGCTGGCAATAATTATGTGAGGATAACTTTAAACAAGAAATCGTTATATTCTGAACAACAGAGTCATTAACAGATGAAATCTCCCTGAAAGACATCATGTGAAGTGATGGATAGTCATACTACAGATCTCAGAGCACTAACACAAGAAGAACAACAACTGCTACAAACAACAAGTCTGTTTTCAAATCTCCACATGTGAAATCCTAACCTATACTTTGCTGGTTCTAAGAGCTGAACAGCTTGGTAATCATTAGATCTTGGAGGCAGAGCTGTCTAGTATAGGCTAATGAATTTAGAAAGAGGCCTTAGGCAAACTTTTAACACTTCCTCTATATGAACGCAGGAGAAGAGATGATCTCTGAGTTAGTAGATCTCAACCTGTTTCTGGATCTGGCTGCATCTTGATATCAAACTTCCAGTCACCGAATGTATGATGTATAAATTTATCTTTTTGGTTATGTGCTTAGTAAAGATCAGTTAAGCAAAACAAAAAACAAACAAACAAAAAAGATCAGTTAAACTAGTCTGTAAAAACTGAGATACTATTGTACTAAAAAAGAATAAAAGCAACCACATTAACATTACTCTTGTGTATATATATCTTATATGTATATCTATCTTTCTCTCTATATATATATTTAATGCATAGTGATGTATTTGACTGATATATGGTTAGCTATCACAACTTTTATGAATCCTGTTAATGGGTACTTCCTGAGCTTTCCTTACAACACAAAAGGAAATCAATATATTTTTGTTTAAAGGTAATTTGTTTCCTGTAATTAAACACAAGATTAAAACAACATGAGATAATACCAATATATCTGATATGGTACCAATTAATGTAATTTGAATATATACACAAAGCATGTGTTATCATCATTAATAGTTCATATATTCATGATAGCTTAATCAGACAAAAGAAATAAACATTAAAAATGAAAACATGTTACAGACATGAGAACAAGTTGTAGAAGCTTTGCTTGACAAAGTTCCAGAAACCTCCAACTGTCCAGCTCCAGCGTGATCTCTAGACATCAAAAACAGCTGTTGAGGCTTTGCTTGACAAAATTACAAAGATCTCCAGCTGAGCACCACTGCCCTTAAATATTGCATATTTTTCTCTAAACATTTCCCCTTTCCCCTAAAACTGTCTTTTTCTCTTTATTTGTCAGCCCTAAGGAAATTCATACAGGGAAAACTTTTTCCCACAGAGAATGTTGAAAGAGGGCATCTGGCCAAGGGCTTGACACAATGATAGCTGTTGCTCTTTCTGTGAGCACCCAAGCAGAAATTACATGAAAGAAAGTTAAGACCTTGACATAACAGTACCTGAATAGATACTGTTACCTGTAGAAACATTTCTTTAGAATCTGCTTTGAGAGCAATGGAAGGTGGGCTTGGAATGTCATGCTTTACAGATACTTTACAATAAAGGATCCCTTGGAAGTTAGCCCAGGCTTGGATAACACACCTATTGGTTTGGAACTGGGAGTAAGTCACATTTTTCTTTATTAGAGAACATTTAGCTCAAGCTATGTTGCTATGACAATCTTGTAAACACATTGGCTTTGGCCTTGGGAAATATATGATTAAGCTTTCCCGAGTATTGTTTAAGAAGTAATAATCATGTTATTCTGACCATTGCTTGGAAATTGGTTTTTGCTTATGCCTTATTGTAAGTTATACAGACCTCTTTGTATTTCACTGTTAGACTGTTCTCTTGCTTTGTTGATTTTTGAATGCCGTATTGATTGAGAAAGATGGGAAAATCATGATGTAATATGTAGTTAAAAAATTGAACTTCACATTAAATAAAATACTGGGGTTGGCCCAAGAAGAGTCAGACAGACAGCAAGCAAGACAGAGTCAGATACAGTAGACAGTAAGCATATGAGAGAGAGAGAGAGATAATAAAGTTCTTTGGGCCTTTAAAACCTTTAGGCCTTAAAACCCACATATGCCTGGGTTTCTAGCATATCCTTTTCCTTTGCTCCTCAATCACTCCTCAACAGCTAGTTTCAATAACTACTTGTTCCCCAAATATTGGTTTCTATTAACCAGCTGTTCATGGCCTTCTCAATTCTCCCTACTGAGGATCCACCAACACTTCCTCTTCTTTTCTCTTCACTGTTCCTGGAGCTGGTCTGAGAGAGCAGCAAAACACTGTACTTTTAAGATTTCATATGTAACTTTTATTAGTTTTCATTTTGAAATATCTTTAAGATATCATTTTTGTACAATATAGTTCACTCACTAAATATGTGTGGTTCAGTGGCTTTTAGGATGTTCACAAATATCTGACCACCATCAACACCAATTTGATTATATTTTCATGATTTCAAAAAGAAATAACATATACCTACCTTAAGCTGTGAATCTCAATCTGCTATCTTTCCACTCTCACCCCTACTAATATATTCTCTTTCTCTGTCTTCTCCCACTCTCTTTAATTCATGTATAATATATTATACTTATATAATATATTTGGATATACTTATACGTTCTTTGAGAATTTTATATAGTATATTTTGAAGATTTTTGACCTCCTCCACCAACTATCCCTATAACCACCATCTTCACACTGCCTTCCTACTCAGCTAAATTTGCATTTTCTTTTTTATTATAATTCATTCAGATTATATCACAATTGTAATCCCTTTCTTCTTATCTTCCTTTCCCCCTCCTCCCTCCTTCTTTTTCTCTATTTTCTAGCCCAAGACCTCTGACAGCTGGGGTACTCAAGTTTGTGTTTTCTTATGCCACCTCATGGAGTCCAGTTTCTGTTGAACAGTTGGAGTTGGTAGTAGTGCCTGGTCCAGTATGTATTAAATCTATTCTCTGGCTCAATAGGGTAAAGGCCATAGAGGAAAACAAAATATGATCATGAATAATAGCAGAATAATAATTATGCTAAATAGACATAGTTTTGAAATGACTCATAATAGATTTTTGCTCTACAGATAAGGGCATCTGTCAACCTCATCACAGAATATTTTCATTTCAGTAGATGGTGAAACAAACTAACAACTGGACAACACA
>OU015748.1:11910779-11930862 GCA_907169655.1 Acomys percivali
GCACAAGAACACAAGCAACAAAAATCAGAGCCATGTGACACCACTGGAAACCAATTGTCCTACCACAGCAAGTCCTACCACAGCAAGGCCTCCTCTAAGTCAAGGAGGCTAGGTACATTCAGAACACAGGAAATGAGTATCATAGCATCCTCACTGATTTTCTATATTTCATTTCCTCTTTGAAACTGTATTTACTTTTCTGTGTTTTTTTTTCACCTGAACACAGTATATTTCATTCATATTTCCTGACTCTTGCCTGTATATTTGTATATGACATACATTAGAGTGATGTTTTATTATGCAATTCTATTAATCAATTGATATTTTATTTTATAATTTTTCTAAGTGTGTAAAGTAACATGCATGTTTATATTGAGATGTCTGTTTGGATAAGAAAATATTATACATTCCTCATAGTAAAGTGGTAAAAATAATATAATATTACTATAGATTTTAAATAATTATTGTCAGAAAATGTTAAATGTTTTATAGCCTTTATTTAAATGACAGTTGTTGTTTTATTTATCATTCATTTCATTATGAATGTTATTCTTATTTTACAAATATTTAATGTTTTCACTTTCTCATTGTATGTGTTATTAAATTTTATTATTTTTAAAAGCTATCGTACATCAAAAAGTTTATTCCATGTAAATAATATTTTATGTAGAAATGTATTTTCTACATAGCATTATAACTTTTACATATAATTCCTCAAAGTTTGAAAAATGATACTTCAAATTTATACAAAAACATAAATAAAAGCAAATGGAGACATTCTAAATTCTAAAGTTAAATGTATGTTCTCTTCTTTTAACATTCTTTGTTTTTGATATTTTTATTTTAAATCTGATTACATACATGAAAAATGAACTTATTTCCCAGTAAAATTCTAAACAAGTATGCAAAAGTCCTCAAAATCACATTTAAGACAATATATTATCTAAATATGCAGCTGGAGAATTTTTGATAAGTTAAAAATTTATATTCTGCTATACTAGAACAAGCCATTTTCTACTTATGAATCTATATTATAGTTATAAAGCAGTTTAACTTATTGTGATCATCATACCTTAACAAGATTATTTCTTGCCTGTTTTTCTCTTGTATTAAGTAGTGAAACCTACCAGAGTCAACAAGACATGTAATTTTCTTTCATTTTTTAACCAGTGAAACAATTATGTGAAAATTGTGCAGTCAGGGGCAGATGCATGGCTTGTATGAATTCAATTGTATAGATATATGTATTCCTTTTAGATTTTAGACACTGGCATGGAGTAAAAAAATATTCTTAGATGCATTTTCTTTCTTTATAGGCTTCTGTAGTTTCACAGAACCTACTTAGGGTTAATGTGAGTATTTTAATAAAACTGTATAATACCTTTAAATGCTCATACATAGGAGGAATTCCCAGGACAACTCTACTAAAACACCACTCACAAGATAGCTTCTCATTTCAAAGGAAAATTAAGATACTTTGACAACTACACATAGATAAATATGGTTTTTAGCAAAAATCCAATTGTGATTACTTTTTGGAAGTAGTTCAACTGAGTATTTGAGTAGTGTGAGCTTAGCTGTGCAAAACAGTTGTCTAACCTCTATTTTGAGGTGCAGTGAAATTCTAATTTTGTAGTGTATTGTTTAAACATGTCTTTGTCTATCTTCATGAACAATTTCAAACATATTGCCTTTCCATCCCTTGCACCTTCCTTCATCCTTTCCTTTATTAATTTCTAAATAGTTTTGTAATTTTTTTTATACTAGGAACACAGTCTATGACCACATCACCCTGAATGTACCCAATTTTGTCTGGAAAAGGAACAAGACTGAGTAAATTCAGTACAAATGAGACTTATTTATATTTTATTCTTTATTTCTCTTTTTTATCTATTACCTTGCCTCAGAACACTTGTTTTTATACATTCAAAATATCTTTATTTAGAAATAATTTTGAATTGCACAGAGATATTTTAATTGAATATGCATATATGTTTTATTTGTAGAATTTTCTAATGCAAATTTTATTTCCTGTGTTTACATTCCTTAAAATTTAAAACTGAGGAAAAGATCATCCCATCTAATGATTGGTCAAGAAGTTGAATACAACAATATTCCCTAGTAAGCTCTGCTTATATATTATTCTGAATGCACTGGAGAGAATTAATCCTCCTATAATCCCATTGGACAGTAAGCATTTGGTTTCAAATTACCTTATAAAACAGAAAAAGTTAAATACACATTGTAATAATGTTAAATTGTAAATTTTCCAAAAGTATGATTTATACTCCAGTTGCAGCTAAATTCTTACACAGGTTACTGGTTTCACCCTCATAGAATTTAAACAAGATTAAAAACCAATATTCTTTGTATCTAAGTCCTCTTTGTTTTAGCTTTATTTTTGCTTCCTCTATATGACTTTAAATTTGATGCATTCATTTTTTTAACTGTTATTCAAATCAAAGCTTAATACTTTCTTCTATTCTATCAGACTTAAAACTCCTAAAACTGTTTCTAAGTAATGAATAAAATCCTAGTGTCTACAATGTAAAATTATACTGGAAAAATCAAGAATTTGACAAAATAAAGCAAGAAACCTCATTGGAAAAGAACAAGTCAATTTGATAGAATTTTGAATTAAAGAGTAATGATTTAATATAATATAAAATTTATATTCAAATTATTATCTTCTAACTTTTACCTCAAATAATTACCATATGTGTGTGTTATTTATATATTTAATTGTGCTTTTGTAAGTTTTAAATCATAAAATATCTTAACCAATATTACAACAGTTCATTGTGTGCTTCTTGCCTATACTTCCTTTAAATATCTCCATTTGAAAATAAATATGATTCTGACTTAATCATAGAAATATAATTTATTTCAGTTCACAGTAAGTAGATTGATAGTTAAGGGTGTTTGAGATCTAACGTCCTCTTTATGCAGAGCAAACTAAGAAATCATTAGGAAGAGTATTGTAGACAACCTGATGAATTTGGTGGTGGCATTTGCTAGTTTCTATTTTCTAACAGACGGCTCACATTTTTATAATTTAAACCCACGTGTTTACCACTCTTCAGTTTTTCTGTATGGAATGAGATATTGTTCTGATGTGTGAGTATTGATGTAGCGGCATATGGCCCATGAGTGGTGGACAGGCTCTCTAAGCCTTATAAACTGCATTCACCTGTCAGAAAAGTCCGGTCTCGAGATGGCAATGAGGAACAGTTTTAAGAAGAAGTTAGCTTCTCATCATTCGCTTGTGATGGCTACATTTTTCCAGACAGCACGGAGCCAGGGTAAGAGCTCATCTGAATGCATTTCCGAGCATCTGCTTGGACATATTACAAAAACCCCACTGGCAAAGGATGTCTCCTATGCGAGCTTATATTTAAGGGTTTAGAAAATTAATAATACATTCATTCATTTTGCCACCTAGAGAGAAGTGACAGCATGTCAGAAAATCAGATGATCACACATCCTAAGGATTTAGACATGAATGGAACAGAATGCATGGATCAAAGAACAGAGAGCAATGGGTATCGAGACGTCTCAGCGGGTACTGCCTGCAGGCACGTCTATCTTTGGCAGAACAATGCACAGATAAGTCAATGTCAGCAGTTCTGATGACAGCAACAAAATGTGACCCGTGGATATTTCTCCACAACTTAGTGCTTCTCAGCAACAATAAGTATTTATTCTCACAATGATCGCTGAAAAAATTTATCGTAAATAATTGTGATTAACATAGAACATGCATATCTGCACATTCATTCTCACACTTGCTTGTACATTTAGCCATGCGGATACACAAAGACAAAAGGCAACTGATCATAACTGTGAATATGTGTCTTAAAACAAAGATGAATTGTCCATATTTTCATTTGTCTTCAAATCACAAATGAACATGACTAGTAGTGTTTGTACATTAGACAAGATTTGACCGCTGGTTTTATGTTATATAATATCAAGCATTATTGAAAATATATTCCTATGTCCCCAAAATAAAGATGCTCCAGATCTGGGAACCCATTCCTCAGTAAACTGAGGCAGGAGCATCAGTGTAATGAGAGGAAAACCTTATCTGAAGGCTAAGAAAAAAATGAAAGGTTACAGATCAATGCACATTTATTTAAAATAATTATCTTGATTTATTTGTATTAAAGATGGAAACGATAATGCTAATAGCTTGGAAAAGTTCTAAATAAAATTTCAAATCAAAAGAAAAGTAAATCATATATATATATATATAAAATATATATATTCTATATATTTAAAACAGATCTATAAGTATACAACAAACACTGTAATTTAGTTTTTGGATCTGTTGTTCCAAAACCTTCCTTAGGATTAAAATCATCTTTAAAATTAAAAAGCATTTTGGTTTCTACACAGCTAAAAACTATGTCATCTAGAAGCCTAAATACACCCAGAGACCTCCCGTCTGTCTCAGACCTTTAGCATGTTGGGATATGGATGTTTAATTTGTTAATACATGCTGGATGGAATTTCTATCTGATTTCCATTTTTTCCTTCTAGTCAGAAAAAGGATAAACCATTCTGCTTGTGAAGAGCTCCCACAGCACAGCCAAAGGCATGTAGAAGGCTTTCCATCCCAGAAGCAGCTCTAACCTGTAACAAGAACATGTCATGGCGTGATGCCAAGCTTCCTTTCAAGTCGCTGCGGGTTATAGAGGAGAGGGAATTTAGTTTCCTCAGAGACACTCCAGACTGACTACAATGTGGCTAAAAATAATGGTCTTGAAAATGTATTATCTCTAAAAGTTTCAAAATTTGGAGTATGTTTTGAGGTTATGGTTGATTTGTGCCACCAAAAATATAAGAACTAAGACAGAATAGTGTAATGTTCTTACTGATACTTTCCATGTATACATGAGACTTCACAGAATAATCAAAGTAACCTAGCCAGGGCACCTAGTTTTATGAAGAAAAACATAATGCTATTTTCTAATCATATGTTGATTTGTACCATAAAGGATACTATATTATATTCACATTAGAATAGTTTTTTGTGAGTTAAATAACATGATTTTCATTTTTTTACTGAATAATCAGTTACTTATCATTCTGCACAGTAAATGTAAAAGTATCTTTCATTCCCCAGAAGTGTTTGTCATCTCAGAGGCTCACTGATGAATACACTCAAACCCTTTCTAGCTCTTTCAGAACTTTGGCTGACTGTTTGAACTCTATGTTCTGGCTCACACTGACTCAAACTGCTCTCCAAGATGACTGATTTAATACAGCTTCTCCAGGCTTCTCACTAAATCGCTCTACTTGGTCTCAATGAACTCTACCAATTTGTTCTAATTGTCTGGCTCCTGCTTTTTCTCCAGATTCAGCTGCCCCTGCAGGAACTCATGGAAGAACTCAATTCCACTGCATTGGGCCTGCTAAACTGCAGGACAAACTCAAGTCCACTCAACTGAACCACTGCACTGACTTACAACTGGCTGACTAAACTCAACTGTACTTACTGTCTTCTCTACTGAACTCTACTGTGCTCTACTGTTCTGTAGTGCCTCCTGGATGCTCTCTCTACTGTGCCCTACTCCACTGTGCTCAACTTTATTGTACTGTTCTTTCTTTCCTGGTTTTCCAGACAGAATTTCTCTGTGTAGCCATGGCTTATTTTACTGCTCTTTAGTAGCTTTTCTTTCCTGTCCTCATGACATTTTGGTATATCCTATCTCTGACTTATTCTTTCACATCTTCACATTGTCCCTTAATCAGATGTCACTTTCAAACATGAGTGATTCTTTCTATTAACTAACTTTACCTGCACTGTTTGAGGTTAAAGGCATATACTAAGGCATGTCTGTATTGCAACCAGATCGTACTGTAATCCAGAGTGGGTCTGCATTCCAGCTGGATCAGATAGACCTAGAAGGGCTTTGCATGTGATCCCTTCCCAGAACAGACAGGTTGTTGGATTAAAATTCCTGTACAGTATACATAGTCTGGAACCTGTATTTAATCTCATTATATTACGGGCTGAGAATGTCTCTCATTAGCTCATTTTTGCCATATATTTAGTCAACAATATCTGATAATAAATAGTACACATTATTAAATCTGGTTTCTTTCAGGATTACTACAAAGTTAAAATTTTATATGGAGAGTTAGTTAGCATATCTACTTTACGTATAAAAATACAACATGTATTTTCTCATAAATACATATATAAATATATTTGTACATGGTATTAACTTATTTTTACACTAAGTCTAAAATGACTTACAAATAAATATATTGGGCCATATTGTGCGTAGAGAATAATTGAGAATTCCAAGAATCTCAAGAGAAGATTGAATCTGTGGGTAGTACTGAACTACTCCATGATCACAGTTGGTCATAACAGGAAAGGGTACAATGAGACTGAAGTGAGAGGTTTGTACCATGTGGATAGAACAGACAAAGTCAGGACTAAAAACTTTGGTAAGGACAGCTAAAGTAAGAATGTAATTTCACCACTATATTCAGGAAAGCACAGATTTAAATCTAATCTATTTTACAGAAATTGCACTTATAATAATTTTGTGTTTTAGACGACTGTTAATAACTAAAATTATTGAGAGTTAAAAACTAAAGATATGAAAAAAATTGACATATATCAGATTATTGCTTTTGTCATCACATCCTTATAAACTGAGTTATGAATTGATGCTTTGTGTTCCATGCTTGTGAAGCCTTCTCCCACACTTGGACTTGTGCTTCTGTAGGGCTAAAGCTCTTGTGCTATGTCATTGGAAATATATGTTCTTCAAGTTCTTCAAGTATTCAGAGGTAATACTGAGAGATAGAGGAGGCATACTGTTTACTTTGCTGCCCTCATCCATATAAGACAAAACTCTACTTGGAATAACACAGGAAATAAATGCCTCTGTCACAGGCCTTAACACCAATTACAGAAAGTAGTTTCTGTGTGTGTGTGTGTGTGTGTGTGTGTGTGTGTGTGTCTGTGTGTGTGTGTCTCTGTGTGTGTATGTGTGCTAAACTCAGAAGTTAGTAATATTTTAAAACACAGAAGAACCAATGCAGTATTTATCTTTGATTTAGTCAAGAAATGCAATTAAATCAGAATAGGCTAAAGTTCTATATGATTTTATTTATAGATAAATCAAGGCATTTCTGTGCCCCATATACTTACTATTATCTCAATCAGTACTATATAATAGTTATTGCAAATAATCCACTTCTTGAAGTTTTACACTGAAAGAAAAATTTACATGACTATATTTTATATTCTTAGTCTCCTCAGAATGATGAAGTCTAAATATTGTAATTCTGTATGCTCACAGTTAAATCATGTTAATCATATTCTTGAACATTTTTTGTTTCTCTGCCATTTGAGAGTCTTCCACTGAGAATTCTTTGTTAGATCTGTACCCCATTTTAAAAATTGAGTTTTTTCTTTTCTTTTGTTCATGTCTAGAGTTTTGAGTTCTTTATATATTTTGGGTACTAATTCTTTATCAGATATGGTTGATGATTTCTTTTCCATTCTGTAAACTGCCATTTTGTCCTATTGGTGGTATTCTTGCCCTACAGATTGCTGATCCTAGTGCCTGAGCTTTTGATGTTCTTTTTATGATGCTATCTCCTGTGTCAATTCATTCAAGGCTATTTCCCACATTCTCTTCTGTTAGATTTAAGTGTGTCTGGTATTTTGTTGAAGTCTTTGATCTACTTGGACTCAAGTTTTGTGCAGGGTGATAAATAAGGATCTACTTGCGTACTTCTACATGCAGACACCCATTTAGACCAGCACTACTCATTAAAGATACTTTCTATTTTATTGTGCATTTCTGGCTTCATTATAAAATATCATGTATCCATAGTTGAGTGAATTTTTATCTGGGTATTCTATTTGCTTTCATTGATCAACCTGACTATTTTTATGCCATTCCAATGTGTTTTTTTTCATCATTATCTTTGTCAGAACTACTCACTAATCTTATTTTTATTAAAAAAAATTTAGGGCTATATAGATGTTTTAAATTTGATAGTAATATGATAGATATTGATTTTGATTCAGATAGGAAAGATTTTTTTCTTCAAGGTTGCCAAATACAAATAGCCAAAATATTATAAATATTATGAATGGAACATTTATGTAATTCCTGATTGGGTCACGATCCTTCTTGGTGTAGGTAGTTTAATATATATATATATATATATATATATATATATATATATATATATACATATATATATACATATATGTGTGTGAAATAATATAAATGTATAAGTAAAATATTTTTTAAATGTAGTCTTTTTAAAATAAGATATTTACTCTGTTCATGTTGGTACTGATTTCAGTATGATGAGTATAGCAACTTAAAAATATTTCTTTGCAACAAATGAAAAAAAACCACAGTCAGACATTACACAGAGACTGAGAGACCTTGTGACACTCATCTTTAAAGGGTATTTCTTCAAATCTGTCTCCTCAGTGTTCAGAGAACCCTGTAGAAGGGAAGGCAGAAAGACTGTAAAAGCGAGAGGGAATGGAGGACATCAAAGAATCAAGCCTCTCTAAGTCAGCAGTAATAAAGTTCTTATGAGTTCACAGAGACTGAGAGAGCATGCCAAGGACTGTATGGGCAATGAACTCACAATGACTGAAGCATCATTTCCAGTGCCCAGAGACATAAGTACCAGATCTTCTTTGTTATATTATGGTTTCCAGTTTTATGGGATTCCTGAGCATAGAATGAGTGAGTCTCTGATTTGTGTGCCTTTTCTTGGGCTCTATTCTTTCTGGTTTTTTTTTTTTTGTTGTTGTTGTTGTTGTCTAGTTTTGATGTGACAGTTCTTGGTTTACTTTATTTTATTTTTTATCCCCTAGAGCCTCTAATGGGAGATAATAAGAGATTATGGGAGGGAAGGTAAGGATAAACAGAGTAGTTTAGAGGGAGGAGAGATGAAAATGAGGATAGGTCATGTGAAAAAATAATTTATTTTATAAAATGATTTTACATAGGACCTATGAATGTTTATCATTCTATGAGTTTCTCTATAGCATATTTTAACTACTCCAATAAAAGCACATTTCAGTTTTTTGTGTCACCTTTCTGTATTCAAATTTATTTCCCCAAATCTAAGTATGCAGACACACACACACACACACACACACACACACACACACACACACACAGTGAGAGAGAGACAGAGAGAGAGAGGAGAGGAGAGAGAAACAAAAACAAATGAACAAGAAATGAAAACAAAAATATTCTTCATCCTCACTTTCTTCTTCCTGTTTTACTCCTCCTACTTTTCCTTCTGTTCTTCTGCACACTCCGCTCTTTTGAAAGGAGCTATTTCCCTCTTAGCTATGCTGTTTGGACTATTGAAATGCTCCTTGTACTTTACAATAGCAATCTGTCAGGGAATTAATTTAAATGCAAATTCTTATAGTTATCAGAAGAGAGGGAATCAATAAAATAGTAATCTTGAGACAAAGACTGTCTGTGTTTAACAGTCCTTGCAGATACTTCAGTAATTTCCACTGCACACAGAGGCAATCATTCCAGGAGGAGACAGAGATGGGCAAATGCTTAGCCTCATTTGCTCTATAATGACTCATAATAGACTTTGAGGTTAAATATTAGCAGAGATAAGGTTATAATATTCCATGTTTTGTATATTTTAACATATCACCTATGGTTGATACATTTGGGTTTTTTGTTTGTTTGTTTGTTTTGTTGCTGTTGTTGTTTTTAAACAAGTCATGACCTCTTAGCTAAGTAATTAAATAAAGCCATTAGCTCTTATTGTGTCTACACTGGATTATTATTTCTCTGTTTTCAGTTCTGTTTTGTTAATCAAACTTGACTAACCAACTCTTGTGAGTCCAATAGACAATATAGAATAGAAAGTGCATTGGTGACCACCTTATGGAAAGGAAATAATTATTCACATTTAAAAGCTTACATTTCAGATTTATAAGTGAAAAGTATCTATTATATCAAAGAAAATGTGTTTAAAAAGTAAAATTACCCCATTTTATTATTTTTTAATTGTTTCCCTTCTCATCTTCTTAAATGTCTCAGAGATTCCATCTTACACCCATTAGAATGACTAAGATGAAAATTCAAGTGACAGCATATGCTGACAATGATTTAGAGAAAGGGACACACTCCTCCATTGCCAGTTGGAACAGCAATACGTACAACCACTTTCGAAACTAATCTGCCACTTTCTCAGAAAATTGGGAATAGATTGGCTGCAAGACCCAGCTATAACACTTCTGAGTACATACCCGAAAGATGATCCTGCATACAACAAGGACATTTGCTCAACTATGTTCACAGAAACTTTATTCATAGACAGAATCTGGAAACAACCTAGATGTCACTCAATGAAAGAATGAGAAAAGAAACTGTAGTGCATTTACACTACCAAAAACAAGGAAAATTTGAATTTTGAAGGCAAATGAATGGAACTAGAAAAGATCATGCTTAGTGACATAACTTAGACCCAGAAAGAAAAGCTCAGTATATACTCATTTATAAGTGGATATTAGGCCAACACAGATGTCCTCTAAAAGACTTCCCTCAATGGGGGATCAGGACACACAGGACTCACTGCAGGAATTTGGTCTGAGTACTGTTGTATAGAAGATTGGAGAGATGGAAGGACTTGGGGTGATCAGGAGTCCCACAGGGAGACCATCGAGGCCAGAGGATCTGTACCCAGGGGTGCCTGCACAACCTGAGGCACCAACCAACATGCATGCAGAGAACCTAGAGTCCCTGTTCAGATGTAGCTGATGGACAGCTCATTCTCCATGTGGCATGGGTCGGGGCTGGGGCTAAGACTGCCTCTGATATGATCTTTGGTGCCTGCGATTTGATCACTTCTCCTTGGTGAGGTGGCCTTGTGGACACAGACACACAGAAGAAGGGGATGCAGGCTATCCTGGTGAGACATGATAGGATGTGGTCAGATGGTGGAGGAGGAAGGACATGCCTATCAGAGGACAAGGGGAATGTAATAGAGGCATAGATCTTGGATTACTGAGTCCTAAATGTTATGCCTCCATCAAGTCCTGTTATGCCGTGCTCATGGAACCTTGCAGGAGAAGAGGCAGACAGAATATAAGCTTTGAGTTTTGGTAGATTCTTGAGTATATATCTCTGTGTCTACATATATATTTCCTTCTCCTCCTCCTCCTCTTCCTCTTTCTCCTCCATCTCTGCCTCCTTTTCTGCTTTTTGCTTTTGCTTTTTTGTTCTTTTTCTTCTGTTTTGTTCTATTTTGGTTTGTTAGGCATAGTTTTGCCTTATTTTTTATTATTCCTTATATATCTGTTTGTTTTCTTTTAGCAGACAGAAATGGTACAGATTCCCATGTGAGGAAAGATCGGGGAAATCTCAGAAGAGTTTGGTGGATGAGAAGTAGTGATTAGATTATACTGTATTATAAACATCTATTTCAGTTAAAGAAAGAACAAAATCATTTTAGTTTTTATGAGTCACTGTCATAATTAGGGTCCTACTGCTATGAAAAAAACACCGTTACAAAGGCAACTCTTATAAAGAAAACATTTAATTTGGCCTGGCTTACAGTTTCAGAGGTTTAGCACATTATAGTCATGGTAGGAAACATGTCAGTATGCAGTAATACATGGTGCTAGAGAAGGAACTGGAGAGTTCTATATCCTGCTCTGAAAGCAGAAGAAAGAGACCGTGTGCCAAACTGGGTGTAGTTGAGCCTAGGAGACTTCAAAGGGAATGCCCCACAGTGACACGCTTCCTCCATCAAGGCCACATCTACTAGGTAAGACCACAGATCCTAAGATTGCCACTTCCTATGGGACAAACATTTAAACACATGAGTCTAGGAGAGCCGTACCTATTCAAACTACCATAAAGGCCTTCACAATGATCCAGCAATAACACTCCTGGGCATATATATAAAAAGGCTCTACATCTTACAGTAGAGATGCTTACACATTTGCTCATTTCTCCTTTTTTCCTAATAACAATGGAAATAGAAATAGCATACACGTTGTTGATAGATGTTTGAATAACGAAAATATACATACAAAATTGATTTTTTTCAAATATAAAAAATTAAAAATCATAAACCTTTAAAGAAAATGGATGGAGCTAAGGAGCATGATATTGAGGAAGGTTTCCTCGGCTCGGAACGAGAAACATCACATGTTCTCTAACATCTGTGCTTCCTAACTTTTAATCGTTAAATACTTATGATTAGGTGGGAAAAAATGTGGATAGAATCAAAGTAGGAAATGTCCCATGAGAAATGGGGATAAAAGATGTGCTATGGATGGAAGTGGGAAGACAGCAGACACATAGAATATTAAAGTAGCAAGGGAAGCCAGGGAGAACTGTAGGGATACAAGGGTTCCACAGGGAAAGGGAAGGCAGCGAGATTCCTGAAGATGATAAACAGGGAAGTTAGTGAAATGAAATATATATGTACATATAAAACCAACCCCTTTTTATTTTGTAAACCATCTGGAAAATTGCTCCAGGTGATGGCAAAAAAAAGTCATCACCAATCTATTCTTAAATATTAGCCTCCCCCTGTTACGTTCTAAGAGGTAGAAGCTAAGGTTATGTACTGAGAAGAAATTAACTTCTGTCACATTTTCCAGTATACAAACACAACTGGGCTCCTTTGCTATGTCCATTTAAATGCTACTGAGATACCCTGATATTTGTCAAATTATACATGGGCATCCTGCTACTTTCTCTCAAAATGAACATCACAACAAAAGAGCTTGCTCACCTTACGTAGAGATGGAATGCTCTGGAATTGTCTCCAGTGATTGCCTTATTTTACTCTAGAGATTTATTTGAACCTGGAACCCATGTTCTGGCTCAAGGTAACTTGGTCATTCTGCATTATCACATAGGTAGTTTTCCCTCTGAAAAGTCTATGAGATCCTGCACATTGATTCTTGAGAAGAGACCCGGCTACACCGGGAAATAGTGCTTCTGACTCATCCTAACAGTACGCCTTCCTGATCCATCTTGGGATCAGCCTATCCTGCAGGTATTGTTTGCTCATTACATGCTTACATAATAAATGTGCTCATACAATTAGAAATTTTCAGAATATTATGTATGTTTAAGATATTGTACTTTCAGGGAAAAACACAATTCCAGAGCATGGGTAGAAAGAAGAGAAGTTCAGGAGTTTAATGCTGAGAATTATTATTTAGATATTAGAGGCCAGCTTTGAAGACCTATTGCATTTTCTTAGCCATCCATTTTATATGTGATATAAATAATTTTATTGTTAAAACAGTAAATATGAAGAACAGTAAAGAATGGCTATTTCTCTTCTTAAGAAGGAAAGAGTTGATGAAATCAAGAATTTAAAATATTCAGTATACCACCAAGAGATAGTATGAAAACAAACCATTGATAAACGAAGAAATATTTTAGGTTTCTTCTATAGAGTATGGCACTTCCTAAGAATTTTAACTATGTTTTTAAAAATGCCATGATGAAATCAAGCACCAATTTAATAGAGTTGAAATAAGAAAAGGCCAAGATTTAGATTTGCTGTGAGATTAGACTAAGCATGTGTTTGAAATGGTTTCTGTAGCTCATAATGGGTGCCAACAACAAAACTCTTTGTATTAATTTAAAGTATATGCTTGAAGCCAGTGATTTTGAAGCTCTTGGTGACCCTTGGTGGAATTTACAGTGATACAGAACACATCTTGCCTCATTGTGTTTACATGACTATGCACTTCAAAATTAATCACTAGCACTTCTCCTTGTCTGTGTGTGCATTGTGGTCTAAACATAAGGATGTTTTATGATTAAGGGAAATCACTAGTACCCTGGCCAGGAGAGCAAATTGAAACTTTTATTAACAACACTATAAGCTTCTGTTTGTACCGGAAAACTATGATGTCCTAAAACTCAATGCCATGTTTTATTTCTACAATAATGGCACTTGGGGCCTAATGCTTATCCAAGCAGAGTATGGCTTTGTGAATTAGACAAGCAATGAGATTACAAGCTTACCACTTAACAGATTTTTTTTTAATGAATGGAGATATTATGTAAACACTTGCTGTAAACTAGGTAGTTATTCAAAGTTTGTCCAGCTTGCGGTAAATGTCTTTCATGTCTTGTTGGATCTAAATTTCTGAATGAAATTCAATATTTATCCTATCTCAACTCTAACAGCTTAACTTCTTTATCGTGATCTAAAATGATTTTATCCCCTAACCAACCAAACTTGATTGTAAAACTATACTATCTGGCCTTCAAAGCCCCTCGGAGACTTGAGAAGGAATCTAACTGAAATTCCTGAGTGAGCCAGCAGTGCAGGTTAGTAGTTTCCAAAAATTACAAACTGACTTAGATGGTTTACTGCCGGAATAGTCACCCAGTACTCTCTATAACATTGAAGCCTCATCTTTGGCTTTCTGGACCAGTATCTCTGCCATATTTTTGGTGGGGCAGGAGCTAATGAGGACTTGCTTATCCTGCCTTGGCAGAGTGTGGCTTTCAACTCTGTGTGCATCTAAGCTGCCCATTTTTAGGCAGATTCTGTTTGTGGCAGGAATAAGGACATTTTGCCCAGTGGCTGGTTTGCTACATTTGAAGCCATCTCCATAAGGAGACTCTTTGATGCTCATCATCTTCTTTGAGGTCAGCTGAGTGTTGTCAGGAGTTAGTCTGTCTTGTTGTCAAAGAAATTTAAGATTATAAAACTACTTTAAATGCCATATTATTTGTCTTGAGGCTTTTGAAGACCTTATTCAATTATTATACTTCATATATCGATAGAGTCATATCTATATGTTCGACTTTATTTAAAGACAGAAACAGATCAAAGCAAATATTATACATTATATTGATTTAAGTTATTTTAAACATCTTAGAAAATAAAATGCTATTTATATGTAAAATATATTTCAAACATGGTTTTGAAAGTATTTTCATTAATTATAGATTGAACTATAATTATTCAGTACTCATTAAACAATATGACAAGTGATAATAGTAAAATGTTGGAGGATACATGTGCTTTCCACCTCATGGAAATTTGGAAGAGACCAAATAACAACCAGGGAAGCATGCTACAAGGATAAACAAATGACAATGAAAAAAAAAAAACTAAAGCATGGAAGGAATGGCTATAATTATTCACAGAAACACTATGAAAAGAAATGGGAACTGAAGGAAATACATTTTAGACATTCAAATAATATGAAGAAAACTATTTCAAAACCTTTCTCTAGCACATGATATCTTGCAGTTGTTCTGTGAACTCTTTCTGGAGAGGTGAACAAATGTTTATTTCAAATAAGGCACCAATAAGACAACAAAAGAACAGTTTTACTCAAGTGCAGCTTGTTGAACCATGGTGTTTAATTTGGGTATGAATAGGAAAATAGATGTGGGATTATTTACAGATGACTAGGTAGTTCAAAAGAAACAACCACTGATCAGCAGTCTGCCCTTCTGCTTCTAACAATGTGGAAAGATAGATTGGTTAATCAAAACTAAAGATGTTTGATAGTATGTTATGTAACAACAATAAATAGTAAACTAATTTTAAAGTATAAGTTAAAAAAATAAATTTAATTATCTTGAATTAGGGAGACAATGGGTTATTTCATGAAATCTAAGCACCAGAGATTTAACTGTATTCTAGCGGTCAAACTATCATTAGCTGTCAGTGTGATCAGAGACCTGGGAAGGAAAACCTAGGTGAATTTACATATCAATTAAATTGACAGAGATGGCTTGTTAGTCGACCAGTTGTCTCACCCAAGCTCCTGTGGTTTCCATGCCACCATAGGTAGAGGCAGTCTGGACATCAGGCATAGAAACGAGAGGTTGGTACTGTGGAAGGAGAACATGGTAGAGACTGACCTCACCTTGTTTTTAGCAACGTGAAACAATGATTCTCCAGGTGTCTAGTGTGTCTACAGTTTAGGCTGGGTCTAGCAGCAAGCAACACATTTCAGCAGTCTTGTCCAGTGGTTAGAATACCACAGACACTTGTTGAAGTCATTTTCCATGCCCAAACCTTCTTGGAGACTTTGGGGAATTACTGTTAGAATTTGGGAAGTCTCTGTCATAATAAGTTTAAATACAAATACAATTAATGCCATATTCAGCAGATCTCTGACAAACTTAAGGGTCAACATATCTGAGCTCAATCTTTGTCTGTTTTTAGCTATTTTTAAACATAGAACAGAATGACTGATTAATTTAGAAAATGCACATGATTTACTGAACACTAGTTCAAAAACCTAACAAAACCATAAGTTTGTTTGACCATCAGTTTGTATTTTATTTAGTTATCAGTAATAATTTGTAATAATTTAGTTTTTTGTTTAATTTTGAAAAAAACATAGGAAGCCAAATAAAGGCCGTCTTGGCAATCAATCATAACTATAAGCATGGTCATAGATATTTTAAAGAATATAACCATTTATGGGGCAACTAACAATCTGTATGTCCTAATTATCTTTTAATAGTCTATACAAATGATAGCCACTAACTGAAGTCCCTATAGCATCAAGAGCCCTAAATACAGAGACTAGGAACTTTCCTGACCTTCACATGGCATATCACTATAGAACAGAACAGTACTGTGTATGTTTTAGTTTAAAAATAGTTATTTTTTAATATTTCTAGAAAACAAGGAGGTTAAATGTCTATATATCTATATATACCTTTAAATATGTTTTTTAGTTTGAATAGAATTTATTAATTATTAACTTTTATTTATTTTTAATTATGTCTTTATTAATCTTAAACTCAATTTTTTAACAGTCTTATAGTGTTAAGGGCATATTTCATCAAAATATTACAGCCTAATTTCAAGCTGGTAGGTTTTGTGCTTTTAAGGGTACTAAGACCCAAAGAAAACATATAAGCCAGGTTGGGCAGATTGCTATGTTCCAAGAAGTATATTGTCAAGTTTTAATAGTCAAAGTGTAAATTGTCATTAGGCCTAAGAAAAGTTTTTAGTTCCTACTCCTCATATTATGGAACACAAAAGAGAATGTGTTGCCTATATAGTATATCTGAGCATAGGATCTAGGTCCTCACCATGCATCAGTCTCTGAAGCATGCCCCTTCCTCAGCCCATATTTGATGGCTCCACTGATCACCTTATAGGACTTCTGACCCCACCAAGTCCCCCTATTATCCAACTCTTCCATAGAACTCTTTGTGCTCCACCACGGAGTTTGGATGTGTGTCTCACACCTGCCTGGATCTCCTTCTTGATGGAGTCATTCAGAGTACCTCTATGGTAGACTCGCTTTGTGTTGCTTCTCTTCTCTCTTCAGCTGCTTCCAGTGTCTAATCTATTTGTCCTTCTGAATGCAAACAAAGCATTCTCCCTAGGGTCCTCCTTGCTATTTAGCTATGTCTGTGTATTGTAGTATTGTTATCCTGTATTCTGTGGCTAATATCCACTTATAAGTGACTACATATCATGCTTGTCTTTCTGGTCTGGATGATGGATTCTGATTCCATCAATTTCTCTGCAGATTTCAAGATTTCCTTGTTTGAAAAGTTGAGTTGTATTCCAGCTATTGTGTAATGTGTAATATACCATAGTTTAGTTTCTTTGTCCAGTCTTCAGTTGAGGGACATTTAGGATGTTTCCAGATTCTGGCTATTACATGTAAAGCTGCTATGAACAAAGTGGAGGAAATGGCTTTGTTGTATGCTGCAGCAACATTCAGATATATGTCCCAGAGTGGTGTGACTAGATCTTGAAGTACAAATATTTCAAAATTTCTGAGAAAGCACAAGATTGATATCCAAAGTGGTTGTACAAGTTTGCACTACCACCAGAAATGGAAGAGTGTTCCTCTTTTTCCACATCCTAACCAGCATGTGCTGCCACTTATGTTTTTGATCTTTTCCATTCTGACAGGTGTAAGCTGGAATCTCATAGTTGTTTTGGTTTACATTTCAGTGATGACTTGGCATATTGCACATTTCTTTAAGTGTTTTTTTCCATTTGATATTCCTCTGTTGAGAATTCTGTTTCGTACTGTACCCTGTACCCCATTTTTAATTGGATTATTTGGTTTGGTGTTATTTAATTTCTTGAGTTCTTAATATATTTCAGATACTAGCATTCACTCAAGTACAAGGATGGTGAAGACCTATTATCTCATTTTGTGCTTTTGACCGTGAACCTTTCCTTAAAGAATCTTTTCAAGTTCATGAGGTCCCATTTATTAATTGTTGATCTTATAGCTTGAGCTGTTGGTGTTCTTTTCAGGAAGTTTTCTCTTATGCCAATTAGTTTAAGGCTCTTCCCCAATTTTTCTTCTAACATATTTAGTATGACTGGTTGTATGTCAATATTTTTAATTATCTTGGACTCTAGTTTTCTGCAGGGTGATAAATATGGACTCATTTACATTTTTCTACATATGGACATCTTGTTAGAACAGCCCTATTTATTAAAGATGCTATCTTTTATCCATTGTAAGGGTTTGGATTCTTTTCTAAAAATCAGGTGTCCATAGGTGTGTTGGTTTCTTTCTGGGCATTCTTTTTGATTACCTTGGTAAACCAGCCTATTTCTATGCCAGTACCATGGTGTTTAAATTACTTGTGTTTAAATTACTCTTGTTCTATAGTACAGCTGGAGATCAGGGATGGAGATTCCTCTGGAAGATATATTGTACAGGGTTGTTTTTAGCAATTCCGTTTTTTTTTTCCATATGAAGTTGAGAATTGATCTTTCAAGGTATTTAATGAATGTTGTATATATATATATTAATAGGGATTGTATTGAATCTGTAGACTGCTTTTGGTAAGTTGACCATTTTTACCTTGTTAATTCTAATGGTCCCTAAGATCTCTCCATCTTCTGATATATTCTTCATTACTTTCTCTAGAGGCTTGAAGTTTTTTTCATACATGTCTATCACTTAATTGGTTAGAGTTATACCAATATACATTATATTATATGTGGCTATTGTGAAGGCTGTAGTTTCCCTAATTTCTTTCTCATCCTTGATCTCTCCAAGGCTTTAAATATTAATGGTGTTGGATTTTGTTAAATGATGTTTTTACATGTAAGATGATGATCAGGCAGTTTTTTAATTTCAGTTTGTTTAGATGTTGGAGTACATTGGTAGATTTCCATATATTGATCCATTCCTGCATGCCTGGCATGAAGCCTAATTGGGCATGGTGAATTATCATTCACTTTTATCTTCACATTGTTTGATGAGCTCTTGGATTCTGTTTCTGAGTATTTTATTGAGTATTTTTGCATCAATGTTCATAAGACAAATTGGCTTGAAATTTTCTTTCTTTGTTGGAATTTTTTGTGGTTTAGGAATCAAAGTGACTATGGGATGAGTTTGGTAATGTTCCTTCCATTCATGTTCTGTGAAATATTTTTAAGAGTATTGGTATTAGCTCTTTTTGAATGTCTGGTAGAATTCTGCACTGAAACTATGTTTCCCTAGAATTGTTTTGAATGGAGGCTTTTGATGACTGCTTCTACTTCTGGGGGAGATATAAGATTCTCTACTTTATTTACTGATCTTGAATCAGTTTTGGTAAGTGGAATCTATCAAGAAAATTGTCCATTTCATTTACACTTTCAAATTTGTGATAGATAAGCTTTTGAAGTAAAACCTAATGATTCTGTAGATTTCCTTAGTGTCTGTTTTTATGTTCCCCTTTTCATTTCTGATTTTGTTGATTTGGATAGTGTCTCTATGCCTTTTAGTTAGTTTGGTTAAAGGTTTGTCTATCTTGTTGATTTTCTCAAAGAATCAGCTCTTGGTTTTGTTGACTTTTTAAAATTGCTCCCTTTGTTTGTAATTTATCAATTTCATCCCTGTGTGTGATGATTTCCAGCCATCTGCTCATCTTTGGTACGTCTTCTTCTTTACTTTCTCAGGCTTCCAGATGTTTCATTAAGTTGCTTGTAGGAGGTGTTCCAATCTCTTCATAAAGGCATTTCATGCCATGAGCAGTCATCTTAGCATTGCTTTCATGGTGTCACATAAATTCGGATATATTTTACCTCCATTTTCCTTGAATTTTAGGAAGTCCTT
>OU015748.1:11945862-11980133 GCA_907169655.1 Acomys percivali
CCAGTGGTGTCACATGGCTCTGATTTTTGTTGCTTGTGTTCTTGTGCTGGCCTAGAGCCATCTGGTTGTCCTTGGTTTGAGAAGGTCTGGAATTCTCTCTGACTGTGTTGCTGTCTGTGTTTAAGGTGGGCAACGCAGGTCAGGAGAAGGTGACAAGATCTCCAAGCTGAAGGCTTCCAGCTAGGACTCCCCATAGGCTTCCTCACGATGGTGGAAATGGGGCTTGGAGCCTGGGCCTGGGCCTGCTGTGTTCACTGTCTGTGTCCCAGTTAGGCCCTGTAGGAGGACTGTCAAGCAGAAAGAGCTCCAAGCCAAAAGCTGTTCAGGTGCCCCAGAGACCTCCTTGCATGGTGGACAACGTGGTTTGTGGCCTGCTTGGGTGTCCTACAGGCCTCCTTATCACAGAGTGGATAACAGAGCAAAGGCATGGCTGCAGGAATACCTGAGAACATACACATTGAACCACAAGTGGCATGCAGAGATACACCCTTGGAATCGAATGAGCCTTTTGGGATTTCAAACCCAGTGACACACCACCTCCAACAATGCCCATATATTCTAACCTTTTCCAAACAGTTCAAGAGTCTAGGAGCCAAATTTTTACACATAGGGCCTATGGAAGCCATCTAATTCCAATCATTATAATGTACATATAGACAAAAAAAATAAATAAAGTTCCAGACCTTTGTTAGAAAAATGAGCCAATTTGATTAATTTTATGTATAATTTGTATTTAAAATACAAATTTAAACATAAAATATAGCAAGATTTTTTGTAAATTAGGAATTTTAATCAAAATTCATCAAAATTTTTCTTTTTTATGTATGTGTCCTTTTTTGCATTAATTCACTATTTATACTTTATTTACTTGCAAAACATATTTCAGGCAGCTGGTCTTTTGTTTTTCTTTTTTTTCTTTTTTTTCTTTTTTTAATTTTTAAAAATATTTTTTACTAATATATTCACATTACATCTCAACTGTTATCCCATCCCTTGTATCCTCCCATTTCTCCCTCTCCCCCATTTCCCCTTAATCCCCTCCCCTCTGACTGTGCCTGAGGGGGGACCTCCTCCCCTGTATATGCTCATAGGCTTTCAAGTCTCTTCTTCGTAACCTGCTATCCTTCCTCTGAGTGCCACCAGGTCTCCCCATCAAGGGGACGTGGTCAAATATGGACACCAGAGTTCATATGGAAGTCATATCCCACTCTCCACTCAACTGTGGAGAATGTCTTGTCCATTGGCTAGATCTGGGTAGGGCTTCAAAGTTTACTGCACTTATTGTCCTTGGCTGGTGCCTTAGTTTGAGCAAGACCTCTAGGCCCAGATCCGCCCGCCATAATGCTCTTCTTGTAGGTTTCTAGGACCCTCTGGATCCTTCTATTTACCCATTCTCCCATGCTTCATTCACCTAGAGTCCCAATAGGCTGTCCTCCCCTCTGTCCCACTTTCCTGGTAAGTGAAGACTTTCATGGGACATGCCCCTTGGGCTAGTGTCCAGATATAAGTAAGTATATACCATTTGACTCTTTCTACTTCTGGGTTAACTCACTCATTATGATCATTTCTGGCTCAATCCATCAGTCCAAAAATTTCAGGATTTACTTGTTTTTAAAAGCTGAGTGTATTCCATAGTGTAAATGTGCCTCAGTTTCTTTATCCATTCTTCTACTGAGAGATATTTAGGCTGTTTCCAGGTTCTGGCTATTATGAATAAGGTGGCTATGAACATGGTTGAGCAAATGTTCTTCTTGTGCACTGGAGCATCTTCTGAGTATATTCCAAGGAGTGGAATAGCAGGGTCTTGAGGAAGTATTATTCCCAGTTTTCTGAGATAGCGCCACATATATTTCCAAAGTTTTTGTACTAGTTTGCATTCCCACCAGCAATGAAGGAGTGTTCCTCTCTCTCCACATCCTTGCCAGCATGTGGTGTCACTTGAATTTTTGATCTTAGCCATTCTGATGGGTGTAAGATGGAATCTCAGAGTCTTTTTGATTTGCATTTCCCTGATGACTAAGGAGGTTGAGCATTTCTTTAAGTGTTTCTCAGCCATTTGATATTCCTCTGTTGAGAATTCTCTGTTTAGTTCCAAACCCCATTTCTCAATTGGGTTATTTGGTTTGGTGGTGTTTAATTTCTTGTGTTCTTTATATATTTTGGATATTAGACCTTTGTCAGATGTAGGGTTGGTGAAGATCTTTTCCCAGTCTGTAGGCTGTCGCTTTGTTCTCTTGACCGTGTCTCCAGACTTACAGAAGCTTCTGAGCCTCATGAGGTCCCATTTATTAATTGTTGACCTTAAGACCTGGGCTGTTGTTGTTCTCTTCAGAAAGTTCTAGCCAGCGCAATAAGACAACAAAAGGAGATCAAGGGTTTCCAAATGGGAAAGGAAGAAGTAAAATTATCCCTATTTGCAGATGATATGATAGTGTACATAAGTGACCCTCAAAATTCCATCAGAGAACTACTACAGCTGATAAACAGCTTCAGCAAATTGGCTGGATACATAATTAACTCCAAAAAGTCAGTAGCTTCCTATATACAAATGACAATCATGCATAGGAAGAAATTAGGTAAACTACACCCTTCACATTAGCCACAAGCAGTATAAAATATTTAGGAGTTACTCTAACCAAACAAGTGAAGGACCTATTTGAAAAAACATTCAAAACACTGAAGAAAGAGATTGAAGATGACATGAGAAGATGGAATGATATCCTTACTCATGGATTGGGAGAATTACCATAGTAAAAATGGCCATTTAACCAAAAGCAATTTACAGATTCAATGTAATCCCTATCAAAATTCCTACACAATTTTTTAAAGACATTAAAATTTCAATTTTCAACTTCATATGCAAAAACAAATAAACTATAATCGCTAAAACAATCTTGTACAATAAAAGATCCTCCGGAGGAATCTCCATACCTGATCTCAAGCTGTACTGTAAAAACAACAGTAATTAAAACAACATGGTACTGGCACATCAGTAGGCTGGTTGATCAGTGGAATCAAATTGAAGACCTAGATATGAATCTACACACATATGGTCACTTGATTTTTCACAAAGAAGCCAAATCTATTCAATGGAAAAAGAATAGCATCTTCAACAAGTGGTGCTGGTCTAACTGGATGTCTGTGTGTAAAAAAATGCAATTGGACACATATTTGTCACCGTGCACAAAACTCAAGTCCAAGTGGATTCAACATAAAACCAGAGACACTATGTCAGTTACAAGTAAAATTGGAAAAGAGGCTGGAACACATTGGCACAGGAGACAACTTCCTGAGGAAAATCTTTCTTTTTTTAGGTAGCAAATTAAATTTTAATTTGCAAATTGTGTTTAGTAATTTATTGTTCTTAAAAATTAGGATGAGTACTATTCCAAGGAATATAATAGTATTATAATTTCCTCCTTTACAAATAGATTAAAAATAATACTAGCATAGCATGGGTTTAAACAAAAAATATTCTAATATCCAATGAAAGGTAGTATCAAAACAACAAGTTAACTAAACATTCTTTTCGCTCTAATAGATACTTTTCTTATTTAAACATATTTAAAATATGTTTAACACATTTTTCTCATGTGTATGTTTGCTAGTTTATCAATTCATTGGAAATTCCTACTTTTTACCATATTAGAACCTGTTTTTGATGTTTATATGTCTTCTCACTTGATGCTCAGTGAATTTAAAAATTTGTAGTAGATTGTTATCTGACTTTAGTAAACTGACAGGAATTATTTATACTTTATACGTTGTAATGGGAGCAATCTACTGGATTAAAATGATGTTTCTGATTCCTATTGATAAGGAATAGTTGTTTGCCTATATGCATATTTTCTCTTGCTGCCTGCTATTGTGATTTTAGATACTCAAATATTATTCAAACTTTTAGATATTGATGTTGAGGTACTTGGTTTCAGACTAAAAATTTCATTGTATTCTGTGGCGTACTTTCTGTGTTAGAGGATAGTAACCGTTTGAGTATTAAATTATTGTATATTATTATAAATTTATATTGGTTCTTAAATGCCATCATTTCAAGTGTTGGAACTTTACTTTGGGATGCAGTTAATTGTAATATTTCTAAGGTCTGTTTTTGAAATCCAGTATAAAATGTGTATTACTTACAACCATGGTAAAGATATTCTATTAGTGTCTTTCCCATTTGATGAATCAGCATGGCCAAATGCAATTAATGGCAGTAATAATTTAGTTTGGCTTGGGTTAGAGAGATAAGAGCCCATCATAGCGGGGAAGCAGAGCAGCAGGTAGCAGGCATGGTGCCAGGAACAGGAAACTGATATCTTAAATCTTTAAACCAAGCAGTAAGCATTAAAAGCAATCTGAACTAAGGTGAAGTTTAAGCTCTCAAAGCCCATCTAGAATGATGTCTATGGTCCTTCTAGGAAGGTCATGTCTGATAATCCTCATTAAATATCACAAGCAACTCAGAAGAAAATGCTCAAAACCTGAGCCTATAGGAAACATCTCAATTTCAAATATCCACAGATGAATAGGACTTTTACTCAGTTAATTTGGTTTTCATTTTCATGAGTATGCATAAACCTAACCTTCAAGCTTCATGCTAGTATATACTTGATGGTTCCTTGGAGGATAAGTCATTTAGAATAGGATGCTGTCTTTTGGTTTCTATAGTGAGAAAATAATACCATGGCAAAAAGAAGCTTGGAAAAGAACAGGTTTATTTCATTTCACATTTGTAGTCAATTATCTAAATCAGAAACCCGTACAAGAATCTGAAGTCAAGAATTGATACAGAGCCATGACAGAGTGCTGCTTATTGACTTGTTCACAGGCTTGCTGAGTCTGCTTCTTTATACAACCCATGCCTTCTTGCCAAGGGGTGGCAATTCCCACAGTGAGTTGGGCATTCCAGCATCAATCATTAATTGGGAAAATCACCCACAGATTTACCAACTGGTCAGTCTTAGGGATACATTTTCTCAAGTGAGATTCCTTCTTCTCAGGTACTTATAAGTTTCTGATAAGTATACAAAAACAAGCAGTATTGATGTCAATGTAGAGGCACTGTAGTTGCTGAACTCTAGATCCTGTCAGCAGCATTTAAATGTTGATTTCTATGTAACTGTACACTGGGGAGTCCACTTGCTACATTCGACTAGCATGTTCCATAGTTCCAAATATTGCCTGGACTTTTCTTGGAAGTTAAGACAGTTCGTTAGTGTGCTACAGTACATATCACTTAATTGGAACTACTAATGAGCTGAGTGTCTTTTTAAAGCAATTGCCAGCAAGCCACCCAGAGTGACTGCAGATGGCATCTTAATAGGCAACTACTTGGAAACAAACTTCCAGATTTCTTATGTGTCAATAATGTTAGAATGGGTAAAGATTTCAGATTTTGCATATGTGTCCATCCTGTTCCAATATAATAATAATGTTTACCTTTTCCTGTCTCCTAGTAATATACTGCTGTCCTGACTTACTGCAAAATCACCAAATGCTCCTGTAATTTTTAATGACTATGTACATCATAATCATTAAAGTCTACAATGTTTTATTATACTTTTACTATAGTCTGAAGTTAAGTGATGTAGATATAGATACAACTTTGACATATTTAAGTGCATTCTTAGATTATAAGAAACAGAGTTTATCTTAGGTATAATGTTCTTCCAAACAAATGTTTACACATTTCAAAAGAAGCTTCTATGATGAGATGTGAGATCTATGTAACAGTGTGGATGTGAGTACAAGTAATTTAGATGCATCTAGGTTTTGTACAGATTTATAGAAATGACACTATTAAGATTTCCTCTAAGGTACATGACCTCACTAGCCACATGTAGCTGTCTATATTTACAGAACCTGGCACAATTTCTCTCCTGGTAAGCAGGTTTTGAGTCCATCTACAGAGTTGTTGGTTACTGCCAAGATATATCTTGGCTACCATCACATCTTTAGGGATACCTTACCCTGCTGGCC
The DNA here is from genome assembly GCA_907169655.1 of Acomys percivali. Taxonomy (NCBI): domain Eukaryota; kingdom Metazoa; phylum Chordata; class Mammalia; order Rodentia; family Muridae; genus Acomys; species Acomys percivali. The sequence goes on from OU015748.1 coordinate 11,951,842, forward strand.
ATTGTTGTGATTTATAGGCATTCCTTCAACGTGAGGCTATTGACTGCCTGTCTTGTTTAATAGCTTGCCTATAACTGGAAGAAGACCATTAAAAAAAAATCCCACAACTAATCAAAGTTCACAAAACAACTCAACATATGTTACTTGGCCAAAATCAGTGCAAATATTACATCCTCTCTAAATCTAAGGCTTCAGTGAACATCATAAAAGAGAATGCAGAACTACAGCTTAAGCAATGAACAAGATATGTGCTGCCAGATTGTGTCTTCTAATTTGACCGAGAAGCTGTACTCGTGATATAAGAATATGAAGACTTAAACAGTTCCCAAACTAGCAGACATAAGAACATAGATGGCAAAATATCATAGGATTTTATCTGTAAACAAGAGGTATAAGCCATTTTAAACTGCTTAGAATTGAGAAATTAATTATCCCATGCTTGAGCTCAGGTTGGCTATCTAATACACGTGGTAAGGCATAGAAACATTTACTGGAACACAGCATATACTCAGTGGTCTGTATGTATATGTTCATTAATTTTAAGCATATGTTATAATTATTAAGGAAAAAGAGGCTGTGATATTAGGAGTATGCCAGAGAGACATGAGGTGGAAAAGGCTAGGTGATAGAAGATGAAATGCAGCAATTATAATTTAGTTATATTATAAAACAATAAAATAAAAAATGACAGAATATCCAAAAAAGAATGGATTTTAAATAAGATCAATATTCTGAGTAATTGAAAAACAAGGAAAATGTGTTTGGTTCTTAAAAATATACTGGAACTAGAGTTCAATGTGATATTATACAAAAGAAATGATGAAACCACACATTGATCTCCACACTTTACTAGCGGGAGACTTCAACGCCCCATTTTCACCAAAGGATAGGTCAATGATACAGAAACTAAACCTAGAAATAATGATGCTAGCTATTGTCATGAATCAAATGGATCTAACAGATATCTACAGAACTTTTCATCCAAACACAAAAGATTATACCTTCTTTTCAGCACCTCATGGAACCTTCTACAAAATTGAACATAGTTTACAAAGCAAGAATCAACAGATTCAAGAAGTTTGAAAGAATATCTTGTATTCTATCATATCACAATGGACTAAAGATGGACTTCAACAACAACAGAAATAACATAAAGCCTAAACACACATGGAAACTGAACAACTCTCTACTCAGTGAAAATTAGGTCAGAGAAGAAATAAAGAAATTGGAGAGTTCCTACAATCCAATGAAAATGAAGGTACGACATACAGAAATTTATGGAGATATTGAAAGCAGCATTAAGAGGAAAATTCATAGTACTAAGTGCCTTAATAAAGAGATTAGAAACATACAGGTAACTTAACAATACATCTGAAAGCCATAGGGGGAAAAAAAGAAGCAGAAACACCCAAGAGGAGTAGACAGCTGGAAGAAAATAAATTCAGGGCTGAAATAAATAAATTAGAAACAAAGAGAACAATTCAAAGAATCAACAAAACCAAAAGTAGTTCTTTGATAAAATCAACAAGAGAGACAAACCATTAGCCAAGCTAACTAAAAGGCAGAAAGACACTATCCAAATCAACAAAATAAGAAAGGAAAAGGCAGTCTTAACATCAGGCATGGAAGAAATACAAGGAATCAATAGGTCATACTTCAAAGGTTTATATGCCACAAAATTTGAAAATCTAAAGGAAATGGACAATTTTCTTAATGGATTCCACTTGCCAAAGTTGAATCAAGATCAGATAAACAAATTGAATAGTCCTACTTCCCTTACAGACATAGTCACAGTCCTCAAAATTCTCCTAACCAAAAAAGGCCAGGGCCAGGTGGTTTCAGTGCATACTTCTACCAGACTTTCAAAGAAGAGCTAAGACTGATACTCTTCAAACTACTCCACAAAATAGAAATGGATGGAACATTAACAAACTTAATCTATGAGGCCACAGTTCCCTTAGTGCCTAAACTTCACAAAAACCTAAAGAAAATGAATTTCAGATCATTTCTCCTATGAACATTGATGCAAAAATACACACTTAAAAAACTCACAAACTGAATCAAGAAACACATCAAAGACATCATTCACTATGACAAAGTAGGTTTCATTCCAGGTATGCAAGGATGGCTCAATATATAGAAATCCATCAATGTAATCCATCATATAAACAAACTGAAAAAAAAACACAGGATCATCTCCTTAGATGCTCAAAAAGCATTTTATAAAATCCAAAGCCTATTCAGATTTAAAGTCTCTGAGAGATGAGGGATACAAGGCACCTACCTAAACATAATAAAGGAAATATTCACCAAGTCTATAGACAACATCCAATAAAATGGAGAGAAATTCAAGGAAATTCCATTAAAATTGACAACTAGACAGGGCTACCCACTCTCTTCATATCTCTTCAATATAGTTATTGAAGTTATAGCTAGAGCAATAGACAACAAATGGAGATCAAGGGGATCCAAATGGAAAAGAAGGAAGTAAAATTATCCCTATTTACCAATGTTATGATAGTGTACATAAGTGACCGCCAAATTTTCACTAGAGAACTCCTACAGCTGAGAAACCCCTTCAGCAAAGTGGCTGGATACAAAATTAACTCAAAAAAATCAGTAGGCGTCCTGGATATAAATGACAATTATGCTGAAAAAGAATTGGGAAACTACACCTTCATTATAGCCACAAGTAATATAAAGTATCTAGGTATAACTCTAACAAAGCAAGGGAAAGATTTGTGTGAAAAAACCTTGAAGTCTCTGAAGAAGGAAATTGAAGATGACATCAGAAAATGGAAATATCTCCCTTGTTCATGGATCGGGGGAAGTAATATAGTAAACATAGCCATCTTATCAAAAGAAATTTACAGATTCAATGCAATCCCTATCAAATTCCTACACAACTTTTAAAAGACATTGAAAGATCAATTCTCAAATTCATATGAAAAAATAAAACAAACAAACAAACAAATAATAGCTAAAACAATCCTGTACATAAAAGATCCTCCAGAGGAATCTCCTTCCCTGACCTCAAGTTGTACTACAGAGCAACAGTCATTAAAACAGCATGATACTGGCAGAACAATGGGCTGGATAATCAATGATATCAAATTGAAGACATAGAAATAAATCCACACACATGTGGACATTTGATTTTTTACAAAGAAACCAAATATGTACAATGGAAAAAGGATAGCATCTCCATCACATAATCCTGGCCTAATTGGATGTCTACATGTAGAAAAATGCAAGTAGATCCGTGTTTATCACCATGCACCAAATTCATGTCCAAGTGTGTTAAATTCTTCAACATAAAACAAGATACACTAAATCTGTTAGAAGAAAAAGTGAGGAAAAGCCTTAAACCCATTGGCACAAGAGACAACTTCCTGAACCGAACACCAAGAACCCAGGCTCTAAGGTCAGTAATTAATAAATGGTACCTCTTGATATTCTGTAAAGCAGAAGACACTGACAACAGAACAAAGTGACAGTCTACAGACTGGCAAAAGATCTTCACCAATCATAAATCTGTCAAAGGACTAATATCCAAAATATATAATGAACTCAAGAAATTAAACACCACCAAACAAAATGACCCAATTAAGAAATGGAGTTCAAAGCTAAACAGAATTCTCAACAAAAGGATATTAAATGGCTGAGAAACACTTAAAGAAATGATCAACATCCTTAGTCATCAAAGAAATACAAATCAAAGCGACCCTGAGAGTCCATCTTACACCCATCAGAATGACTAAGATAAAAAACTCAAGTGACACCACAAGCTGGCAAGGATGTGGAGAAAGGGGCACACCCCAACATTGCTGGTGGGAGTGCAAACTCGTACAACCACTTTGGAAATCAATCTGACAATTTCTAAAATAATTGGAAATAGGGCTTCCTCAAGATGCAGCTATTCCATTTCTTGGAATATACCTGAAACATGCTCAAATATACAACAAGGACATTTGGTCAACTATGTTCATAGCAGCCTTATTCATAACAGCCAGAATCTGGAAACAACTTAGATTTCCCTAAGTTGAAAAAATTAGTAAATTTACACAATGGAATACTGCTCAGCTATTATGAACAAGGAATTTTGAAATTTGCAAGCAAATGGATGGAAATATAAATGATTATTCTGAGTGAGTTAACCCAGATTCAGAAAGATACACATAGTATGTACTCACTTATAAATGGTCACTAGCCCAACAGGGATGTCCTCAGAGAGTCTTCATTCAGCAGGGGATTGGGACAGATGCTTCTACTTCCTACTGGGACTCCAAGTGAGAGAGGTATGGGAGAGTGGGGAAACAGTAGGATCTAGAGTGTCCAGGAACCATACAAGAAGACTATCAAGGCTGGCAGATCTGGGCCCAGGGGTTCTGCACAAACTTCTGTACAAACCAAGGGCAATGCATGAAGTAAACCTAAGCCCCCTATTCAGATCTATCCAACAGACCATGCATTCTCCACAGTTCTGTGGAGAACAGAGACTGACTCTGACATGAACTCTGATGCTCTCTATTTGACCACTTCCCTTTGGTGGGTAGGCCTGATGGCATTCAGAGGAAGGATATGCAGGCTTCAGGGTGAGACCTGACAGGCTGTGATCATATGGTTGGGGAGGAGGTTCCCTTCTCTTACAGGCCTAGGGGAGGGGAATAGGGTGAAAGAAGGAGGGATGGGGAACAGGAAGATACAGTGAGGGAACAACAACGAAGATGTAGTCTGAGTAAACTACTTAAATAAAAATTTTTAAAAAGGACACCCTGAGATTAAAAAAGAAAGATACATTTACCTTTATAATAATAGGCTGATTATTTTAGGAAGTGTGTATTAATGTTTTGTAGCTATAACACCCCTTACCTTCTGGTTCTCATTAAGGTGTAAGGTCAAGGAATATCTGTACTTTACATAGTCTAGACAGCTTTTTCTAGAAAAATTTTTGAAGAGAAGTTTTATAAAAGAGTTCACCAAATAAATGGGCCAAAAGCTTATTTTCTTTAATAAGACTATGTACTTTAAGGCTTTGATCCATTAAACTTACAGTATAATATTTTCATTTGGGTCTTGGTAATGATATACAGGATTGCCAAAGATGCAAGCTATGCAGTGCCTTCACATCTAAGCTCTATACTGCATTTCTTAAAGTCTGAGGAAAGGAAAGAGCATTTGTTTAAATACAGACTCTTTTAAAAAGCTTTCTCTTTACTTTTTACATATACATTTATATTATTACATATATATATATACAATAAACTACCTACAACAAGAAGACCTATAACCACATATTTCTTTCTACTTTAAAAGGTGAACTTATGACACAAAGTCTTGTTAAATATTAAACTTTGAAATCTAATACTCCAGATTATTAAAGTAATGTCCATTACAAACCAGTTCATAGATTTTAAAAATAAAATACTTCTGACTACTAAAAATTAATATTTGTTTTTCAAAGACTGAGCAGACAAGTAGTTCTTTATTTCATAATTTAATTTTGTGTAATTAAAAACCTTTCTTTGAGATATTACTACTAATTTGGTAGAAAATCGTCAATGTTTTGCAAAGAGCCATGATAAGAAAATAATTCCAGTGGAATTTATGTCACATATATGTTTTTAGACATCAAAATCTTTCATAAGGTATCATCCTCCCAAAAAATCTCCTTTGACTCATCCTCAGTTGAATAATACATCATTCTCACTTTCCTTTTTAATTTATCAACTTTTGGGCAGCTCATTATTCAGATTATGTGTCAAACAGAAGAAATTCATACTTGGGCATTGAAAAGTATGGCAATTCTCTGATTTATCTACTTAGTGTCAAGCATTGAGCCTGCTGACAGCAAATACAGTCTTTTGTGATCACAGTATCACAGAACTCTGCTTGATGAGATATTAGCACTTTTAGACGTAACTGAGAGTTAATGGCTTGTTCATGTTTTCTGGAAATGTATCTACATTTGGCTCAGTCACAGGAAATTATGCAAACTATTTACAATAATAGAAGAGAATTGAATTCAATGAACAGCACAAATCAAATGGAAGTACTGTGCCATTTGTTGCTATTATTTTATGGCCATTTTCAAGATCATTCAACTATTGTGCCCACTTGTCTACTAAAAGAATAATGTGTTGAAAGAAAACATTCTGAATTATAAAACAGAATGATCCATTAGTTAATACTGAGAATGTATCAATAAATAAGGCAGGCGTGGTCATTACTTTTGAATAAATTATATTTGGAGCATATGTTAATTATAGGGCATGTATGTGCTTTCAAGACAACATTGGATTACCAATTAGTGTTCTCTTCTATGTGGAAGTGTATTTCTTCTACTTTCAATATTCCTTAGATTTCTGAAGTGTTTTTTCTAGGATGGAGGCTTTGTTATCTTGCCCTGTGCCATTAGAATGTCTACTGGTGTCCTTTGTCAGCTCAGGTATAGAAAGTCATGTTGATAAGAATTTATGAGGTTAGATTTTAAGATTACTAGGAGAAATATAACTCACAAAACCTTCTGTTTCTCTGATTTTTCCAATTTTTCTGCAATAAATCCTGATCCTTATGTGCAAGAGTTGTGTAGAAGATATGTTAGTTGTGAATGGCCTCCACAACTATGCATTTTGATCAGTTGTAGTTTTAGTTAATAGGTTTCAACATAAAAAAATTTGAAACTATAGGTTATCTTATTCAAAGCAGTTATCTGTAAACAGATACACATGTGCGTACACTAAAAGGACTCATAGGTCTCTCTCTCTCTCTCTCTCTCTCTCTCTCTCTCTCTCTCTCTCTCTGTGTGTGTGTGTGTGTGTGTGTGTGTGTGTGAAAATCACAACTTAAGAGTGATGGAGTAATGGGTACAAAGGAAAAGATACACTACTCATTTATGAAATTATTTTTAAATTAATTTTGTAAATTAAGTGCTGGAAATTATTTGGCACAGTATCTGAGAAGAAATGCAATTATCAATGTTATCCAGTTACAAACCCTGTGACAAATAGCGGTGACCTTACTGCAAGATACGTTTGTATCACAGTGTCACACATGTTTGGGGAGTAACCAACCACTTTTTAAATTGTACTTAAGCACACTTTGTAGAGGAATTTAAATGCAGCAACATGTCTGCTCTGACAAGGTAGCACATCTAAAGACCTTCCAGATCTATATGATCTGTCTGCAATGAACACATACCCTGAATTACAGTATGAACTGGGTGGAATACAGACATGCTCATAGAACAAGCATTTAATCCAAAAAAATGAAAATAAGTTTGGTTTACAGAAGGAAGCAGCCATGATTGAAAGTTACTTCTGATTGAGGCACAGACAAATAATGAATCAGAGAAGTTGTTGACAAAATGAATAATAGATAAGATACTCCAGCTTTCCAGGAACAGACAAAAAGGAGAGGTCACCTAAGAACAGTGCAGCGAGGGAGGAGTGAGCTGAGTTTGGTGCAGTTCAGCTGAATGAAGTTGAGTTCAGTTTTGTTTGTGCAGTTCTGTTCAGTCACCTTCAGTTTGTACAGTCAGTGCAGTTCAGTTCATCGAGGTCAGAGTCAGTTTTTCCAAGAAAATTAATTCAGTCAGAAGTGAGAGAAGCCAATTTGAATTGGTCAGCTAGGACAGGAGTTTAAGGCAGAAAAAAACTGAGTTGAATCAACCAGCCAGAGTTCAGAAAGAATTAGAAAGGTGAGTTTATTCAGCAGTAAGTCTCAGAGGCTGAAAACATTCTAGGCTTTCTTTAGCAAAGGCTATAAATGGAAACCTTCAAGGTCTGGACCTGCAGAAGATTAGATTTTCTGGAGGCTAGATGATTCCAGGTCTAGGCACAGAGATAGAAGAAATAGATGTTCCCTGGCCTCAAGCCAAGTCATATATTAATAAAGCTTGAGTAGGGCTCTCATCTCATCCCCTACACTGAAGAAAAAAAATCAAGATTTACCTCACTATAAAGTGATGAAACTCACACATGAAACTGTTAAAGTAGCTAATAAAAACAGACTAGATAGGAAATATGATTCAGGTGAAAAATATCTACTATTATTATTCTGCTAAAAGAATAGGTCAACCAAATAACACATAATGACATATTTATACCCATAGTTCAGTTTGGTGCATTGCTCAACCCTCCACAGGGAAGCTTCTTATTATAGTAGATGGTAATTAACTCAAAGATCCATAAACATACAATACACAGCGTCTTATAGAACTTGAAACAGTCAGTCTTAAATGGAATGCCTTTATCAAACTCCATCCCTCCAGGCTCAGGGATCTATCAAGAAGAAGTAAAAATTTGTAAAACTCAGTGTTTTTTTTATGCCAAGTAAACAGCATTTTCCAGAAATAGTAAGGCTTATACAACTATGAACTCACAAAGATTTTGGCAGCACATAAAAGGCCCCATAGGTTCAAGTCAGATAAAATTAAGCCCTGGAAAGAGGAAGATAAAATGCATACTGCACCTAAAAAGCTACTTTGCCATCGATACATGTATGGAAGTGAAGACAAATTTTCTTCAATGTAGTGTCAATAGGTATATCAGCCACAATCCAGAGTAGTCCTCGTGAGTTAGAGAAGTTAATAAGCAAAAGGATTTGCCATTTGTGTATCTGTGTGGAAGGTTTATTGTTTTGTTGGGATATATTTTTATCACATAGATGCTTTGTTTTGGCTCTGATTTCCATTCATTTGTGAGGGAAAGGTCAAAGAGAGTCCAAACATGAAATTTGATAAATAGACATTTAAGGAATATCCGAAAGAAGTTTGAAATTTTAATCCAAATTAATTATTTAAATAAAACTTAAATTAAAAATAAATTTGCATAATTTATTTTTAATTTATGTGCAGAAATGGTTAAAACACAACATTTGGCATATCTATAATATTTCTAGTGAATCAGTGGAATAAGACTAGAAGTGTTACCCAGAAAATAACAGATTTCTACAATGGCCTAACAACCAAATTAGAAGAAAATTATTTAAAAAGGGGAATAGGCTACACACTTTCCCAAGTTCAACTGTTTCTTCCTGTTCTTCCTGTTCTTGTCATAATCCCTAAGAATTCAGGCTTCTACTACATAAGCCTTTGAAATAAAGATTCACACCAAAGGAGTGCCCAGGCCTTTAGCTTCAGATTATTGCTATCAATATTAGTACTTTGTTTCAGACTTATGACTTCTAATACTGAGAAGATACCAGTTTCCTTTACTCAGTAAGCGAGTAGACATCCATGGTGTGACTCTCCTGCCTCTCATCATATAACAAAATATACTAACCATTTTTTCTTGCAATTGTGTAAGCATTTAACTGGTTAAGTTGCACCCAAAATTCTGGATAAATTACATATGGTGGCACTATACTAATCCTCTGTATAATTGAGTTGACGGATATTTGTACTCATAGCAGAATTATGCTTTATGGTAAATGTTTTGCAACTTATTTTAATCACTAAACTAGAAATAAGTGTTGTAATCATGTTTTCATAACTTGAAATATGGTTTAGCTCTAGTCGTTTCTTGATCTAGCAGAGGACCCAGATTTGCTTGCTAGATCCTACACTGGTTCGCTCATAATTACCTACAATTTTATTTCAAAATTTGATGCCTCCTTTCTTCTTCCACTCTGCAATCACACGGTGCATATGAACACATTGAAGCACACAAAATTAACATAAAAATTCTTTTTCAGCATTGATTTATTTATTTACACCCTGATCACATCTCCTTCTTCTCCTTTCAGTCTACCCCTCAAAACCCCTCCCAAACATTCTCTCCTCTCCTTCTCTTTAGAAAATGGAGGAGGACCCCATGGGTACCAACCATCCCAGGCACATTAATACACGATAGGATTAGGCACATCTTCTCCCACTGAGACCAGACAAGGCAACGCAGTTGGGGGAACAGGATCCAAAGGCAACTGCTGGGGAATTGACATGTAGACCAAGCTGTGCATCTGCAACATATTAGCAAGGGCCTAGGACGCTTTGGTTGGTGGTTCAGCCTCTGTAAGCCCCAGTGGTCCCAGGCTATTTGACTTTGTAGGTCTTCTTGTGCAGTCCTTGAGCCCCTGCAACTCTCTCAGTCATTTCCACAAATCTTCCATAGGACTCCCTGAATTCTGTCTAATGTTGACTGTATGTCCATCAACTGCTGGGTGAACTTTCTCCAAAGAGTTAAGTTCCTGCCTCCAGGTACGGCAGAGTAACCTCATAGTGTCAGGAATTGGTTCTCTCCATGGAATAGGTCTCAAGCAGGGCCAGTCTTTTGTTGGCCATTCCCTCAATCTTTCTTCCGTATTTGTCTCTGTACATCTTGTAGGCAGGATATTGAGTTGAATGTTTGGAGTGTGGGTTGGTGTCCTTATCCTTCCACTGAAGTCCTGCTTAACTACAGCAGGTAGCCACTTCAGGCTCAATATCTCTCACTGCTAGAAGTCTCAGCTAGTTTGGCCTCAATAGACTTCCTGTGGCCTCTCCAATCCAAGGTCTCTGGCACACCCCAGATATGGCCAGCACCTCATATTTCTGTTTACTTTACTTAGTCTTCCAGTCCCCTGCTCTCCCTATTCCTTATCTAGCCATTTTAATAAAGATGTTTGTCATCTGTAGATCTCTTATATAATTTTTGTGTGATCACTTACATCTACTATGATAACATCTGTGAATAGCGATACTTTGATTTCTTCCTTTCCAATTTGTATCATGTTGATCTCCTTTAGTTTTCTTATTGTTTTAGCTATAACATCAAGTACTATATTGACGCGATAAGGAGAGAATGTGCAGTTTTGTCTTGTTGCTGATTTTTGTGGAATTGGTTTAAGTTTCTCTTCATTTAATTTGATGTTGGCTATAGGCTTACTTTATATAGCCTTTAACATTTTAAGGTATGTGATTTGAATCCCTGATCACTCCAAAATTTTCAGCATGAAGGGGTGTTGGATATCTTCAAAGTATTTTCAGCCTCTACTAAGATGATCAGGTGCTTTTTCTTTCACTTTGTTTCTATGGTGGATTACATTGATAGATTTTCCTATATTGATCCAACACTGCTTCCCTGGAATGAAGCTTACTTGGTCATGGTTAAAGATGTTTTTGTTGAGTTGTCAATAGAGCAGATGTAACATAATAATCAGAGTTTATATGCCTCTTTGGAGATTGAAAAACAATAATTATTAAGTGTATTTATAAACTGTATGGAAATAATAGTAGACTTTTGGATGTGTTTTTAAAACACATAATAAATAAAACATAAAGTATGTGTGTATTATCCTAAACAGGTATTGTTAGAATTCCAATTTTAGAAAGAAGCAACTCCCATTGAAAGCAAATTATAGGAGTACGAAGAAAACAAGGAATAGGGGATTAGGGAAAATAGCAAAATAATAGGGGAAAGGAAGATACAAAAGATATAGTTAAGTCTATCGTGCGTAGTTCTTTATTGTGTTAATTCAAGTGGAGAGGAAAAGAAATGTGACAAATTCAAATCACTTATGAACATGAGAAAGTCAAATATTGTGATTTGGTTTTGTGTTATAGTGAGTAGTGCTTTGAAGATTAGAAGTATGTAAGAATGCTTATTAAGAATGAAGGAGATTGTGTTGCATGATGGCAGCATATAGTAAGAATTCATGTGGAGAAGGAAAAGAATTATGACAAATGAAAGTCACATGTGAACATGAGAAACTACTATAAAATATAATATATTGTGATTGTTCTGAGGATTTTTGTATTGCTTCTGAAGATTTTTCTATGCTTTATTTTCATTCACTTTATTAAAACAATTCAATGACTGAAATCAGAGGAAAGACACTCCATGTATCAGAAAAAGGCATGCAAACATCTACAATAAAATTATGTTTAACTACCCACATATGCCAGATAAATTATCAACTCAGAATCAGAAAAGGAAGTGCCTACTTCTAAAAGTTTAAGTCTAACATTATTTTTAAAAATTCATTTCAAACATGGTGTTCAGAGACTGAAACACCAACCAGAAAGCATGCCCCCTGCACATATGTAATAGATCTACAGTTTGGTCCTCATTTGGGACTTCTAACAGTAGCAGCAGGGTCTGTCATGGACTCTGTTGCCTGCCTTTGGATACCTTTCCTGTAACTGGCAGGCCTTGTCTAGCCTCAGTAGAAGAAGATGCTCCCACAATTAGTACAACTTGCCATGCCATAAATATACAACATTCTATACTAATGAATTAAAAATAACCTTATTTGTGAGTAACAATTAAGGCTTGAGTTAAGGAGTAGGTTCAATCATTTAACTTTTGTTCTATCTTCCCTCTGTTTCTATATCCCCCTTTCTTTCTTTTCAGCTCCTATCTCTGTATCTATGAAAGAAAGATAAAGGAAAAGAGAAATGTCTCTGATTCCAACATAGTCTTCTCTCTGTGTAAGATCAATTAAAACTTAAAACAACCTCTCAATGAAAAGAAGCATCTGTAGACCAAGAGAGCAAATAGAAGCCTACCCACCACCCCTTAGAGGAAATGGGATGTCATTCTCTTAAGGTTCCTTCAAGCTTATTTGGGGTGAATAATACCTTATAAGGGGCCAAAAATGCTGGAAATGGTTAAGCAAGACAAGGATTGCATTTGTGGTCCAATTTCTAAAGGTTGAGAGATTCCAGATTTAATAGGAGTCTTCTGTGAGATAGACTGAAATTCTGGACCAATTGGGATCAGAAGCTTTCTGCCACTCTGTCCGGGAAGCTGTCCAATTCTGATGGGTCTCAACAACTGAGACATCTAGGGCTGGAACAAGGGTAATGCAGAATGTCAGCGAGCAGCATTCTGAGAGGAATGAATTATCTCAAGTCTGATCCAGTGTCAGTGTCTGTTTCTTTAGTTCTGAAAATATAATTTCTCACAAGCCTTATACAGTTCTAACATTATAATTGTATGGGGTGTGCAGGGTGTACAGAGAATTAAGGCTGATTCTCTGCTCACTGAATGAGCAGAAGTAAGATTTCTACAAATCTTCCTTCATGCCATACTAAGAATGGCCTCTAGTAATAAGTCACAGAGAATCAGTGGCCAACATGAAGCCTAGTCTATGCATATATACTCATGTCTCTGCCAGTCTCAGAGCTATTCCCATGTAGTGGGATTAGCAATATAAATTACCTGTTTTTTTTTCTGCAGTTTGAATTATTTACATGTAGATTGCAGCCTCCTCCCTCAACACCTTCCATTCCCCCCCTCTCCTTCATCACCTTCAGATCTCATACCCCCATCCCTTTCCCTCTCTCCTCTAGTACTGTGAAAAATGACCTCGTTTCCGCCACAGACAGAATTCTGCTTAAAAAAGGGGCAAGCCTAGATGCAGGCTAGTTGATGGCCAAACTCTGCCAAGACAGGGTAAGTCCTTAATAGTTCCTGCCTCACAAATACGTCTGGCAAAGATATTTTGCCAGAAGGCCGAAGATGAGGCTCCAATGTTAAAGAGAATATTGGGTGACTGTTCTGGCAGTAAACTGTCTTAGTCATTATTTCACTTTGGAAGCTGCTACCTGCATTACAGGTTCACTCAGGCTTTCAAGTTTTATTCCTTCTCAACTCTCTGACAGGGCTTGAAGACCAGATAGTTTAGTCTTACAATCAATTTTATTTGGTTAGGGGATATATCTCATGATTGTCTCCTCCTATATGTAGTTTATCTTATTCGTGTGTAATAATATAAATGTATATGTTAAAAAGAACCATAATAAAATAATTAAAAAAATAATTTCCCAAGATCCCATAGTCCTAATTTAAGAGTAAATTTCAAGATTAAAATGTGCACTTTTGAAACTAAATAGAGAAATAATCAAGCTTACTGATGTCATGAATCAAATGGACCTAACAGACATCCACAGAACTTTTTACGCAAAGAGAAAAAGTATACCTTCTTCTCTGTGCCACACAGAACCTTCCCCAAAACAGACTACATAATTGGTCACAAAACAAGCCAAAATTGATACAAGTAATTTGAAATAATCCCCTGCATTTTATCAGTCCACCATGGCCCAAAGCTAAGCCTCAACAACAATAGAATTATCAAAACGCCTATAAACACATGGAAACTGAACTTGTTCTACTCAATGACAACTGGGTCAGGGATGAAATAAAGAAAAAAAATTAAAGACTTTCTAGAATGCAATGAAAATGAAGGCACAACATATCCAAACATTTGGGACACAATCAAGGCTTTGCTAAGAAGAAAGTTCATAGCACTAGGTGCCTTCATAAAGAAATTGGAGACATCACATACAAGCAGTTTAATGGAATACCTGAAAACTCCAGGGGAAAAAAAGAAGCAGACACACCTGAGAGAAGTAGATCACTGGAAATGATCAAATTCAGGGATGAAATCAATAAATTAGAAACAAAGAAAATTATTCAAAGAATCAAAGAAACCAAGAGCTGGTTCTTGGAGAAAAGCAAGATGATATACAAACACTAAGCCAAACTAACTAAAAGACAAAGGAAGAATCCCCAAGTTAACAAAATAAAAAATAAAAGGGGAGACATAACAACAGATACCAAGGAAATCCAAAGAATCATTAGATCTTATTTCAAAAGCCTAAATGACACAAAACTTGTAAGTCTAAATGATATGGACAACTTCTTGGATAAATTCCACTTAACAAAGTTTAATCAAGATCAAGCAAACAAATTAAATAGTCCTATATCACCTAAGGAAATAGAAGCCAACCCCCCCCCAAAAAAAAAAAGAAAAAAGTCCTGGGCCAGATGGATTCAGTGCAGAATTCTACCAGACCTTCAAAGAAGAACTAATACCAATACTCCTCAAACTATTCCACAAAATAGAAACAGAAGGAACACTATCAAATTCATTTTATAAAGTGACAATTACCTTAATATCTTAGCCACACAAAGACCCAACAAAGAAAGAGAATTTTAAACCAATGTCCCTTATGAAATAGTTGCAAAAATACTGAATAAAATTCTGGCAAACAGAATCCAAGATCACATCAAAAATCTCATCCATCGTGACCAAGTAGGCTTCATCCCAGGGGTGGTTCAATATATGGAAATCCATCAATGTATTCAACCACATAAACAAACTGAGGGGAAAAAATGACAGGATCATCTCTTTAGATGCAGAAAAAACATTTGATAAAATCCAACATCCTTTCATGTTAAATGTCTTAGCGAGAGAGGGAATATAAGGCATATACTTAAACATAGTAAAGGCAATATACAGCAAGCCTATAGCCAACATCAAACTAAATGGAGAGAAACTTAAATCAATCCCACTGAAATCAGGGACAAGGTTTCCTCTGAAATCACACAACAATTGTGCTCTGACACTCATGTGCCTATATGCACACACGTGAATGCATTATCTAGTGCCATTAGCCATGAAATGTTGAAGAACACAATACATCATTTCAGTTTAAGGGTAAACACTGGCACATTGAATTTTCAGTATGATATATACAGTATTGTATTGTAATGAACTATTTTACTATGTATAGATTCTTTAGATTGTGTTGAAGTTCAATGATTGGTCAGACTCTAATAATTAAATAAACTTTAACATATATTTTAGTGTTAGCTGATTGCCTTCAAGGAATATTGTACTTGTAAAATTGGTGGTTGGTAAACAAGCTCATGATCTTAATGTCAATTAAACAAAATTACATAATAATTTAATATTTAAAATCCTTCATTTCTCTACATTATTTAAAATTAATTTCTTTTTGAAAATTATAGAAAGGCTTAAAGTTATAGTGAATTCTACATCAGGTCATCACAGTAAAACAAATACATCATCAAAGCTTGCCTTATTGAGGTTTAGTTCCAGAGCATTTGCTGTGGACAATTATGTATGAGAGAATATTAAGTTTACAATCAATATTATATATTGCTCACATTTTCCAGAATAAATAAAGCAATATTTTTATATGATTACATTCTGGTGATATATTAGTTTAATTCACATATTTTGATTGCCAACATGTCTACAATATTGGGGATTAAAGATCCAGGGAAATCAAAATCATTGAGTACATAAGCAGAACACATAGTGCCAGAGTCCAGCTCTGGATGAGGATTAGGCCATGAAGGGTGTACGAAAGAGCAATGAGGGAAGGAAGAATCAGACGTGGGATACCATTCAATTCTTTTGATGAGAGATGGGACAGAGAGGAAGCCTTGATGGCTTTACCTACTCTGACAACTTATGTCTCTTGTAAGCTTTATTTGTACACAAAATCATTTCCTTAGAAACTTTAATCATTGATTACACAGTTTGAAGTCTTTTTGGTTACATAAGTATATAGGAACAAAGAAAACAAAGGGAGCAAACAGCAAATTTCCTGAGAACTAAAAATTAACTTTTAGGATAAAATCTAATTTATTTTAACTTAAAACTTTCTTCCTTGTGATTGGTATCATAAAGCCTTGTGGTTAAAAAAGGTATTAAACAAAGCAACTCTATTTGATTTATGTTTTGAGTTGGCATATGATAAATAGATCAAAGATCAATCCCTCCACCTGGTACCCTAAACTTGTCTTCCTGACTGTTAATTAATCCTTTCTTCTCCTTATTTTAGCAATCTTTTAAAAATATTATGTGTGTGTGTTTTGTTTTACTTAAAAGCAGCTGGTCCCTTTGTCTTTCCAGAACATGAGGAAAGTCCTGGACTGTCAAGTTTACTCAGAAGGGCAGGCAGTTCACTGAGACAACTTGCCTGTCTCTGTGACTTTGTCTTGAACTTCTATATCAACACAACTTCTATCTTTAGTGTAGTTTTGTAAAGAATAGGAAACTATTAGAATTTTAGGACTGTTTCCAATGTCTTCCTTTAACCTCATCATAAACTTTTATTTCAATGCAATTTCTATCTTTATTATAATCCTGTGGAGGAAACTTAGAATTTTAAAACTGTTTTCTTTTGCTTCTAGGTAGGCACCAAGGTCTGTTGATAATGGCATGGTCAGAATCTCTTTTCTTTCTAAATTCCTTGTTTCTAAAGCTGAGCATGAAGACCTAACGATTTTTATTATAGGCTGTCAACCTTCAAAGTGCCCCTAAAATTTTCTTCTTTATTAATTCTTCTAAAATCCTCTAAATCCTTTGCCAGAATTGTTTTTTGATAGTTTAATAATGAATTTGAACTCATATATTAATTTACCAATAAATCTGAATTTTCCCAGGGAATCATCAATGACTATATTAGTTTTTATTAGTATCACCTTTTACTAATGTTCAATTCTAGCCTTTGGTGAGAAGCCTCTAATAGGAACCTCTGTAGTCAGGATCAATCCGAGGCATCCAGGCACTGGAACTTTGTCAAGCAGGCCTTAAGGACACCTGGTTGTTGGGGCACTGGAACTTTGACAAGCAGTGCCCTCAGCATGTATGTCAGAAGTGCTTAGTCGTCAGGCACTGGAACTTTGTCAAGCAATGCCCCCAGATTTCTTGGCCTCACCAACTTAGAACAAATGAGACAGTAAAATGTATACACAGGCTGAATCTGAAAGCCTGAAAGATCTCAAGACTGATGAATAACACCTTCATTTTCATAACATAATCCCTGGATTATGATGGCTCTAACCATACCAGCAGATAAACATTCACTCAGGAAGAGAAAGTATGATGTGAGACTTTTCTCAATTACATATGAACAAACATCTATTCATCTATTCACACTAAATAAGGCACTGAAAACAGACCAAATAAATCATTACCCTCCAATTAGTGAAGAGTGACTTTTCCAGGGCTTTTCTAGTGACTTTTCTATTGACAGGAGTAAGTGTGAAGCAACAGTTGCTGCTTCTGACATTTAGCTATAAGCATGGGTTATTGAAACATGGAATTTCATTACAGTTGCCTCTTCTTACAGTAGTTGACAACCAACACAGGAAATCACAATTGGTGAGCACATTAAAAAAGAGAAAGAGAGAGATTTTGGAATCTCCTCAATGGGATTTCTGGATCCCACCTTCCCTTCAAAGATCACGGATCTATGTGGTTCCAAAACAATTTCAGAGGACAGAATTTTTTTTTTTTTTTGGATACCACGGGGCTAATGCACATATGAACCTACTGAGACTTTGATAGCATATATACTCAATACAGATATTATCCATGCATGGAGAAGAGGAAGTAAGTGCTGCAAATGTAATTTTTATCCCCCTACAAGAAAGTATGAGATGAGATGTATACTCAAGCTTTACAAATGCATGGCTTGGGCTAAACCCAGAACATTTCTATGTGTCTATTCCTATGCCTAGACATGGAAGATCCTAGACTCCATATAATCTAACCTTCCACAATCCTGGATCTTCAAGGCTTCTGCTTCCAACCTGTCTTCTATGCCAGGACTACATTGTTTTCAGCCTTGGAAACTTACCGTTGAATAAGCTCACCCTTTCTAATTTTTTTTTAAAACTTTGGCTGGCTTTTTCAGCTGATCTGTTTCATCTAAATACTCCACTCCAAGGTGACTAATGAAAACTGTCTTCTCTACTCCTCAGAGAATTGCTGTGCTTGGAAAAACTGCCTCTGAACTCCAAGGACTGAACTGGCTGAATTCAGCTTTAGTCAACTGAACTGCACCAGACTGTACTGTACTCCCAAACTGTACTGTACTGTGTCCACAAACTCTACTGTATTCCTGTACTGTACTTTTCTCCACGTACTCTATTGTCTGTCTGACACTCTGTGCTGCTCTTAAGTAACTTCTGTCTCATGACTGTTGGGAACATTCTATCCCTGACTCATTCTTTTAAATCTTTCTCTGATCCATCATTTTGTCTGTCCCTCAATTAGATGTTACTTTTTTGTTTTATTAAAAGTGTGTACCAGATTCTAGCCAGAGTTATTAAAGGTATGTATTCCAGTCAGAGGTATTAAAGTTGTGTACACCACCCTGATCATACTGACCTATGTCTTTGGATGTGATCCCTTTCCAGAGCAGCCATGATACTGAATTCAAATTCCTCTAAAGGACACAAGTCCCAATTCCTATCCAATAACCTATTCATAATTCATAGCTTTTGGGATCAGGAAATACTTTAATTTAATGAATTAAACATGGAAATAGCAGCCTTATTCATAATAGCCAGATCATGGAAACAGCCTAAATGTCCCTCAGTAGAAGAATGGATAAAGAAACTGTGGTACATATACACTATGGAATACTACTCAGCTATTAAAAACAAGGAATTCCAGAAATTTGTGGACAAATGGATTGAGCTAGAGATGATCATAATGAGTGAGTTAACCCAGAAGCAGAAGGGCTCAAATGGTATATACTCACTTATATCTGCATACTAGCCCAATGGGCATGTCCCACGAAAGCCTTCCCTTACCAGGAAACTGGGACAGAGGGGAGGACATCCTATTGGGACTCTAGATGAGAGAACAATGGGAGAATAGCAATGTAGAAGGATCCAGTGGGTCCTAGAAACCTACAAGTAAAACATTATGATAGGCAGATTTGGGTCAAGGGGTCCCTCTCAAACTAAGGCACTAGCCAAGGACAATACAGGCGGTAAAATTTAAACCCCTACCCTGATCTAGCCCATGGACAGGAAAGTCTCCACACTTGAGTGGAGAGAGGGATTTGACTTTCTCATGTACTCTGGTGCCTCACATTTGACTATGTCCCCTGGCGGGGGAGACCTAGTGGCACTCAGAGGAAGGACAGCAGGTCACCGGTCACCGAGAAGAGACTTGATACCCTATGAGCATATAAAGAGGGAGGTAATCCCTCTGAGGAACAGTCATAGGGGAGGGGAATAAGGGGAAAATGGGAGGTAGGGGAGAATGGGAGGATACAAGGGATGGGATAACCATAGAGATGTAACAAGAATAAATTAATAAATAAAATAAAATTAAAAATTAAAAATTAAAAAAAAAATGGAAATATCAACAACACTCCAGGGCTTACTCCATGCTCAAGGGGAGTCAGCCAACACAAATTGGAATCCATAATTCTGTATTTTCTTATTTTTTATATTTTTACATATACATTTATAATATTACACAGATATAAAATAAACTACATGCAGCAAGATTCACAAAGGAATCATGAATTACATTAATGTTACATTCATGATGTTTTAGTTATTTGTATTTGGCAACCTTGAAGAAACATTTTTCCTCTCTTCATGAGTCTAAAATTCTGAATGTAAATCAATATCTATCATATTTCATCTCTATCAATGTAAAACATCTATCTAAATCAATAAACTTCTTAACCCCTAAACAACTAAGTTTAATTGTAAAATTAAACTATCTGGTCTTCAACCTTTTCAGAGACTTGAGAAATTAATTAATTACCTGAGTAAACAGGAAATGTGGGTTAGCAGTTTCCAAAGTAAAAAAAAAAAAAAAAAAAAAGAGACAGTTTGCTGCCTGAACAGTCACCCAAAATTCTTTATAATATTAGAGCATCATTATCAGCCTTCAGACCCAGTATATCTGACAAACATATTTGTGAGGCAAGAACTATTAAAGATTTGCTTACCCTGTTTTGGAAGCGTTTGGCCATCAACTCTGCCTGCACCCAAGCTTGTCCTTTTTTGCCAGAAATCTGTCTGTAGCCAAAACAAGAACATTTTGCCCAGTAGCTGGTTTGGCACATTTGAAGCTATCTCCACAAGGAGGTTCTTTGACAGTCATCATCTTCTTTTACTTAAGCTGGTTGTTTCCAGGTGTTAACCTGTCTTAGTGTCAAAGAATCTTTAAAAAAAACAATAAACACTTTTTTAATGTCATATTCTGTAGGACTCTGAGGTGTTTGAAGACATTATCTAACTATTTTACCTTATCTAGCTATAGAATCCTATCTATTTGTAATACTTAGGATATATGTTTTTGTGATAAAATAGAATAGTAATGGACATGACCATGATTTGATCAATTAACAATTAACTTGTATAATTTACTATCTTAAGCAGCCTGCAATAGCACTTTCAAAGTATTGGAGGTATACTTTGTATTCTACTTGAGTTCTATGGGTACATTCCATCATATTAGAACAGATATATATATATATATATATATATATATATTATATATATAGTGTATGTGAAGAATAATCTTAAATTTGAATTCTATATCAATGTATCAAAATTAAACTTATTTTGCATCAATATACACAATTCTATACCAGTGAATGAAAAACAACCTTGTGAGAAATAATTAAAGCCTTAAGTTGAGTAGACGCAATAGTCCACTTTAGTCCTATCAAACCTATATATTTCTATATTCCTCCTTCTTTCTTTTCAACCCCTATATCCAATCCTAAGAAAGAAACTTAATGGAAAAGAGAGACATCCCTGAGTTCAACCTCATTTTCTCTCTGAATAAGACAAATAGTAACTTGTAACCAACTCCTAATAAAATTGAAACATCTATAGCCCCAGAAAGCAACCAAAAACCTTCCCAAGTCCCCTTAAGGGAAATGGGGCATCATACTCTTAAGGTTTCTTCTGCCCGATTTGGCATGAATAATACATTTGTAGGGACCCAAATAAAATTGGGGCAAATGGTTAAGCAAGCTAGGAATAGCTTTTGTGGTCCAGTTTCTAAATGTTGAGAAATTCCAGGCTTAATAGAAATCCTGTGTGTGAGACAGTCTGAAATGCTTGCCCAATTAAGACTGGAAACTTTCTTTGAAGCTCTCTTGGGAGCTGTCCTTTTCTGATAGGGAGCAGCAGCTGAAGCACTTGGTGCTGAAAAATGAAGGATGCAGGATGTCAGTGTCCAGCATGCTGAGAGGGATCGATCCTGTCAGGTCTCATCTAGCCCCAATGTCTGGTTCTCTTTTTCTGAAAACACATACTTTCTCACAAGCATTATACAGTCCTAAAATTATAAATGTATGAGGTGTGCAGGGTACACAGAACAATTAAAGCTAGTTCTCTGCTTTTTGTATGAGCAAAAGAAAAACATCTGTAAATCTTCATTCACGCCATAGAAAGAATGGCATCTAATCTTAAGTACAGGTATTCTGTAACCAACAAGAAGCATTGTCTGTGCATAGATATTCATGTCTTAGCCATTTAAAAAAATAAATACCTTGAACTAGCATGAATTAGGAAGAGATAAAAATCTGAGAAAGTGTGGAAGAAGAAGACTCATGTGCTTTCTGAATCTTCTGAATATCTCTTGTCTCTCTTGGAGTTAATGTTTCAATTTGAACGAAATAAATACAGAACAAAGGGCTAGCCAGAAAATCAAGTTTGTTTGTTTGTTTGTTTTGATTTTGTTTGGTTTGCTTTTGGTTCCCTCTTATTTTACTTTCAAATTAAACTACTTTGTATTAAATTTTTATGTTCACAGTCCAGGTATATTTCCTTATTCAGTCAATAAATTCCCCCTCACTGTGGTTTCAAAAAGTAAAAATAAAAAATAATAAACAAACACACACACTTGCAATAATCTTCACATATATACAATATTACTTATTTAAAGATCTTCCTTAGAAAGTGAAGTTATGGTCAAAATAGTAACAAATAGTTTACCATTATAGAGGTCTTATGATTGTTTGAGCTTTTAGCAAGCTCTTGGAGGATATTGTGATAATTAATGACAATAACAGAATAGCATAATATTTTTTGAAGGTTACTGTGACTTTGAGAGCTTCTTAAACTAATCAGAAAAGAAAGTTGCTACTTCATTTTCTTCAAGGAACATTTTTTTTCTATTGCTTACTGTGGTAGTTGACAATATTTTAACAACGGCACACCTTCTTTCAAAATTAAATGCAGCCCTCTCAAAACTTGTTACTGAATTATAAAATAACTTTATGTAATATTCATATGCTTTTTGTCATACAAAATATCTTTACAAGTATCATTCCCAAGAATAGATTTATTGCCAAGAATTGGTTTTGTTATTTATACATAAGAAGTAACTTTGCATCTGCACAATTTCAATTCTATTTTGCTCACTGTTTATATCACATGTGTTACTACTGGGGTCTAGTTTCTCACAATCCTTTAGGTGATTTGAAATTCATTGTTTTTCAAAAATTTTCTCATATTGCTATTTTAACTACTTGCTAAAAATTTTAATTGTTTTGAGTGACATCAATACCAGAAAAAAAGTTCTGGCAATTTCTAATTAAGTATACACAGAGAATAGTGAAATCACTGTTGTAACTGCATCCTTACAAATAACATTTAATGTACATTAAGGATTTAAAGTTAAATTTTATTTCTTTATTTGTGGATTATAAAATGGATAATGAGTTGTCAGTTAAAGAAATGACATTAATCTCATCCTTTTGAATGATATCACCACATCTGTTGGGTGACCACGTCCATGACTGATGAAAATGAGTGTTTTGAAAGGAACATTTCTTAGAGCAGTACATCTTAATGGTAGGCTGAAAATATTCAGCCAACTGCTTCCAAAATATGTCAAGTCATCTAGATTTTGTTTTTTCTATTTGCAGAAAACAGGCAAAAAATATCTAGCATCATTCTTAAGTACCCTGAGGTTTCAAAGTGGCAAATTGGCCTCAATTTTAAGTCATCAGCTGCAGTAGACTCCTATGTGTCAACCTCCCTCTCAAAACTTCAGAAAAGGCTCTGACTTTACTTTAATTACAAAAGTCCTAGAAGGAGATGTCTACTACTGTGTTCAGCTACAGTGGAAATGTGTTGTTAGGGTAGTCTGCTCTGTCAGTTTCTTAACTAGAAAGGCACACTTTCCTTTAGTTTCTTATTAAGAATGTGGTGGAATGTGGAGGAATTGTGGTGACATTCCTCCAATTCCATCAGTTTCTTCACCTGTGTAAGTTAGTACATCTAGAATTAAAAGAAGAATCTAAGATTCTGTTCTTATAAAGGTCTTATGAGTACAATAATCTTTTATAGCCACATAAATAGGTTTGCTCAAGCTATAAGGTTAAGCCCAAGGAAAAGTAACATATTAATATTAAATGAAGCACAAAAGGTCATAAACAAACACAACAGGCTTCCATTTGAATTTTTCTTTTTAGAAAAAGATGCTGACACCTGAAACAATTATTTTACAGTTGTCTGATGAAGAACAACACAAAAGTCATGACAACAGTGAATTAAAGTTAAACTAAAACTATTCATATTCTTAAATACACCTTAAAGTATGTTTACATGAATTTTAAATTTAGAAATGTTTTCTTTTATTTTTTTAACATGAGGAATATATTAAATGGTTCAGCCCCTTATTCCAGTTTTTAGAAAACTTAGTTATTATCTATTGTGTTATACTTAAAGCGGTATGATCAGTGTTGACTTATTGTGTATATTATGATATCACTCTGAGAAAGAATCAGAAGTATTTGAAAAGATAGTATGATGGCACATATTAACATTTTTATGCCAAATGCTAAGACTCTTCCCACACTAAGAACACTCAGGCTCATTTTACTCCACCATGTTTCTCTTCTCCTTCATACCACTTGTGTTCCATACCCCTTCCTTGAAGTCTTTATTCTCCTGGCCCATCATCATTTGCATCAACATTTACAACATCACTATGAATTATTGTTTTACAGCAATACAGAAAAGCATTAAATGAGCAAACTAGTTTAGAAATCCATTAGAATTATTAGAACAATATGGTATTGTTCAGATTTTTTAAATTATTCTTGATGTTTTGTGTGTCCATATGACAATTTTAGTTGTTTCCTTCTATGTCTGCTGAAAGTGGCATGACATTGGTACTATTATTGGAATTGAACTGATTTGGTAAAACATTTATTGTACAATGATCATGTTCACATTAGTTCTCCAATGTATAATCACAGCAGGTATTTCCATTTTCTCATGTTTTATTCAATTTCTTATTTTACTGTAGAGGTTTTTTATGTCCTTGTTTGTGGATATTCCCAGGATTTAAGTTATTTTTGTCACGGTTTGGTTTCCAGCATATTTTTCTTCAGTCTGATTGTCATTGCTATATACCAAACCTACTAAGTTTTGTGTGTTAATTTTATTTCCTGAAATTTTGCTGAAATTATAAACTCTAAAAGGTTTTTGGTAGAATATTAAGGGACTCACGTAAAAATTGTTATAAGACCTACAAATAAATCCTTTACTCCTCTTCCTGTTTGTATTTATTTTATTTCTTTCTCTTGCATTACTGCTCTAGAGAAGAGTTTAAGAACTGTGTTGAATACAGGTGAAGTGTGGATACCCTTGTCTTAGAGAGAACTATTTAAGAAAAACAAAACTAAAATTTTACCCCTCATTGTGCCCTGAACTAGGAAGCAGATGGGTGATGGGCATCAACATAAGACCTGATGTTCTGTTTCTGCCAGGAAATTTGTAAGTAGGTGGCAGACTTCAATTTATAGGCACAGATAAGAAATTTTTGAATAAAGCCCCAGTAGCACAAAATAAAATGAGACAAGTGAAATTAGAAAAACACATCTGTTGTGTTTTACGTAACAGAGTTCATTGTCCTGATGGTCATAGTACCATGTTTCCAAACGTCAACTGTTTTTGGTTATTTATAAGAAGTTATTGTATATGAGTGAGCACTCCTATAATATTCACTTCCTTTATTTCACTGGGAGGTGATACAAAAATACCTTTATTTGGATATTTGTGCTTTTAAAGAAGAAAAAAATAGAAATGCTTGATGGGCATGGTATAACACACCTATCATCCTAGCACTTAGGAGGCAGAGGAGGATGGTCATACATTTTAGGTGTTTTTGGACTTCATAGCAAGTTGCTACCAGTCACTGTCAAGTCTTGGGATCCCATCTCAATAGGTTTACTAACTAAATAAGAAATCACTGATTCTGACATGAACTCTGGTACCCATATTTGACCACTTCCCCTTGGTCGGGAGGCCTGGTGGCACTCAAAGAAAGAATAAGCAGGCTACCAAGATTAGACTTGATAGCCTATGACCATATAGTGAGGGAGGGGTCCCCTTCAGTCATATACCTGAGGAAGGGGAATAGGGTGAAAGCAGGAGGGAGGGAGGAATGGAAGGATACAAGTGATGGGATAAAAATTGAGATGTAATCTGAATAAATTTATTTCAAAAAGAAATCATGAAAATGTAGAGTGGAAGCTATCTTTATCTTCAGGATCACTGAAAAGCATTTATGTATATAAGTAGGGCTGAGTTGCCTCTGTTTTCTTTCTGTTTTTTTCCTTATAGTAAGTGCTAATTCTATGACTCAGTTTAGAAACTCTTACAAAGCTGTAAGTAGGAATGTATTATGTTTAATATGGCTCCATAGATTAAAAGTATGTTGTGTTACAATTCACAGTGAATAAGCCAGAGGTATCACTCTTTGCCTTTCCTACTTTCAAAGCTCTTCCCCTGGTAGAGTGCCCAGCATCTTGAAGGTCAGCAACACTTTTCTCTGACTTATTTTCCCATCAAATCTCTGTGATTTAAACAAAGAAGAACTTACTGATTTGAAAAATTCACTTGATTAAATTAACCAAGAAAATCCAAGAAAAAAAGACTATCTCAAAGTACTTAGTTTAATAACATTAGTAAAATTGCTGTGGACATGAAAATTAATATATTCATAGAGCCTACATATTAGTATGCGAACAGTTTAGAAGCTTATTTTTCAGGCTAACAACCCAGCTAAAAATTTTGTAAAAGGATAAAGAATAGAAATGTTATTCAGCAAATATTAGTTATGATAGTAAAATATAATAATAAAATCAGAGTTATGTTTTACATTTATCATAGCAATCAAATTATCCATTTAACATATACTATGGAACATAAGAAATGTTTTTATTTATTTTGAAATGAATTACTTAGAGAGAAAGAATAAAATTTGAATTAATATGCTCAGTATCTTCATATTTTTCTTGCTAGCATAAAGCTTTTAAAAGAATCTGTGACCTCTGTTATGATATGGACAGTTCATATTTATTTACAAAATAGGAGTCTTATGAACTATATATTCAGTATGATTTAATTGCTCTTAGTTACAAATATTAAGAGACTTAATTAGTTTATAAGCAAAGAATTGGTTTAAAAATGAATGGATTGGAAAAAGATCTCCTTTTTCTTCCAATTATCTCACCTTCTCCATAGCATCAGATTCCATGTTAGTGATTAGACTTTTAATTCTCTTATATAACTCATAAAATTATTTGTTCATAATCAATATCTATTTTTGGTTCTGCAATTATATCAATGTGGTAAGAATAAGTGTCATTTTTATTTTGAAATAAATATGGTTCTTAGAGTTCTATTCCTCTTCTCGCTTATAAAAAATTAATTATATTCAATTTTGATATTTATTATACAGAAACAGAGCTTCAGTGTAGATCATAGGCTACCTTTTGTCAGTTAATCCAAGTGGAATAAAGAGAGATGTGTGTTCTCTGTCTGTGGAGGTTTGTCATTCAATCTTCATGTGGGAAAATATTATTATTAAACAATACAGATTCATAAAATATTTTGACAAAGAAGTCTGCATGGAGGCCTAAATCTGTAGTGCAAGCACACCTAAGGCTCAAGTAGGAATGTGAGTTTGAGTTTGTTTGAGTTGTTTGAGTTTGAGTTTGTTTGAGAACAAACAGGTCCCATTATATATTCAAGACATGCTGAACTCCCTCCATGTGGCCCTATTACAAAACAAAACGACAATCAAATAAACAAATACAAAAGAAAACAACAAAAGAGAGCAAGTGTTGAGAAGCAAACAAAGGATTTTAAAGTTCCTTAAAATGTGTACAGAATAAGGGAACAAGAAAACTGTACATTTTTTAAAAACATTCACAAGCTTTTTATCTGAATTGATACATATAGAAGTCTTTTTTAAGTTTTCCAAAGCAACATTTTCACTATAATCTTTCAGTATTCCACATTTCTCATCATTGCTCACATGAGTTTCTTCCTTTGAAACAAGTCTGATCTCTGAGATCACATTGATTTTTGATTAGAGTGAAGGAAGCATAAAAACACACAAAACAACTCACAAAGTCAATTCCTAAAATGAAGAGTGGGGTTATCGATTCTAGTATTGTAAAGAACAGAACAAATTGCTTGGATTAGAATTTGTAAAGACCTTGTTAGACCATGGAGGTAATAATTAATATAAATGTTGAAAAATGAATATATTCATATATGGTAACATATTTTCATATTTTGCTAGAATTTTCAGTTGAAGTTCTTTTTAGATAACTTGTTCTTAAAATGTTGCAAGAAATATCCTGAAATCAGAAGTTTCAACACATTATAACTAACAAACATCCTTGAGATTATAATTTCTCTTGACAGTAAAATGGAATACTTAGGTTTTTGAAAGCTAATTGCACTCTCATTTAGTTA
>OU015748.1:11990133-12032368 GCA_907169655.1 Acomys percivali
CTAAATCAGTGTAGTCAACTGAATTAAGCACCTCTTCATCATCTGAATATTGACCCTCACCCTTAAATTTTGTGTGAAAATCAAATTATACATATGAGTTATGGTAGTAATTGTAGTAATCTTAAAATATGCAAGAATATCCGTACTTAACTGTCCTTTCTAATTGTTAAAGCATATTGAATCTTGACTATGATTCATACTTCACATAAATAATTTGTACAGAAATGTTTTAAAAATTAAAGAGACTAATCATTGTTTGGTAATATGACAGGACATATTAGAAGCACAAAATTTGGAACACAATTTTCAATAGATAAAGTGATGACAGAGGTTCCTTTGACATGAAAGTTAGCACAGCATCTTTGGCTCATACTTACATAGACTCAGTTACTAAAACAGGAGCTTTTTTGCGTTATATGAGGCAAGTTGACATTCTCCTGGGAATACCATGAATAGGACACAAACATTGGCCTAAGTGTGTATAATCAGAAAGGAAGCATTATTCTTTGTACCATAAAATATCTTCTAGAGGAATCTCCATCCAAGATCTCAAACTGTATTATAGAACAACAGTAATAAAAATAGCATGGTGCTGGCAGAGAAATAGGCTGGTTGACCAGTGAAATCAAACTGAAGGCCCAGAAGTAAATACACTCACTTATTAACACTTGATTTTTGACAAAGAGTTCAAAACCATAGAATGGAAAAAAAATAACAACTTCAACAATTGGTGCTGGGCTAATTGGATATCTACACGTAGAAATGAAAATAGATCCATATTTATCACCCTGCACACAAGTGAAGTCCAAGTGCATTAAATATCTCAACATAAAACCAGACACACAAAATCTGTTAGAGGAAAGAGTAGGGAAGAACTCATTGGCAGAGGCGACAACATCCTGAAGAGAACATCAATAACTTAGGCTCTAAGGTCAACAATTAATGGGATGTCATGAAACTGAGAATAGTCTGTAAGGCAAAGGATACTGTTAACAGAGCGAAACAACAGCCTACAGACCGGGAAACGATCTTCACCATCTGGCAAAGGACTAATATCCAAAATATAGAAAGAACTCAAGAAATTAAACACCACCAAACCAAATAATCCAATTAAAATTGGAGTATAGAACTAAACAGAGAATTCTCAGCAGAAGAATATCAAATGGCTGAGAAACACTTAAAAAATGCTCAAAGCTCAAAGTGAGGTAACCCAGACCCAGAAAGACATGCATGGTATATACTCATAAGTGGATATTAGCCCAGCATAGATATCCTCTGAAAGACTCTACCCTGGTTTTGGACAGATAGATACAGGGACTTGCATCAGAACCCTAGGTTGAGAGCTGAGAGTTGTATGGAGGAGGGGGGTGGAAAGACCTGGAGGGGTCAGGAGCTCCATGAGCTACAGTATCTGGACCCAAGGGGCCTGCTTAAACTGAGGCACCAACCAAAGACAATGCATGCAGAGTACCTAGACCCTCTGTTCAGATGTGTGTAGCGAAGGGGGAGAGAGGGGACTGCCTCTGTCATGAACTCTGATGCCTGTAATTTGATCACTGCCCCTTGGCGTGCAGCCTTGTGGACACAAGAAGAATGGGATGCAGGCTACACTGATGAGACCTGATAGACTGTGATCAGACCAGAGGGTGGGGGAGGAGCTCCCTTCTGTCAGAGGTATATGAGAGTGGAATAGGGCAGAAGATGAAAGAAGGGTGGGAACTGGAAGGTAAGAGGGAGGGGTTAACAGTCGGTATGTAATGTGAAATATATATGTATATATATATATATGTATATGTATATATATAACACAAATATTTACAATTCTTTATGTTTTTATTTTTAAAATACTGACATTTCTTAGTGTATATGAATTCCATGGACCTCTATGTGATAAAGAAAGCAATTTAACAGAATTCTGAGTGGCCAGCAAATATCTCAGGGAGTAAAAGCAGCAATCCTAACAAATGGAGAACTACTTTCAACATCTACTTGATGAGAGGAGAGAGATAACTTATCAAGGTGTACTATGACCTTTACAAGGACATGTGAATGTTTACCTACACACATACATACCGTAAAAATCTAATAGAAAAATTATAAAATAATTCTATCAGAAGCTAATCATATTTGTAAGTCATGTTAAGGTCAGGAGAGGCAAGGCACTTAGTATAAACAGATTTTGAGTATGGGCTTGGGTATTCAGCCCAGATATATTTAAGCCTAGCTTAATTTTTTTTAAAAAGGATACCACACTGCCTCCCTCAAAAAGGCTCAGCATTTGGTTGCTGTGTTCTGTTATTAAAGTGGCTCACTACTCATCTTTTATATGCAGTAGAAAATAGGTTTCAGCCTCTCCCAGGGAACTCTTAACCTGGAAAAGAAGGAAATGCATCACACATGAAAGACAGCAGAGCAATATGACCTGCTGCTAATTTGCAGCGGTATTCATTTGGGTGGGATTTGACATTTCTGGGTAGATGTATATTTGTGATTGATATTTCATCCTGTAAAGCATAGCCTTTAAAACAGCTGTGAAATGTCAAGCTATTAATTTACACGTTGCAAAATGTAGTGTTAGGAAACCGATTTACATCTTTCCAAATTCAACCCCAGGGATGCTAGGCTTTGGAGATCAGCACATCATGAAGATTATCCCAATCAGCATAACTCTCAAAATTGCTTCCCTACTTTTATAGCTGTGCTCACATACAAAGGGACAGGAAGGCTGAGCTTTGCCATGAGGGATGCCAACATTTGTCCTCAAGTCTACATTTTTTTTTTGAAGAATCTTGTCATTCTATTAGTGAGTTCCTGTTTAAGATAGTAAGGGTATTTTAAAATGGAGATCTTCATTTTATCTTACATGTAAATCCTATTTGAATCATTGCCTCACTGAAATATAAGCATTCATGCCCCATTTTCTTCTTTCTTTAGATATTTACATAGAAATATGAAAAAAGAGTAGTTGTATCAAAGTCACATAACATAGTTCCACAATAAAATCCTGTAGAACAAAACATTATTTCGATATTCAAATCTTTAGAATTACTGTTTAGGAATTACTATATAAACACATGTGATTAATATAAAGTCTTTCCTCATGTACTGTTTTTCAGAACCTTTTGTTAATTCAAACTTGACTTCCTATTAGATAAATATTTAAATGTGCTTGGTTATTTATTTTCTGTTATAGTATAGTGCTTTTTTCCTCTGTCTTTTTTTTTCTTTTGAAGACATTATCTCACTATTTATTTGGTTCTAGTCTAGCCTAGAACTTACTATATAGATAAGGTTGGCTTGAACTCATGGAAATATATGTGCTCCTGACTCCAGAGTGCTGAGATTAATGAGATGCACCACCGAAGTCCTAATACATACATTGGTTGTTTCTTAGAATTTCATACATGAGTAGTATATTTCTCTTCCTCCCTCAAGCTTTCCAATTCAATTGTTCCCATCCCTTCTCATATTTATGGCCTCTTCTTTGATAAATATTACTATTACTCTCTCTCTCTCTCTCTCTCTCTCTCTCTCTCTCTCTCTCTCTCTCTGCCTTAGGTGTAGGATTTGACACTATTTTCTTAATGCTGCATACATACAAATGTGACATAGTTTTGGTTTCTATCTGTCTACCTATATATTCTATATTATAATCTTTAAAATACCATATTCCATCATCTTTACTTTCAAAGAAGTATTTGTCTTATCACTGTAGGATAAAATGCTTTTTAAAAAACATATGCTATGCATGGTATTTGCTTACTTTTAATTCATTTCACTGCTAGAGTGAAGTATCTACAAAGGTTTCTATAACTAGAAATGATTGTAATGAGTGAGCTAACCCAGAAGCAGAGAGACTCAAATAGTATATACTCACTTATATCTGGATACTAGGCCAAGGGACATGTCTCATGAAAGTCTTTACTTACCAGGAAAATGGGATAGTGGTAAGGACATCCTAAGGTGAGAGAAATATGGGAGATAGGGAAATAGATGGATCCAGAGGGTCCTAGAAACCTACATGAAGAACACTATGATGGGCAGATCTGGGCCCAGGGGTTCTGCTCGTTCTATGGCATCAACCAAGGACAATATGTGCAGTCATCATAAAACCTCTACCCAGACCTAGCCAAGGGACAGAATATTCTCCACAGTTAAGTGGAGACTGGGGACTGACTTCCACACGAACTCTGGTGCCCCTTATTTGGCCATGTCCACTTGATGGGGAGGCCCGATGGCACTCGGAGGAAGGATAGCAGTCAACCAAGAAGAAACTTGATACCCTAGCACCATATTCAAGGGGAAGAGGTCCTCATCAGTCACAGTCATAGGGAAGGGGAATGGGGTGAAAGCGGGAGGGAGGGAGGAATGGGAGGATGCATGGGATGGGATAGCAATTGAGATGTAATATGAATGATTTTATTTTCAATTAAAAATATTAAAAAAAGAAAGAAAGAAAAAAAGAAATATCTACAAAAGTGATGCAATATACTAGTGGTTTTTTTGTAGTTAAGTACATGGGCTGAAATAGTAAGTGTAGAAGTCAGTAGCTATATATCATTTGCACGAGGCAGTTTCTGGAACAACAGAAATCACAGGCAGATACAGAACAAGCTTTTTACATTTTATACTATTTTTGAGATTATAGTACAATTGCAAAACTTCCTCCATCCATATCTTCCTTCAAAATCCTCACATAGTCCATGTAGTGCTCCACTTCAAATATTTTGGCCTCGTTTTCTTTCATTGTGTGTGTGTATATATATATATATATATATATATATATATATATATATATACGTATATATATACATATATACGTATATTTATACATATATACATATATATATATATACACACACATATGTACATATATACACACACATATATACATATACATACATATACATACATATATATGGATTACAACCATGAAATCTCACCAGATGGGTGGCCAAATGCATACTTTTAAAGATATGCAAATGGTATGTAACAAAAACTAGAGAATATTATTTCTCATATTGACAGATCTATTTTATTTCAGCATTTTCCATACTCATATACTTTAATTTCAAAAATAAAAGCAGGAGGTAGAAACACTTTTGTTTTCAATGATAAGTGATACTGGAACATATAAAAATAGCTAATATGAGGTAAATAAAATACAGATTTTCCAATGGTAATCAGGTGATATTTATTTTAACTTCAATCATCTATTTTTTCCAGACTCAATTCAATCACTAATTATGCATGCATATGAAAAATTCATATGGTACATTTCCATGAGTTACAATCTTTGGTAATTTTAAGAGCTTTGCATAGTAATATTTTAATCCTTAAAATAATATAGTTGGTTGAATGTAATTATTTTCTTCATTTTAGAAACAGAAAATAAAGAGCAAGTTCCATTTTCATATAAATTTAATTTCTTTCAATATTTATTGGAATAAATCTGATATTAGCATTGATTTCAAGCCAAGGAAAGGTACTTAATAACTCATCTAATTTTCTCAGAAATCAAAGTCAGTATGTCAGGTAATAAATATAGAATTCTGAATGTGTACACTTAACTAACACATTAGTCAAAGTTTGCAGGGATTATTTCAACATTGATAATTAAAGGTCAATGCATCAGAAAATATACCACTTCTGTATTTTAAAAAAGACAATGAACTGAAGCAGTATCACTGTGTCAATAAAATAGAAAGCAAAAAATTAACAAAATTTTAAGTTATTAGAACAGTGAGATTATCAAATTTGAAAGGTGTATTTTCCTATAATAATTTTTTGATGTATGAATTTTTCCAGTGAGAATGAGCTTCTTAAGTTAGGTTGTTGTTTGTGACTCTTAATCAGTTTTCCTTATACCAATGTATTGCTTAGACTGAACCAGCAAGAGTTTCTGAGAGAGTTACCCCATTTGTTTCAGCAGTTTCACAGCATGGGAAAGTCCAAGCCTTATCGCCCAGTCTTCATTCTGGGGCCTACTCTCCTGACCACTCTGAATGATTACTTACCTTGAATAAGGAAAAGTTTGCAATGGACACCTGTAAATGTATTTCTTCTCTTAATTTATATAAGATTGTTTTTGTACTCATTTATTAAATGACAAATTATGGTTTCTACTATTCGTGTAGAACAATAGGCTCCAACAACATGTCAGTGTGTAAAGAAAAATAAAGTGCTACGGTAGCAGAAATGACATCATCAAATTGTATGGAGCTCAAAAACAGTCATCCTGAGTGCAATAATCAACGCTCTCAATGGTAAGTATGGTATGTATCTAATTATAAGTATATATTGGCTGCTAATTAGATGATAACTAAGCTACAAACTGTGTACCCAGAGAAATAAGGTAAAGAACAGGGTTGTAGAGGGCACACAACTATCTCTCTGGGAAGGGGAAATGGAATAGATTTTACAGTCAGAGTAAGGGTGGATAGGAATAGAAACAAGGAAGGAGACAGTGTACAAGGAGACAGTTCAGTGAGAAATGGCTGGAAGTGTGGGTACATTTTGTGGGTCTTGTGGAAACTTAGTGTGGTAGCTATTTCCTATAATCTAAGGCGGTGATCCTATTGAAGACTCCTAGTAATGTGGGAAATGCAAGGAAATGGCTACATGTGATGACCCAATAAGACTTCCAGTGGTGGAAATGTTATGTTCAGTTGAGATGTAGGCCATAGGGGTACCATGGCAAAATCATAACCAACCCAGGGAGTTGTAGAAATAAAGGTGGCCCTCCACAAACAGACAGCAGAGAAGCTTTACAGCAGACAATACCCATGTAACTCACTGAACATGGAGAAGTCAAGCTGGTCCTACATGGAGCCCTCACTTCTGTGATGTAGGCTCTTTAGTGTAGGAAGGTAGTTTTCATGTTACCAAAAGACAATGAGGACATGAACTCAACCACACAACCTTTGACCTACAAAGCATCTTGCCTACAAAATATGCTAAGTTAATGGTTGTACAGAACTTGTAAGAGTAGCCAACCAATGCCTGATTTGACCAAAGATCCACTCCACAGAAATTATTATTACCAGATACTTCTTGGGTAACCAAGAACCAGAGACAATGTGGACTCTGTGTGTGTGTGTGTGTGTGTGTGTGTGTGTGTGTGTGTGTGTGTGTATAAATGCATATATATCTTATATATATCAACTATGTATATATATATATATACATATATATATCAGTAAAATGATTCTTAATGATATTATGCTATAGTTATAGATCAGTGCCTTATCCAAAGAGGCTTCTGGCAACAGATGGGAACACATGTAAAGACCCAAGGCTAGATATTATGCAGAAAGTGTCTAAATTGGATGTCTGCCTCAAGTGTTTCCCTTCATAACTGAGGAAATCATTTGGAAGAGAAACAAAAAGGTTTTAAGAACCAGATTGTATAGAGTACACAAGGAGACCAAAGCCTTCTGAATAAAATAAGAAATGCACATTTCAGAACGCAGGGACTCATGCAGCATGTATAGTGCCTACAGGAGTCTGCAACATGTTCTTTGCATATGTACTATTGCTATTATTTTAACAGTTTTAAATTCCCCTGTGAGAAGGAGTGTGTATTTGACTTTTGGGCCTGTTTTGTGACTCCTCCTGTTGGAAGTTATTGTGTCCCTCTTTGACTTAATAGTTTTTCCTTCCTATTACATTTATTTCCTTTCGTTTGGTTGTTAGCTCTAAGAAATATGTCCTTTTCAATGGGAGACAGAAAAAGAGTGGATCTGCAGAGGAGGGCAGCAGGAGAGGACCTGGGAGGAGGAGAGGAAGCATAAACTGTAATCAGGACATATTTTATGAGAAAATAATCTATCTTCCAGAAAATAAAATTAAAATAAAATAAAATAAAAAGAAGGAAAAATATATAGTAAGCAATAATAAAGACAACATATTGAATTGCAGTTAACAAATATGATAATTATTTTATCCATCATTATTATTAATGTTGTTATTATTATTAGGTATTCTATTTATGGTTCAAACAATTCTCAGGACCATGACATTCCTGAATCTAACTTTCACATTAGGAAGCTGATTCCATAAAGATCATAAATCATTCAGATTAGCTAAAGTTTTAATTGTGTTCTTAATTAAGAAGAATGCAGTTTTGATTACAACATCTTGGTAAACTAATTAAACCTGAAATTTATACTAACAACATCCACAATATGATTTATCATAGTGTTTTTATTAAAAATCCTTATTTTCAAAATTCATAAGTTAAGTTGCTGTCTTGTGGAACAAATTAAATTTGTGACAGATGACTAAATTTGAAAAAATATTAAGTACCAGAATTATGACAGTTACTCCAAAATACTATCTTTCATACATGGTCAGTGTCTACATTTAAAATGCTAAGTGAACCACAAGTACCATCCCAGTGAACAATTGTACCTCAGCTACTACAGTCAAAGAGAGATGACATATTATGAAAAAAAAAAGTGTATCCATCCTTGATTTCCCAATAACAACAGTAATACAGTAATAGATGAAAGTGGTCCTAATGATGTCTCCCAGTAATGAGGGTGTCAGAATCCCAACTGGTCATCTCTTGTCACCAAATGATGCTTTCACTGCCAGACCGGGGTTATATCCAATCGAGTTGTTGGCTGATGTGGTCTCATAGACACCTCCAAAACAGCACAGGCTGTAGCCAAGACAATGGGTTGCTCTCTATAAACTGAAATTAAGGCTCCATTGCTGAAGACAACACCTACACAACTCATTGAACCTATATAGAACCTTCACCCCGTGTTCTAGCATGTTTGGTATAAAGGCTACTCTACAGGCTACCAAAGAAATATAAACACCAGTCCACAAAACATTTGATCTACAATGCTATCCTTCCTACAAAATATATTGTGGATATGTTAGCACAAGGCTTGTGAGAGTAAGCAACCAACCTGAGTTGACTTCAGGCCCATTCCTGAGACAAAATCCATGTCTGACACTTCTTGGGTGACCAAGAACCAAAAATGGCATAGTCTAGAGATGTAGAGTAAAACTAAATACTACTAGTCTTAAAAAAAGTTTTGATGAAATTACTTCTTGTGGTGTTTTCCTATACTCATAGATCAGTGATTAACTATTATAATCAGAGAGGATCAAATGGGAGCAGGTTCAGAGAACTGCAGCCAGACATTATGCAGAGAGAGAGAGAGAGAGAGAGAGAGAGAGAGAGAGAGAGAAAGAAAGAGAGAGAGAGAGACCTAGGGACACACAGCCCTAAATGAGAGAAAAAGTGGGGAAGAGCCTGGAACATATTGGCACAGGAGACAATTTCCTGAACAGAACACCAACAGCCCAGGCCTTAATATCAACAATTAATAAATGGGACCTCATGAGGCTGAGAAGCTTCTGTAAGGCTAGAGACACTGTCAAGAGAACAAAGCGACAGCCTACAGACTGGGAAAAGATCTTCACCAACCCTACATCTGACAAAGGTCTAATATCCAAAATATATAAAGAACTCAAGAAATTAAACACCACCAAACCAAATAACCCAATTGAGAAATGGTGCTTGGAACTAAACAGAGAATTCTCAACAGAAGAATATCAAATGGCTGAGAAACACTTAAAGAAATGCTCAACCTCCTTAGTCATCAGGGAAATGCAAATCAAAACAACTCTGAGATTCCATCTTACACCCATCAGAATGGCTAAGATCAAAAACTCAAGCGACACCACATGCTGGAGAGGATGTGGGGAGAGAGGAACACTCCTTGTAACCAAACAAAATCTTTAAAATATAGATGGTAGATAAATGATAGATACATAGATAGATAGATAGATAGACGGACAGATAGATAGATAATAGATAGATAGATGGATAGATAGATAGAATTTTAAAAGTCAATGAAATGATGCCTGAAGGTACTCTGCTAATCCTGTAGACATAGGTCTAGCATAATAATCATCAAAGAGGCTTCATTTAGCAACTGATGGGAACAGATGCAGAGACACACAAGCAAACATTAAGGTAGGCAGGACTTGAGAAATCCCGAGGAAAAAGGTGGAAAGAGGATTGTCGGAGCCCCAGGAGTGAAGGATACCAATAGAAAATCCACAGGATCAACTAACTTGGTCCCAGAGGGGCTCACAGAGATTGGACAGTTCATCAGGGAGCCTACAGAGAGTTTCAATGGGTGTGTATGTTATAGTTCTGTAGCTTGGTGTTTTTGTGGGAACAGTCAGCCCTGAATTTCTAGGTACTCAAGCCACACTAAAAAGACCCATCAGGTTGTATTTATATGTTTAAGTAATTAGATGTACATGTATGTAACAACAGCAAAAAGAAATCACCAATTAAAGAGAGAGTGATGGGGGCACAGAAGGGGTTGGAAGAAGTACAGGAAAGGAAGCAGGATATGGAATCAATATTTTAATTCATTTTTAGTTAAAAAGATTATTAATAAAATCGGTGATTGAAAAGATTCTAAAAATAATGACCATTATTGTCTAAATGTTTTAGAATGCTTCTTTATCCCATAGTAAATGATGAGATGTCTGTTACTGAGCTTCCACAGAGAATCTTGTTAGTAAAGAAAAATAATTACAGCTGATCTATTGCAGCCAATTTTTCTCTAGAATAGTAATGATGTTGAACAGCACCTTCATTATTCTAAGCATTATGTATGCGTTTGCAGTAAAGGATTAGATTTCCATAAGACATAATTGGCAATGTAAAATTAAGATAATTGTTTTAAAAGTTTTTAAAAATCCCCAAGTAGCCACATGTCTTGCACAGTACAACTTTGTAAGTAGCATTTGCTCTTTCCCAAAGAAACAGTAATCATAATATTGCTACTGAAAATGTTCATTAACTAAATGAGAGTGCAATTAGCTTTCAAAAACCTAAGTATTCCATTTTACTGTCAAGAGAAATTATAATCTCAAGGATGTTTGTTAGTTATAATGTGTTGAAACTTCTGATTTCAGGATATTTCTTGCAACATTTTAAGAACAAGTTATCTAAAAAGAACTTCAACTGAAAATTCTAGCAAAATATGAAAATATGTTACCATATATGAATATATTCATTTTTCAACATTTATATTAATTATTACCTCCATGGTCTAACAAGGTCTTTACAAATTCTAATCCAAGCAATTTGTTCTGTTCTTTACAATAGTAGAATCGATAACCCCACTCTTCATTTTATGAATTGACTTTGTGAGTTGTTTTGTGTGTTTTTATGCTTCCTTCACTCTAATCAAAAATCAATGTGATCTCAGAGATCAGACTTGTTTCAAAGGAAGAAACTCAAGTGAGCAATGATGAGAAATGTGGAATGCTGAAAGATTATAGTGAAAATGTTGCTTTGGAAAACTTAAAAAAGACTTCTATACGTATCAATTCAGATAAAAAGCTTGTGAATGTTTTTAAAAAATGTACAGTTTTCTTGCCCCCTTATTCTGTACACATTTTAAGGAACTTTTAAATCCTTTGTTTGCTTCTCAACACTTGCTCTCTTTTGTTGTTTTCTTTTGTATTTGTTTATTTGATTGTCGTTTGGTTTTGTAATAGGGCCACATGGAGGGAGTTCAGCATGTCTTGAATATATAATGGGACCTGTTTGTTCTCAAAGAAACTCAAACTCAAACAACTCAAACAAACTCAAACTCACATTCCTACTTGAGCATTAGGTGTGCTTACACTACAGATTTAGGCCTCCATGCAGACTTCTTTGTCAAAATATTTTATGAATCAGTATTGTTTAATAATAATATTTTCCTACATGAAGATTGAATGACAAACCTCCACAGACAGAGAATACACATCTCTCTTTATTCCACTTGGATTAACTGACAAAAGGTAACCTATGATCTACACTGAAGCTCTGTTTCTGTATAATAAATATCAAAATTGAATATAATTATTTTTTTATAAGCGAGAAGAGGAATAGAACTCTAAGAACCATATTTATTTCAAAATAAAAATGACACTTATTCTTACCACATTGATATAATTGCAGAACCAAAAATAGATATTGATTATGAACAAATAATTTCATGAGTTATATAAGAGAATTGAAAGTCTAATCACTAACATGGAATCTGATGCTATGGAGAAGGTGAGATAATTGGAAGAAAAAGGAGATCTTTTTCCAATCCATTCATGTTTAAACCAATTCTTTGCTTATAAACTAATTAAGTCTCTTAATATGTGTAACTAAGAGCAATTAAATCATACTGAATATATAGTTCATAAGGCTCCTATTTTGTAAATAAATATGAACTTTCCCTATCATAACAGAGGTCACAGATTCTTTTAAAAGCTTTATGCTAGCAAGAAAAATATGAAGATATTGAGCATATAAATTCAAATTTTATTCTTTTTCTCTAAGTAATTCATTTCAAAATAAATAAAAACATTTCTTATGTTCCATAGTATATGTTAAATGGATAATTTGATTGCTATGATAAATGTAAAAAATAACTCTGATTTTATTATTATATTTTACTATCATAATTAATCTTTGCTGAATAACATTTCTATTCTTTATCCTTTTACAAAATTTTTAGCTGGGTTGTTAGCCTGAAAAAAAGCTTCTAAACTGTTCGCATACTAATATGTAGGCTCTATGAATATATTAATTTTCATGTCCACAGCAATTTTACTAATGTTATTAAACTAAGTACTTTGAGATAGTCTTTTTTTCTTGAATTTTCTTGGTTAACTTAATCAAGTGAAATTTTCAAATCAGTAAGTTCTTCCTTGTTTAAATCACAGAGATCTGATGGGAAAATAAGTCAGAGAAAAGTGTTGCTGGTGGGCGCTCTACCAGGGGAAGAGCTTTGAAAGTAGGAAAGGCAAAGAGTGATACCTCTGGCTTATTAACTGTGAATTGTAACACAACATACTTTTAATCTATGGAGCCATATTAGACATAATACATTCCTACTTACAGCTTTGTAAGAGTTTCTAAACTGAGTCATAGAATTAGCACTTACTATAAGGAAAAAAACAGAAAGAAAACACAGGCAACTCAGTCCTACTTATATACGTAAATGCTTTTCAGTGATCCTGAAGATAAAGATAGCTTCCACTCTACATTTTCATGATTTCTTTTTGAAATAAATTTATTCAGATTACATCTCAATTTTTATCCCATCACTTGTATCCTTCCATTCCTCCCTCCCTCCTGCTTTCACCCTATTCCCCTTCCTCAGGTATATGACTGAAGGGGACCCCTCCCTCACTATATGGTCATAGGCTATCAAGTCTAATCTTGGTAGCCTGCTTATTCTTTCTTTGAGTGCCACCAGGCCTCCCCACCAAGGAGAAGTGGTCAAATATGGGTACCAGAGTTCATGTCAGAATCAGTGATTTCTTATTTAGTTAGTAAACCTATTGAGATGGGATCCCAAGACTTGACAGTGACTGGTAGCAACTTGCTATGAAGTCCAAAAACACCTAAAATGTATGACCATCCTCCTCTGCCTCCTAAGTGCTAGGATGATAGGTGTGCTATACCATGCCCATCAAGCATTTCTATTTTCTTCTTCTTTAAAAGCACAAATATCCAAATAAAGGTATTTTTGTATCACCTCCCAGTGAAATAAAGGAAGTGAATATTATAGGAGTGCTCACTCATATACAATAACTTCTTATAAATAACCAAAAACAGTTGACGTTTGGAAACATGGTACTATGACCATCAGGACAATGAACTCTGTTACGTAAAACACAACAGATGTGTTTTTCTAATTTCACTTGTCTCATTTTATTTTGTGCTACTGGGGCTTTATTCGAAAATTTCTTATCTGTGCCTATAAATTGAAGTCTGCCACCTACTTACAAATTTCCTGGAAGAAACAGAACATCAGGTCTTATGTTGATGCCCATCACCCATCTGCTTCCTAGTTCAGGGCACAATGAGGGGTAAAATTTTAGTTTTCTTTTTCTTAAATAGTTCTCTCTAAGACAAGGGTATCCACACTTCACCTGTATTCAACACAGTTCTTAAACTCTTCTCTAGAGCAGTAATGCAAGAGAAAGAAATAAAATAAATACAAACAGGAAGAGGAGTAAAGGATTTATTTGTAGGTCTTATAACAATTTTTACGTGAGTCCCTTAATATTCTACCAAAAACCTTTTAGAGTTTATAATTTCAGCAAAATTTCAGGAAATAAAATTAACACACAAAACTTAGTAGGTTTGGTATATAGCAATGACAACCAGACTGAAGAAAAATATGCTGGAAACCAAACCGTGACAAAAATAACTTAAATCCTGGGAATATCCACAAACAAGGACATAAAAAACCTCTACAGTAAAATAAGAAGTTGAATAAAACATGAGAAAATGGAAATACCTGCTGTGATTATACACTGGAGAACTAATGTGAACATGATCATTGTACAATAAATGTTTTACCAAATCAGTTCAATTCCAATAATAGTACCAATGTCATGCCACTTTCAGCAGACATAGAAGGAAACAACTAAAATTGTCATTTGGACACACAAAACATCAAGAATAATTAAAAAAATCTGAACAATACCATATTGTTCTAATAATTCTAATGGATTTCTAAAATAATTTGCTCATTTAATGCTTTTCTGTATTGCTGTAAAACAATAATTCATAGTGATGTTGTAAATGTTGATGCAAATGATGATGGGCCAGGAGAATAAAGACTTCAAGGAAGGGGTATAGAACACAAGTGGTATGAAGGAGAAGAGAAACATGGTGGAGTAAAATGAGCCTGAGTGTTCTTAGTGTGGGAAGAGTCTTAGCATTTGGCATAAAAATGTTAATATGTGCCATCATACTATCTTGTCAAATACCTCTGATTCTTTCTCAGAGTGAAATCATAATATACACAATAAGTCAACACTGATCATACTGCTTTAAGTATAACACAATAGATAATAACTAAGTTTTCTAAAAACTGGAATAAGGGGCTGAACAATCTAATATATTCCTCATGTTAAAAAAATAAAACATTTCTAAATTTAAAATTCATGTAAAAATACTTTAAGGTGTATTTAAGAATATGAAAAGTTTTAGTTTAACTTTAATTCACTGTTGTCATGACTTTTGTGTTGTTCTTCATCAGACAACTGTAAAATAATTGTTTCAGGTGTCAGCATCTTTTTCAAAAAAGAAAAATTCAAATGGAAGCCTGTTGTGTTTGTTTATGACCTTTTGTGCTTCATTTAATATTAATATGTTACTTTTCCTTGGGCTTAACCTTACAGCTTGAGCAAACCTATTTATGTGGCTATAAAAGATTATTGTACTCATAAGACCTTTATAAGAACAGAATCTTAGATTCTTCTTTTAATTCTAGATGTACTAACTCACACAGGTGAAGAAACTGATGGAATTGGAGGAATGTCACCACAATTCCTCCACATTCCACCACATTCTTAAAAATACTAAAGGAAAGTATGCCTTTCTAGTTAAGAAACTGACAGAGCAGACTACCCTAACAACACATTTTCACTGTAGCTGAACACAGTAGTAGACG
Source organism: Acomys percivali (assembly GCA_907169655.1). Classification (NCBI taxonomy): domain Eukaryota; kingdom Metazoa; phylum Chordata; class Mammalia; order Rodentia; family Muridae; genus Acomys; species Acomys percivali. The sequence goes on from OU015748.1 coordinate 12,005,631, forward strand.
TCTCCTTCTAGGACTTTTGTAATTAAAGTAAAGTCAGAGCCTTTTCTGAAGTTTTGAGAGGGAGGTTGACACATATGAGTCTACTCCAGCTGATGACTTAAAATTGAGGCCAATTTGCCACTTTGAAACCTCAGGGTACTTAAGAATGATGCTAGATATTTTTTGCCTGTTTTCTGCAAATAGAAAAAACGAAATCTAGATGACTTGACATATTTTGGAAGCAGTTGGCTGAATATTTTCAGCCTACCATTAAGATGTACTGCTCTAAGAAATGTTCCTTTCAAAACACTCATTTTCATCAGTCATGGACGTGGTCACCCAACAGATGTGGTGATATCATTCAAAAGGATGAGATTAATGTCATTTCTTTAACTGACAACTCATTATCCATTTTATAATCCACAAATAAAGAAATAAAATTTAACTTTAAATCCTTAATGTACATTAAATGTTATTTGTAAGGATGCAGTTACAACAGTGATTTCACTATTCTCTGTGTATACTTAATTAGAAATTGCCAGAACTTTTTTTCTGGTATTGATGTCACTCAAAACAATTAAAATTTTTAGCAAGTAGTTAAAATAGCAATATGATAAAATTTTTGAAAAACAATGAATTTCAAATCACCTAAAGGATTGTGAGAAACTAGACCCCAGTAGTAACACATGTGATATAAACAGTGAGCGAAATAGAATTGAAATTGTGCAGATGCAAAGTTACTTCTTATGTATAAATAACAAAACCAATTCTTGGCAATAAATCTATTCTTGGGAATGATACTTGTAAAGATATTTTGTATGACAAAAAGCATATGAATATTACATAAAGTTATTTTATAATTCAGTAACAAGTTTTGAGAGGGCTGCATCTAATTTTGAAAGAAGGTGTGCCATTGTTAAAATATTGTCAACTACCACAGTAAGCAATAGAAAAAAATATTCCTTGAAGAAAATGAAGTAGCAACTTTCTTTTCTGATTAGTTTAAGAAGCTCTCAAAGTCACAGTAACCTTCAAAAAATATTATGCTATTCTGTTATTGTCATTAATTATCACAATATCCTCCAAGAGCTTGCTAAAAGCTCAAACAATCATAAGACCTCTATAATGCCAAACTATTTGTTACTATTTTGACCATAACTTCACTTTCTAAGGAAGATCTTTAAATAAGTAATATTGTATATATGTGAAGATTATTGCAAGTGTGTGTGTTTGTTTATTATTTTTTATTTTTACTTTTTGAAACCACAGTGAGGGGGAATTTATTGACTGAACAGGGAAACATACCTGGATTGTGAACATAAAAATTTAATACAAAGTAGTTTAATTTGAAAGGAAAATAAGAGGGAACCAAAAGCAAACCAAACAAAATCAAAACAAACAAACAAACAAACAAACTTGATTTTCTGGCTAGCCCTTTGTTCTGTATTTATTTCGTTCAAATTGAAACATTAACTCCAAGAGAGACAAGAGATATTCAGAAGATTCAGAAAGCACATGAGTCTTCAAGACACAAAATGAAAGCCTAAGGCTTAAAGGATTCAGAAGGGGTTCACCAAGGTTGTATAAGCACTTTCAATTGATTAGTATAGAAAGAATATGACTGTCTGGACTACTTACAAGTTCTACAAGGAGCTCTAAGGATGTAGTTTTGTCAGTTGTCAACCATGCTGAAGGAAGGATGTATCTTTCTTTTATTTAGTTTAAGAAGTTTAACTTTTAAAACGCATTTTAATTTATTCTTTGACATTTTCATACAATGTATTTTTATCGTAATCTTTCTCCTTCCACACTTTCTCAGATTTTTATCTCTTCCTAATTCATGCTAGTGAAGGTATTTATTTTTTTAAATGGCTAAGACATGAATGTCTATGCGTAGACAATGCTTCTTGTTGGTTACAGAATACCTGTACTTAAGATTAGATGCCATTCTTTCTATGGCGTGAATGAAGATTAACAGATGTTTTTCTTTTGCTCATACAAAAAGCAGAGAACTAGCTTTAATTGTTCTGTGTACCCTGCACACCTCATACATTTATAATTTTAGGACTGTATAATGCTTATGAGAAAGTATATGTTTTCAGAAAAAGAGAACCAGACATTGGGGCTAGATGAGACCTGACAGGATCGATCCCTCTCAGCATGCTGGACACTGACATCCTGCATCCTTCATCTTTCAGCACCAAGTGCTTCAGCTGCTGCTCCCTATCAGAAAAGGACAGCTCCCAAGAGAGCTTCAAAGAAAGTTTCCCATCTTAATTGGGCAAGCATTTCAGACTGTCTCACACACAGGATTTCTATTAAGCCTGGAATTTCTCAACATTTAGAAACTGGACCACAAAAGCTATTCCTAGCTTGCTTAACCATTTGCCCCAATTTTATTTGGGTCCCTACAAATGTATTATTCATGCCAAATCGGGCAGAAGAAACCTTAAGAGTATGATGCCCCATTTCCCTTAAGGGGACTTGGGAAGGTTTTTGGTTGCTTTCTGGGGCTATAGATGTTTCAATTTTATTAGGAGTTGGTTACAAGTTACTATTTGTCTTATTCAGAGAGAAAATGAGGTTGAACTCAGGGATGTCTCTCTTTTCCATTAAGTTTCTTTCTTAGGATTGGAGATAGGGGTTGAAAAGAGAGAAGGAGGAATATAGAAATATATAGGTTTGATAGGACTAAAGTGGACTATTGCGTCTACTCAACTTAAGGCTTTAATTATTTCTCACAAGGTTGTTTTTCATTCACTGGTATAGAATTGTGTATATTGATGCAAAATAAGTTTAATTTTGATACATTGATATAGAATTCAAATTTAAGATTATTCTTCACATACACTATATATAATATACATATACACACACACACATATATATATATGTGTGTGTGTGTGTGTGTGTGTTCTAATATAATGGAATGTACCCATAGAACTCAAATAAAATACAAAGTTTACCTCCAATACTTTGAAAGTGCTATTGCAGGCTGCTTAAGATAGTAAATTATACAAGTTAATTGTTAATTGATCAAATCATGGTCATGTCCATTACTATTCTATTTTATCACAAGAACATATATCCTAAGTATAACAAATAGATAGGATTCTATAGCTAGATAAGGTAAAATAGTTAGATAATGTCTTCAAACACCTCAGAGTCCTACAGAATATGACATTAAAAAAGTGTTTATTGTTTTAAAGATTCTTTGACACTAAGACAGGTTAACACCTGGAAACATCCAGCTTAAGTAAAAGAAGATGATGACCATCAAAGAACCTCCTTGTAGAGATAGCATCAAATGTGCCAAACCAGCTACTGGGCAAAATGTTCTTGTTTTGGCTACAGACATATTTCTGGCAAAAAAGGACAAGCTTGGATGCAGGCAGAGTTGATGGCCAAACCATCCTAAACAGGGTAAGCAAATCTTTAATAGTTCTTGCCTCACAAATGTGTTTGTCAGATATACTGGGTCTGAAGGCTGATAATGATGCTCTAATATTATAAAGAATTTTGGGTGACTGTTCAGGCAGCAAACTGTCTCTTTTTTTTTGTTTGTTTGTTTGTTTTTTTACTTTGGAAACTAATAACCCACATTTCCTGTTTACTCAGGTAATTAATTAATTTCTCAAGTCTCTGATAAGGTTGAAGACCAGATAGTTTAATTTTACAATTAAACTTAGTTGTTTAGGGGTTAAGACGTTTATTGATTTAGATAGATGTTTTACATTGATAGAGATGAAATATGATAGATATTGATTTACATTCAGAATTTTAGACTCATGAAGAGAGGAAATATGTTTCTTCAAGGTTGCCAAATACAAATAACTAAAACATCATGAATGTAACATTAATGTAATTCATGATTCCTTTGTGAATCTTGCTGCATGTAGTTTATTTTATATCTGTGTAATATTATAAATGTATATGTAAAAATATAAAAAATAAGAAAATACAGAATTATGGATTCCAATTTGTGTTGGCTGACTCCCCTTGAGCATGGAGTAAGCCCTGGAGTGTTGTTGATATTTCCATTTTTTTTTTGGTTTTTGTTTTTTTATTTTTTTATTTTTAATTTTTAATTTTATTTTATTTATTAATTTATTCTTGTTACATCTCTATGGTTATCCCATCCCTTGTATCCTCCCATTCTCCCTTCCCTCCCATTTTCCCCTTATTCCCCTCCCCTATGACTGTTCCTCAGAGGGATTACCTCCCTCTGTATATGCTCATAGGGTATCAAGTCTCTTCTCGGTGACCGGTGACCTGCTGTCCTTCCTCTGAGTGCCACTAGGTCTCCCCCGCCAGGGGACATAGTCAAATGTGAGGCACCAGAGTACATGAGAAAGTCAAATCCCTCTCTCCACTCAAGTGTGGAGACTTTCCTGTCCATGGGCTAGATCTGGGTAGGGGTTTAAATTTTACCGCCTGTATTGTCCTTGGTTAGTGCCTTAGTTTGAGCGGGACCCCTTGACCCAAATCTGCCTATCATAATGTTCTACTTGTAGGTTTCTAGGACCCACTGGATCCTTCTACATTGCTATTCTCCCATTGTTCTCTCATCTAGAGTCCCAATAGGATGTCCTCCCCTCGGTCCCAGTTTCCTGGTAAGGGAAGGTTTTCGTGGGACATGCCCATTGGGCTAGTATGCAGATATAAGTGAGTATATACCATTTGAGTCCTTCTGCTTCTGGGTTAACTCACTCATTATGATCATCTCTAGCTCAATCCATTTATCCACAAATTTCGGGAATTCCTTGTTTTTAATAGCTGAGTAGTATTCTATAGTGTATATGTACCACAGTTTCTTTATCCATTCTTCTACTGAGGGACATTTAGGCTGTTTCCATGATCTGGCTATTATGAATAAGGCTGCTATTTCCATGTTTAATTCATTAAATTAAAGTATATCCTGATCCCAAAAGCTATGAATTATGAATAGGTTATTGGATAGGAATTGGGACTTGTGTCCTTTAGAGGAATTTGAATTCAATATCATGGCTGCTCTGGAAAGGGATCACATCCAAAGACATAGGTCAGTATGATCAGGGTGGAGTACACAACTTTAATACCTCTGACTGGAATACATACCTTTAATAACTCTGGCTAGAATCTGGTACACACTTTTAATCACACAAAAAAGTAGCATCTAATTGAGGGACAGACAAAATGATGGATCAGAAAAAGATTTAAAAGAATGAGTCAGGGATAGGATGTTCCCAACAGTCATGAGACAGAGGTTACTTAAGAGCAGCACAGAGTGTCAGAAAGACAATAGAGTCCATGGAGAAAAGTACAATACAGGAATACAGTAGAGTTTGTGGACACAGTACAGTACAGTTTGGGAGTACAGTACAGTCTGGTGCAGTTCAGTTGACTAAAGTTGAATTCAGCCCATTCAGTCCTTGGAGTTCAGAGGCAGTTTTTCCAAGCACAGCAATTCTCTGAGGAGTAGAGAAGACAGTTTTCATTAGTCACCTTGGAGTGGAGTATTTAGATGAAACAGATCAGCTGAAAAAGCCAGCCAAAGTTTAAAAAAAAATTAGAAAAGGTGTGCTTATTCAACAGTAAGTTTCCAAGGCTGAAAACAATGTAGGCCTGGCATAGAATACAGGTTGGAAGCAGAAGCCTTGAAGATCCAGGATTGTGGAAGGTTAGATTATATGGAGTCTAGGATCTTCCAGGTCTAGGCATAGGAATAGACACATAGAAATGTTCTGGGTTTAGCCCAAGCCATGCATTTGTAAAGCTTGAGTATACATCTCATCTCATACTTTCTTGTAGGGGGATAAAAATTACATTTGCAGCACTTACTTCCTCTTCTCCATGCATGGATAATATCTGTATTGAGTATATATGCTATCAAAGTCTCAGTAGGTTCATATGTGCATTAGCCCCGTGGTATCCAAAAAAACAAATTTCTGTCCTCTGAAATTGTTTTGGAACCATATAGATCCGTGATCTTTGAAGGGAAGTTGGGATGCAGAAATCCCATTGAGGAGATTCCAAAATCTCTCTCTCTTTTTTAATGTGTTCACCAATTGTGAGTTCCTGTGTTGGTTGTCAACTACTGTAAGAAGAGGCATCGGTAATGAAATTCCATGTTTCAATAACCCATGCTTATAGCTAAATGTCAGAAGCAGCAACGGTTGCTTCACACTTACTCTTGTCAATAGAAAAGTCACTAGAAAAGTCACTCTTCACTAATTGGAGGGTAATGGTTTATTTGGTCTGTTTTCAGTGCCTTATTTAGTGTGAATAGATGAATAGATGTTTGTTCATATGTAATTGAGAAAAGTCTCACATCATACTTTCTCTTCCTGAGTGAATGTTTATCTGCTGGTATGGTTAGAGCCATCATAATCCAGGGATTATGTTATGAAAATGAAGGTGTTATTCATCAGTCTTGAGATCTTTCAGGCTTTCAGATTCAGCCTGTGTGTACATTTTACTGTCTCATTTGTTCTAAGTTGGTGAGGCCAAGAAATCTGGGGGCATTGCTTGACAAAGTTCCAGTGCCTGACGACTAAGCACTTCTGACATACATGCTGAGGGCACTGCTTGTCAAAGTTCCAGTGCCCCAACAACCAGGTGTCCTTAAGGCCTGCTTGACAAAGTTCCAGTGCCTGGATGCCTCGGATTGATCCTGACTACAGAGGTTCCTGTTAGAGGCTTCTCACCAAAGGCTAGAATTGAACATTAGTAAAAGGTGATACTAATAAAAACTAATATAGTCATTGATGATTCCCTAGGAAAATTCAGATTTATTGGTAAATTAATATATGAGTTCAAATTCATTATTAAACTATCAACAAACAATTCTGGCAAATGATTTAGAGGATTTTAGAAGAATTAATAAAGAAGAAAATTTTAGGGGAACTTTGAAGGCTGACAGCCTGTAATAAAAATTGTTAGGTCTTCATGCTCAGCTTTAGAAACAAGGAATTTAGAAAGAAAAGAGATTCTGACCATGCCATTATCAACAGACCTTGGTGCCTACCTAGAAGCAAAAGAAAACAGTTTTAAAATTCTAAGTTTCCTTCACAGGATTATAATAAAGATAGAAATTGCATTGAAATAAAAGTTTATGATGAGGTTAAAGGAAGACATTGGAAACAGTACTAAAATTCTAATAGTTTCCTATTCATTACAAAACTACACTAAAGATGGAAATTGTGTTGATATAGAAGTTCAAGACAAAGTCACAGAGACAGGCATATTGTCTCAGTGAACTGCCTGCCCTTGTGAGTAAACTTGACAGGCCAGGACTTTCCTGATGTTCTGGAAAGACAAAGGGACCAGCTGCTTTTAAGCAAAACAAAACACACACACATAATATTTTTAAAAGATTGCTAAAATAAGGAGAAGAAAGGATTAATTAACAGTCAGGAAGACAAGTTTAGGGTATCAGGTGGAGGGATTGATCTTTGATCTATTTATCATATGCCAACTCAAAACATAAATCAAATAGAGTTGCTTTGTTTAATACCTTTTTTAACCACAGGGCTTTATGATACCAATCACAAGGAAGAAAGTTTTAAGTTAAAATAAATTAGATTTTATCCTAAAAGTTAATTTTTAGTTCTCAGGAAATTTGCTGTTTGCTCCCTTTGTTTTCTTTGTTCCTATATACTTATGTAACCAAAAAGACTTCAAACTGTGTAATCAATGATTAAAGTTTTTAAGGAAATGATTTTGTGTACAAATAAAGCTTACAAGAGACATAAGTTGTCAGAGTAGGTAAAGCCATCAAGGCTTCCTCTCTGTCCCATCTCTCATCAAAAGAATTGAATGGTATCCCACATCTGATTCTTCCTTCCCTCATTGCTCTTTCATACACCCTTCGTGGCCCAATCCTCATCCAGAGCTGGACTCTGGCACTATGTGTTCTGCTTATGTACTCAATGATTTTGATTTCCCTGGATCTTTAATCCCCAATATTGTAGACATGTTGGCAATCAAAATATGTGAATTAAACTAATATATCACCAGAATGTAATCATATAAAAATATTGCTTTATTTATTCTGGAAAATGAGAGCAATATATAATATTGATTGTAAACTTAATATTCTCTCATACATAATTGTCCACAGCAAATGCTCTGGAACTAAGCCTCAATAAGGCAAGCTTTGTTGATGTATTTGTTTTACTGTGATGACCTGATGTAGAATTCACTATAACTTTAAGCCTCTCTATAATTTTCAAAAAGAAATTAATTTTAAATAATGTGGAGAAATGAAGCATTTTAAATATTAAATTATTATGTAATTTTATTTAATTGACATTAAGATCATGAGCTTGTTTACCAACCACCAATTTTACAAGTACAATATTTCTTGAAGGCAATCAGCTAACACTAAAATATATGTTAAAGTTTATTTAATTATTAGAGTCTGACAAATCATTGAACTTCAACACAATCTAAAGAATCTATACATAGTAAAATAGTTCATTACAATACAATACTGTATATATCATACTGAAAATTCAATGTGCCAGTGTTTACCCTTAAACTGAAATGATGTATTGTGTTCTTCAACATTTCATGGCTAATGGCACTAGATAATGCATTCATGTGTGTGCATATAGGCACATGAGTGTCAGAGCACAATTATTGTGTGATTTCAGAGGAAACCTTGTCTCTGATTTCAGTGGGATTGATTTAAGTTTCTCTCCATTTAGTTTGATGTTGGCTATAGGCTTGCTGTATATTGCCTTTACTATGTTTAAGTATATGCCTTGTATTCCCTCTCTCGCTAAGACTTTTAACATGAAAGGATGTTGGATTTTATCAAATGTTTTTTCTGCATCTAAAGAGATGATCCTGTCATTTTTTCCCCTCAGTTTGTTTATATGGTTGAATACATTGATGGATTTCCATATATTGAACCACCCCTGGGATGAAGCCTACTTGGTCACGATGGATGAGATTTTTTATGTGATCTTGGAGTCTGTTTGCCTGAATTTTATTCAGTATTTTTGCAACTATTTCATAAGGGACATTGGTTTAAAATTCTCTTTCTTTGTTGGGTCTTTGTGTGGCTAAGGTATTACGGTAATTGTCACTTTATAAAATGAATTTGATAGTGTTCCTTTTGTTTCTATTTTGTGGAATAGTTTGAGGAGTATTGGTATTAGTTCTTCTTTGAAGGTCTGGTAGAATTCTGCACTGAATCCATCTGGCCTAGCACTTTTTTTTTTTTTGGTTGGCTTCTATTTCCTTAGGTGATATAGGACTATTTAATTTGTTTGCTTGATCTTGATTAAACTTTGTTAAGTGGAATTTATCCAAGAAGTTGTCCATATCATTTAGACTTACAAGTTTTGTGTCATTTAGGCTTTTGAAGTAAGATCTAATGATTCTTTGGATTTCCTTGGTATCTGTTGTTATGTCTCCCTTTTTATTTTTGATTTTGTTAACTTGGGGATTCTTCCTTTGTCTTTTAGTTAGTTTGGCTTAGTGTTTGTATATCATCTTGCTTTTCTCCAAGAACCAGCTCTTGGTTTCTTTGATTCTTTGAATAATTTTCTTTGTTTCTAATTTATTGATTTCATCCCTGAATTTGATAATTTCCAGTGATCTACTTCTCTCAGGTGTGTCTGCTTCTTTTTTTCCCTGGAGTTTTCAGGTATTCCATTAAATTGCTTGTATGTGATGTCTCCAATTTCTTTATGAAGGCACCTAGTGCTATGAACTTTCTTCTTAGCAAAGCCTTGATTGTGTCCCAAATGTTTGGATATGTTGTGCCTTCATTTTCATTGCATTCTAGAAAGTCTTTAATTTTTTTGTTTATTTCATCCCTGACCCAGTTGTCATTGAGTAGAACAAGTTCAGTTTCCGTGTGTTTATAGGCGTTTTGATAATTCTATTGTTGTTGAGGCTTAGCTTTGGGCAATGGTGGACTGATAAAATGCAGGGGATTATTTCAAATTACTTGTATCAATTTTGGCTTGTTTTGTGACCAATTATGTAGTCTGTTTTGGGGAAGGTTCTGTGTGGCACAGAGAAGAAGGTATACTTTTTCTCTTTGCGTAAAAAGTTCTGTGGATGTCTGTTAGGTCCATTTGATTCATGACATCAGTAAGCTTGATTATTTCTCTATTTAGTTTCAAAAGTGCACATTTTAATCTTGAAATTTACTCTTAAATTAGGACTATGGGATCTTGGGAAATTATTTTTTTAATTATTTTATTATGGTTCTTTTTAACATATACATTTATATTATTACACACGAATAAGATAAACTACATATAGGAGGAGACAATCATGAGATATATCCCCTAACCAAATAAAATTGATTGTAAGACTAAACTATCTGGTCTTCAATCCCTGTCAGAGAGTTGAGAAGGAATGAAACTTGAAAGCCTGAGTGAACCTGTAATGCAGGTAGCAGCTTCCAAAGTGAAATAATGACTAAGACAGTTTACTGCCAGAACAGTCACCCAATATTCTCTTTAACATTGGAGCCTCATCTTCGGCCTTCTGGCAAAATATCTTTGCCAGACGTATTTGTGAGGCAGGAACTATTAAGGACTTACCCTGTCTTGGCAGAGTTTGGCCATCAACTAGCCTGCATCTAGGCTTGCCCCTTTTTTAAGCAGAATTCTGTCTGTGGTGGAAACGAGGTCATTTTTCACAGTACTAGAGGAGAGAGGGAAAGGGATGGGGGTATGAGATCTGAAGGTGATGAAGGAGAGGGGGGGAATGGAAGGTGTTGAGGGAGGAGGCTGCAATCTACATGTAAATAATTCAAACTGCAGAAAAAACAGGTAATTTATATTGCTTATCCCACTACATGGGAATAGCTCTGAGACTGGCAGAGACATGAGTATATATGCATAGACTAGGCTTCATGTTGGCCACTGATTCTCTGTGACTTATTACTAGAGGCCATTCTTAGTATGGCATGAAGGAAGATTTGTAGAAATCTTACTTCTGCTCATTCAGTGAGCAGAGAATCAGCCTTAATTCTCTGTACACCCTGCACACCCCATACAATTATAATGTTAGAACTGTATAAGGCTTGTGGGAAATTATATTTTCAGAACTAAAGAAGCAGACACTGACACTGGATCAGACTTGAGAGAATTCATTCCTCTCAGAATGCTGCTCGCTGACATTCTGCATTACCCTTGTTCCAGCCCTAGATGCCTCAGCTGTTGAGACCCATCAGAATTGGACAGCTTCCCGGACAGAGTGGCAGAAAGCTTCTGATCCCAATTGGTCCGGAACTTCAGTCTATCTCACAGAAGACTCCTATTAAATCTGGAATCTCTCAACCTTTAGAAATTGGACCACAAATGCAATCCTTGGCTTGCTTAACCATTTCTCGCATTTTTGGCCCCTTATAAGGTATTATTCACCCCAAATAAGCTTCAAGGAACCTTAAGAGAATGACATCCCATTTCCTCTAAGGGGTGCTGGGTAGGTTTCTATTTGCTCTCCTGGTATGCAGATGCTTACTTTCATTGAGAGGTTGTTTTAAGTTTTAATTGATCTTACACAGAGAGAAGACTATGTTGGAATCAGAGACATTTCTCTTTTCCTTTATCTTTCTTTCATAGATACGGAGATAGGAGCTGAAAAGAAAGAAAGGGGGATATAGAAACAGAGGGAAGATAGAACAAAAGGTAAATGATTGAACCTACTCCTTAACTCAAGCCTTAATTGTTACTCACAAATAAGGTTATTTTTAATTCACTAGTATAGAATGTTGTATATTTATGGCATGGCAAGTTGTACTAATTGTGGGAGCATCTTCTTCTACTGAGGCTAGACGAGGCCTGCCAGTTACAGGAAAGGTATCCAAAGGCAGGTAACAGAGTCCATGACAGACCCTACTGCTACTGTTAGAAGTCCCAAATGAGGACCAAACTGTAGATCTATTACATATGTGCAGGGGGCATGCTTTCTGGTTGGTGTTTCAGTCTCTGATCACCATGTTTGAAATGAATTTTTAAAAATAATGTTAGACTTAAACTTTTAGAAGTAGGCACTTCCTTTTCTGATTCTGAGTTGATAATTTATCTGGCATATGTGGGTAGTTAAACATAATTCTATTGTAGATGTTTGCATGCCTTTTTCTGATACATGGAGTGTCTTTCCTCTGATTTCAGTCATTGAATTGTTTTAATAAAGTGAATGAAAAAAAAAAGCATAGAAAAATCTTCAGAAGCAATACAAAAATCCTCAGAGCAATCACAATATATTATATTTTATAGTAGTTTCTCATGTTCACATGTGACTTTCATTTGTCATAATTCTTTTCCTTCTCCACATGAATTCTTACTATATGCTGCCATCATGCAACACAATCTCCTTCATTCTTAGTAAGCATTCTTACATACTTCTAATCTTCAAAGCACTACTCACTATAACACAAAACCAAATCACAATATTTGACTTTCTCATGTTCATAAGTGATTTTAATTTGTCACATTTCTTTTCCTCTCCACTTGAATTAACACAATAAAGAACTATGCACGATAGACTTAACTATATCTTTTGTATCTTCCTTTCCCCTATTATTTTGCTATTTTCCCTAATCCCCTATTCCTTGTTTTCTTCGTACTCCTATAATTTGCTTTCAATGGGAGTTGCTTCTTTCTAAAATTGGAATTCTAACAATACCTGTTTAGGATAATACACACATACTTTATGTTTTATTTATTATGTGTTTTAAAAACACATCCAAAAGTCTACTATTATTTCCATACAGTTTATAAATACACTTAATAATTATTGTTTTTCAATCTCCAAAGAGGCATATAAACTCTGATTATTATGTTAAATCTGCTCTATTGACAACTCAACAAAAACATCTTTAACCATGACCAAGTAAGCTTCATTCCAGGGAAGCAGTGTTGGTTCAATATAGGAAAATCTATCAATGTAATCCACCATAGAAACAAAGCAAAAGAAAAAGCACCTGATCATCTTAGTAGAGGCTGAAAATACTTTGAAGATATCCAACACCCCTTCATGCTGAAAATTTTGGAGTGATCAGGGATCCAAATCACATACCTTAAAATGTTAAAGGCTATATAAAGTAAGCCTATAGCCAACATCAAATTAAATGAAGAGAAACTTAGACCAATTCCACAAAAATCAGCAACAAGACAAAACTTCACATTCTCTCCTTATCTAGTCAATATAGTACTTGATGTTATAGCTAAAACAATAAGAAAACTAAAGGAGATCAACATGATACAAATTGGAAAGGAAGAAATCAAAGTATCGCTATTCACAGATGTTATCATAGTAGATGTAAGTGATCACACAAAAATTATATAAGAGATCTACAGATGACAAACATCTTTATTAAAATGGCTAGATAAGGAATAGGGAGAGCAGGGGAATGGAAGACTAAGTAAAGTAAACAGAAATATGAGGTGCTGACCATATCTGGGGTGTGCCAGAGACCTTGGATTGGAGAGGCCACAGGAAGTCTATTGAGGCCAAACTAGCTGAGACTTCTAGCAGTGAGAGATACTGAGCCTGAAGTGGCTACCTGCTGTAGTTAAGCAGGACTTCCAGTGGAAGAATAAGAACACCAACCCACACTCCAAACATTCAACTCAATATCCTGCCTACAAGATGTACAGAGACAAATACGGAAGAAAGATTGAGGGAATGGCCAACAAAAGACTGACCCTGCTTGAGACCTATTCCATGGAGAGAACCAATTCCTGACACTATGAAGTTACTCTGCCATACCTGGAGGCAGAAACTTAACTCTTTGGAGAAAGTTCACCCAGCAGTTGATGGACATACAGTCAACATTAGACAGAATTCAGGGAGTCCTATGGAAGATTTGTGGAAATGACTGAGAGAGTTGCAGGGGCTCAAGGACTGCACAAGAAGACCTACAAAGTCAAACAGCCTGGGACCACTGGGGCTTACAGAGGCTGAACCACCAACCAAAGCGTCCTAGGCCCTTGCTAATATGTTGCAGATGCACAGCTTGGTCTACATGTGAATTCCCCAGCAACTGCCTTTGGATCCTGTTCCCCCAACTGCGTTGCCTTGTCTGGTCTCAGTGGGAGAAGATGTGCCTAATCCTATAGTGTATTAATGTGCCTGGGATGGTTGGTACCCATGGGGTCCTCCTCTATTTTCTAAAGAGAAGGAGAGGAGAGAATGTTTGGGAGGGGTTTTGAGGGGTAGACTGAAAGGAGAAGAAGGAGATGTGATCAGGGTGTAAATAAATAAATCAATGCTGAAAAAGAATTTTTATGTTAATTTTGTGTGCTTCAATTTGTTCATATGCACCGTGTGATTGCAGAGTGGAAGAAGAAAGGAGGCATCAGATTTTGAAATAAAATTGTAGGTAATTATGAGCTAACCAGTGTAGGATCTAGCAAGCTAGATCAAGAAACGACTAGAGCTAAACCATATTTCAAGTTATGAAAACATGATTACAACACTCATTTCTAGTTTAGTGATTAAAATAAGTTGCAAAACATTTACCATAAAGCATAATTCTGCTATGAGTACAAATATCCGTCAACTCAATTATACAGAGGATTAGTATAGTGCCACCATATGTAATTTATCCAGGATTTTGGGTGGAACTTAACCAGTTAAATGCTTACACAATTGCAAGAAAAAATGGTTAGTATATTTTGTTATATGATGAGAGGCAGGAGAGTCACACCATGGATGTCAACACGCTTACTGAGTAAAGGAAACTGGTATCTTCTCAGTATTAGAAGTCATAAATCTGAAACAAAGTACTAATATTGATAACAATAATCTGAAGCTAAAGGCCTGGGCACTCCTTTGGTGTGAATCTTTATTTCAAAGGCTTATGTAGTAGAAGCCTGAATTCTTAGGGATTATGACAAGAACAGGAAGAACAGGAAGAAACAGTTGAACTTGGGAAAGTGTGTAGCCTATTCCCCTTTTTAAATAATTTTCTTCTAATTTGGTTGATAGGCCATTGTAGAAATCTGTTAATTTCTGGGTAACACTTCAAGTCTTATTCCACTGATTCTCTAGAAATATTATAGATATGCCAAATGTTGTGTTTTAACCATTTCGGCACATATGCAAATTTATTTTTAATTTAAGTTTTATTTAAATAATTAATTTGGATTATAATTTCAAACTTCTTTCGGATATTCCCTAAATGTCTATTTATCCAATTTCATGTTTGGACTCTCTTTGATCTTTCCCTCACAAATGAATGGAAATCAGAGCCAAAACAAAGAATCTATGTGATAAAAATATATCCCAACAAAACAATAAACCTTCCACACAGATACACAAATGACAAATCCTTTTGCTTATTAACTTCTCTAACTCACGAGGACTACTCTGGATTGTGGCTGATATACCTATTGACACTACATTGAAGAAAATTTATCTTCACTTCCTTACATGTATCGATGGCAAAGTAGCTTTTTAGGTGCAGTATGCATTTTATCTTCCTCTTTCCAGGGCTAAATTTTATCTGACTTGAACCTATGAGGCCTTTTATGTGCTGCCAAAATCTTTGTGAGTTCATAGTTGTATAAGCCTTGCTATTTCTGGAAAATGCTGTTTACTTGGCATAAAAAAACCCACTGAGTTTTACAAATTTTTACTTCTTCTTGATAGATCCCTGAGCCTGGAGGGATGGAGTTTGATAAAGGCATTCCATTTAAGACTGACTGTTTCAAGTTCTATAAGACGCTGTGTATTGTATGTTTATGGATCTTTGAGTTAATTACCATCTACTATAATAAGAAGCTTCCCCGTGGAGGGTTGAGCGATGCACCAAACTGAACTATGGGTATAAATATGTCATTATGTGTTATTTGCTTGACCTATTCTTTTAGCAGAATAATACTAGTAGATTTTTTTTTCACCTGAATCATATTTCCTATCTAGTCTGTTTTTATTAGCTACTTTAACAGTTTCATGTGTGAGTTTCATCACTTTATAGTGGGGGTAAATCTTGATTTTTTTTTTCTTCAGTGTAGGGGATGAGATGAGAGCCCTACCCAAGCTTTATTAATATATGACTTGGCTTGAGGCCAGGGAACATCTATTTCTTCTATCTCTGTGCCTAGACCTGGAATCATCTAGCCTCCAGAAAATCTAATCTTCTGCAGGTCCAGACCTTGAAGGTTTCCATTTATAGCCTTTGCTAAAGAAAGCCTAGCATGTTTTCAGCCTCTGAGACTTACTGCTGAATAAACTCACCTTTCTAGTTCTTTCTGAACTCTGGCTGGTTGATTCAACTCAGTTTTTTTCTGCCTCAAACTCCTGTCCTAGCTGACCAATTCAAATTGGCTTCTCTCACTTCTGACTGAATTAATTTTCTTGGAAAAACTGACTCTGACCTCGATGAACAGAACTGCACTGAGTGTACAAACTGAAGGTGACTGAACAGAACTGCACAAACGAAACTGAACTCAACTTCATTCAGCTGAACTGCACCAAACTCAGCTCACTCCTCCCTCGCTGCACTGTTCTTAGGTGACCTCTCCTTTTTGTCTGTTCCTGGAGAGCTGGAGTATCTTATCTATTATTCATTTTGTCAACTACTTCTCTGATTCATTATTTGTCTGTGCCTCAATCAGAAGTAACTTTCAATCATGGCTGCTTCCTTCTGTAAACCAAACTTATTTTCATTTTTTTCAGATTAAATGCTTGTTCTATGAGCATGTCTGTATTCCACCCAGTTCATACTGTAATTCAGGGTATGTGTTCATTGCAGACAGATCATATAGATCTGAAAGGTCTTTAGATGTGCTACCTTGTCAGAGCAGACATGTTGCTGGATTTAAATTCCTCTACAAAGTGGGCTTAAGTACAATTTAAAAAGTGGTTGGTTACTCCCCAAACATGTGTGACACTGTGATACAAACATATCTTGCAGTAAGGTCACTGCTATTTGTCACAGGGTTTGTATCTGGATAACACTGATAATTGCATTTCTTCTCAGATACTGTGCCAAATAATTTCCAGCACTTAATTTAAAAACTTAATTTAAAAATAATTTCATAAATGAGTAGTGTATCTTTTCCTTTGTACCCATTACTCCATCACTCTTAAGTTGTGATTTTCACACACACACACACACACACACACACACACACACACACACACAGAGACAGAAAGAGAGAGACAGAGACAGAGAGACAGAGAGACATAGAGACAGAGAGAGAGAGAGACGTATGAGTCCTTTTAGTGTACGCACATGTGTATCTGTTTACAGATAACTGCTTTGAATAAGATAACCTATAGTGTCAAATTTTTTTATGTTGAAACCTATTAACTAAAACTACAACTGATCAGAATGCATAGTTGTGGAGGCCATTCACAACTAACATATCTTCTACACAACTCTTGCACATAAGGATCAGGATTTATTGCAGAAAAATTGGAAAAATCAGAGAAACAGAAGAGTTTGTGAGTTATATTTCTCCTAGTAATCTTAAAATCTAACCTCAAAAATTCTTATCAACATGACTTTCTATACCTGAGCTGACAAAGGACACCAGTAGACATTCTAATGGCACAGGGCAAAATAACAAAGCCTCCATCCTAGAAAAAACACTTCAGAAATCTAAGGAATATTGAAAGTAGAAGAAATACACTTCCACATAGAAGAGAACACTAATTGGTAATCCAATGTTGTCTTGAAAGCACATACATACCCTACAATTAACATATGCTCCAAATATAATTTATTCAAAAGTAATGACCACGCCTGCCTTATTTATTGATACATTCTCAGTATTAACTAATGGATCATTCTGTTTTATAATTCAGAATGTTTTCTTTCAACACATTATTCTTTTAGTAGACAAGTGGGCACAATAGTTGAATGATCTTGAAAATGGCCATAAAATAATAGCAACAAATGGCACAGTACTTCCATTTGATTCGTGCTGTTCATTGAATTCAGTTCTCTTCTATTATTGTAAATAGTTTGCATAATTTCCTGTGACTGAGCCAAATGTAGATACATTTCCAGGCAACATGAACAAGCCATTAACTCTCAGTTATGTCTAAAAGTGCTAATATCTCATCAAGCAGAGTTCTGTGATACTGTGATCACAAAAGACTGTATTTGCTGTCAGCAGGCTCAATGCTTGACACTAAGTAGATAAATCAGAGAATTGCCGCACTTTTCAATGCCCAAGTATGAATTTCTTCTGTTTGACACATAATCTGAATAATGAGCTGCCAAAAAGTTGATAAATTAAAAAGGAAAGTGAGAATGATGTATTATTCAACTGAGGATGAGTCAAAGGAGTTTTTTGGGAGGATGATACCTTATGAAAGATTTTGATGTATAAAAACATATATGTGACATAAATTCCACTGGAATTATTTTCTTATCATGGCTCTTTGTAAAACATTGACGATTTTCTACCGAATTAGTAGTAATATCTCAAAGAAAGGTTTTTAATTACACAAAATTAAATTATGAAATAAAGAACTACTTGTCTGCTCAGTCTTTGAAAAACAAATATTAATTTTTAGTAGTCAGAAGTATTTTATTTTTAAAATCTATGAACTGGTTTGTAATGGACATTACTTTAATAATCTGGAGTATTAGATTTCAAAGTTTAATATTTAACAAGACTTTGTGTCATAAGTTCACCTTTTAAAGTAGAAAGAAATATGTTGTTATAGGTCTTCTTGTTGTAGGTAGTTTATTGTATATATATGTAATAATATAAATGTATATGTAAAAAGTAAAGAAAAAGCTTTTTAAAAGGGTCTGTATTTAAACAAATGCTTTTTCCTTTCCTCAGACTTTAAGAAATGCAGTATAGAGCTTAGATGTGAAGGCACTGCATAGCTTGCATCTTTGGCAATCCTGTATATCATTACCAAGACCCAAATGAAAATATTATACTGTAAGTTTAATGGATCAAAACCTTAAAGTATACAGTCTTATTAAAGAAAATAAGCTTTTGGCCCATTTATTTGCTGAATTCTTTTATAAAACTTCTCTTCAAAAATTTTCTGGAAAAAGCTGTCTAGACTATGTAAAGTACAGATATTCCTTGACCTTACACCTTAATGAGAACCAGAAGGTAAGGGGTGTTATAGCTGCAAAACATTAATACACACTTCCTAAAATAATCAGCCTATTATTATAAAGGTAAATGTATCTTTCTTTTTTTAATCTCAGGGTGTCCTTTTTAAAATTTTTATTTAAGTAGTTTACTCAGACTACATCTTAGTTGCTGTTCCCTCACTGTATCTTCCTGTTCCCCATCCCTCCTTCTTTCACCCTATTCCCCTCCCCTAGGCCTGTAACAGAAGGGAACCTCCTCCCCAACCATATGATCACAGCCTGTCAGGTCTCACCCTGAAGCCTGCATATCCTTCCTCTGAATGCCATCAGGCCTACCCACCAAAGGGAAGTGGTCAAATAGAGAGCATCAGAGTTCATGTCAGAGTCAGTCTCTGTTCTCCACAGAACTGTGGAGAATGCATGGTCTGTTGGATAGATCTGAATAGGGGGTTTAGGTTTACTTCATGCATTGCCCTTGGTTTGTACAGAAGTTTGTGCAGAACCCCTGGGCCCAGATCTGCCAGCCTTGATAGTCTTCTTGTATGGTTCCTGGACACTCTAGATCCTACTGTTTCCCCACTCTCCCATACCTCTCTCACTTGGAGTCCCAGTAGGAAGTAGAAGCATCTGTCCCAATCCCCTGCTGAATGAAGACTCTCTGAGGACATCCCTGTTGGGCTAGTGTCCATTTATAAGTGAGTACATACTATGTGTATCTTTCTGAGTCTGGGTTAACTCACTCAGGATAATCATTTATATTTCCATCCATTTGCTTGCAAATTTCAAAATTTCTTGTTCATAATAGCTGAGCAGTATTCCATTGTGTAAATTTACTAATTTCTTCAACTTAGGGAAATCTAAGTTGTTTCCAGATTCTGGCTGTTATGAATAAGGCTGCTATGAACATAGTTGACCAAATGTCCTTGTTGTATATTTGAGCATGTTTCAGGTATATTCCAAGAAGTGGAATAGCTGCATCTTGAGGAAGCCCTATTTCCAATTATTTTAGAAATTGTCAGATTGATTTCCAAAGTGGTTGTACAAGTTTGTACTCCCACCAGCAATGTTGGAGTGTGCCCCTTTCTCCACATCCTTGCCAGTTTGTGGTGTCACTTGAGTTTTTTATCTTAGTCATTCTGATGGGTGTAAGATGGACTCTCAGGGTCGTTTTGATTTGTATTTCTCTGATGACTAAGGATGTTGATCATTTCTTTAAGTGTTTCTCAGCCATTTAATATCCTTTTGTTGAGAATTCTATTTAGCTTTGAACTCCATTTCTTAATTGGGTCATTTTGTTTGGTGGTGTTTAATTTCTTGAGTTCATTATATATTTTGAATATTAGTCCTTTGACAGATTTATGATTGGTGAAGATCTTTTGCCAGTCTGTAGGCTGTCACTTTGTTCTGTTGTCAGTGTCTTCTGCTTTACAGAATATCAAGAGGTACCATTTATTAATTACTGACCTTAGAGCCTGGGCTCTTGGTGTTCGGTTCAGGAAGTTGTCTCTTGTGTCAATGAGTTTAAGGCTTTTCCTCACTTTTTCTTCTAACAGATTTAGTGTATCTTGTTTTATGTTGAAGATTTTAACACACTTGGACATGAATTTGGATCATGGTGATAAACACGGATCTACTTGCATTTTTCTACATGTAGACATCCAGTTAGGCCAGGATTATGTGATGCAGATGCTATCCTTTTTCCATTGTACAGATTTGGCTTCTTTGTAAAAAATCAAATGTCCACATGTGTGTGGATTTATTTCTATGTCTTCAATTTGATATCATTGATTATCCAGCCCATTGTTCTGCCAGCATCATTCTGTTTTAATGACTGTTGCTCTGTAGTACAACTTGAGGTCAGGGAAGGAGATTCCTCTGGAGGATCTTTTATGTACAGGATTGTTTTAACTATTATTTGTTTGTTTGTTTGTTTTATTTTTTCATATGAATTTGAGAATTGATCTTTCAATGTCTTTTAAAAGTTGTGTAGGAATTTGATAGGGATTGCATTGAATCTGTAAATTTCTTTTGATAAGATGGCTATGTTTACTATATTACTTCCCCCGATCCATGAACAAGGGAGATATTTCCATTTTCTGATGTCATCTTCAATTTCCTTCTTCAGAGACTTCAAGGTTTTTTCACACAAATCTTTCCCTTGCTTTGTTAGAGTTATACCTAGATACTTTATATTACTTGTGGCTATAATGAAGGTGTAGTTTCCCAATTCTTTTTCAGCATAATTGTCATTTATATCCAGGACGCCTACTGATTTTTTGAGTTAATTTTGTATCCAGCCACTTTGCTGAAGGGGTTTATCAGCTGTAGGAGTTCTCTAGTGAAAATTTGGCGGTCACTTATGTACACTATCATAACATTGGTAAATAGGGATAATTTTACTTCCTCCTTTTCCATTTGGATCCCCTTGATCTCCATTTGTTGTCTATTGCTCTAGCTATAACTTCAATAACTATATTGAAGAGATATGAAGAGAGTGGGTAGCCCTGTCTAGTTGCCAATTTTAATGAATTTCCTTGAATTTCTCTCCATTTTATTTGATGTTGTCTATAGACTTGGTAAATATTTCCTTTATTATGTTTAGATAGGTGCCTTGTATCCCTCATCTCTCAGAGACTTTAAATATGAATAGGCTTTGGATTTTATAAAATGCTTTTTGAGCATCTAAGGAGATGATCCTGTGGATTTTTTCAGTTTGTTTATATGATGGATTATATTGATGGATTTCTATATATTGAACCATCCTTGCATACCTGGAATGAAACCTACTTTGTCATGGTGAATGATGTCTTTGATGTGTTTCTTGATTCAGTTTGTGAGTTTTTTAAGTGTGTATTTTTGCATCAATGTTCATAGGAGAAATGGTCTGAAATTCATTTTCTTTGGGTCTTTGTGAAGTTTAGGCACTAAGGGAACTGTGGCCTCATAGATTAAGTTTGTTAATGTTCCATCCATTTCTATTTTGTGGAGTAGTTTGAAGAGTATCAGTCTTAGCTCTTCTTTGAAAGTCTGGTAGAAGTATGCACTGAAACCACCTGGCCCTGGCCTTTTTTGGTTAGGAGAATTTTGAGGACTGTGTCTATGTCTGTAAGGGAAGTAGGACTATTCACTTTGTTTATCTGATCTTGATTCAACTTTGGCAAGTGGAATCCATCAAGAAAATTGTCCATTTCCTTTAGGTTTTCAAATTTTGTGGCATATAAACCTTTGAAGTATGACCTATTGATTCCTTGTATTTCTTCCATGCCTGATGTTAAGCCTGCCTTTTCCTTTCTTATTTTGTTGATTTGGATAGTGTCTTTCTGCCTTTTAGTTAGCTTGGCTAATGGTTTGTCTCTCTTGTTGATTTTATCAAAGAACTACTTTTGGTTTTGTTGATTCTTTGAATTGTTCTCTTTGTTTCTAATTTATTTATTTCAGCCCTAAATTTATTTTCTTCCAGCTGTCTACTCCTCTTGGGTGTTTCTGCTTCTTTTTTTCCCCCTATGGCTTCCAGATGTATTGTTATGTTACCTGTATGTTTCTAATCTCTTTATTAAGGCACTTAGTACTATGAATTTTCCTCTTAATGCTGCTTTCAATATCTCCATAAATTTGTGTATGTCGTACCTTCATTTTCATTGGATTGTAGGAACTCTCCAATTTCTTTATTTCTTCTCTGACCCAGTTTTCACTGAGTAGAGAGTTGTTCAGTTTCCATGTGTGTTTAGGCTTTATGTTATTTCTTTTGTTGTTGAAGTCCAGCTTTAGTCCATTGTGATATGATAGAATACAAGATAGTTTTTCAAACTTCTTGAATCTGTTGATTCTTGCTTTGTAAACTATGTTCAGTTTTGTAGAAGGTTCCATGAGGTGCTGAAAAGAAGGTATAATCCTTTGTGTTTGGGTGAAAAGTTCTGTAGATATCTGTTAGATCCATTTGATTCATGACAATAGCTAGCATCATTATTTCTAGGTTTAGTTTCTGTATCATTGATCTATCCTTTGGTGAAAATGGGGCGTTGAAGTCTCCCGCTAGTAAAGTGTGGAGATCAATGTGTGGTTTCATCATTTCTTTTGTATAATATCACATTGATCTCTAGTTCCAGTATATTTTTAAGAACCAAACACATTTTCCTTGTTTTTCAATTACTCAGAATATTGATCTTATTTAAAATCCATTTCTGTTTTGGATATTCTGTCATTTTTTTATTTTATTGTTTTATAATATAACTAAATTATAATTGCTGCATTTCATCTTCTATCACCTAGCCTTTTCCACCTCATGTCTCTCTGGCATACTCCTAATATCACAGCCTCTTTTTCCTTAATAATTATAACATATGCTTAAAATTAATGAACATATACATACAGACCACTGAGTATATGCCGTGTTCCAGTAAATGTTTCTATGCCTTACCACGTGTATTAGATAGCCAGCCTGAGCTCAAGCATGGGATAATTAATTTCTCAACTCTAAGCAGTTTAAAATGGCTTATACCTCTTGTTTACAGATAAAATCCTATGATATTTTGCCATCTATGTTCTTATGTCTGCTAGTTTGGGAACTGTTTAAGTCTTCATATTCTTATATCACGAGTACAGCTTCTCGGTCAAATTAGAAGACACAATCTGGCAGCACATATCTTGTTCATTGCTTAAGCTGTAGTTCTGCATTCTCTTTTATGATGTTCACTGAAGCCTTAGATTTAGAGAGGATGTAATATTTGCACTGATTTTGGCCAAGTAACATATGTTGAGTTGTTTTGTGAACTTTGATTAGTTGTGGGATTTTTTTTTTGTAATGGTCTTCTTCCAGTTATAGGCAAGCTATTAAACAAGACAGGCAGTCAATAGCCTCACGTTGAAGGAATGCCTATAAATCACAACAATGGCCAGCAGGGTAAGGTATCCCTAAAGATGTGATGGTAGCCAAGATATATCTTGGCAGTAACCAACAACTCTGTAGATGGACTCAAAACCTGCTTACCAGGAGAGAAATTGTGCCAGGTTCTGTAAATATAGACAGCTACATGTGGCTAGTGAGGTCATGCACCTTAGAGGAAATCTTAATAGTGTCATTTCTATAAATCCGTACAAAACCTAGATGCATCTAAATTACTTGTACTCACATCCACACTGTTACATAGATCTCACATCTCATCATAGAAGCTTCTTTTGAAATGTGTAAACATTTGTTTGGAAGAACATTATACCTAAGATAAACTCTGTTTCTTATAATCTAAGAATGCACTTAAATATGTCAAAGTTGTATCTATATCTACATCACTTAACTTCAGACTATAGTAAAAGTATAATAAAACATTGTAGACTTTAATGATTATGATGTACATAGTCATTAAAAATTACAGGAGCATTTGGTGATTTTGCAGTAAGTCAGGACAGCAGTATATTACTAGGAGAAAAGGTAAACATTATTATTATATTGGAACAGGATGGACACATATGCAAAATCTGAAATCTTTACCCATTTCTAACATTATTGACACATAAGAAATCTGGGAGTTTGTTTCCAAGTAGTTGCCTATTAAGATACCATCTGCAGTCACTCTGGGTGGCTTGCTGGCAATTGCTTTAAAAAGACACTCAGCTCATTAGTAGTTCCAATTAAGTGATATGTACTGTAGCACACTAATGAACTGTCTTAACTTCCAAGAAAAGTCCAGGCAATATTTGGAACTATGGAACATGCTAGTCGAATGTAGCAAGTGGACTCCCCAGTGTACAGTTACATAGAAATCAACATTTAAACGCTGCTGACAGGATCTAGAGTTCAGCAACTACAGTGCCTCTACATTGACATCAATATTGCTTGTTTTTGTATACTTATCAGAAACTTAGAAATACCTGAGAAGAAGGAATCTCACTTGAGAAAATGTATCCCTAAGACTGACCAGTTGGTAAATCTGTGGGTGATTTTCCCAATTAATGATTGATGCTGGAGTGCCCAACTCACTGTGGGAATTGCCACCCCTTGGCAAGAAGGCATGGGTTGTATAAAGAAGCAGACTCAGCAAGCCTGTGAACAAGTCAATAAGCAGCACTCTGTCATGGCTCTGTATCAATTCTTGACTTCAGATTCTTGTACAGGTTTCTGATTTAGATAATTGACTACAAATGTGAAATGAAATAAACCTGTTCTTTTCCAAGCTTCTTTTTGCCATGGTATTATTTTCTCACTATAGAAACCAAAAGACAGCATCCTATTCTAAATGACTTATCCTCCAAGGAACCATCAAGTGTATACTAGCATGAAGCTTGAAGGTTAGGTTTATGCATACTCATGAAAATGAATACCAAATTATCTGAGTAAAAGTCCTATTCATCTGTGGATATTTGAAATTGAGATGTTTCCTATAGGCTCAGGTTTTGAGCATTTTCTTCTGAGTTGCTTGTGATATTTAATGAGGATTATCAGATATGACCTTCCTAGAAGGACCATAGACATCATTCTAGATGGGCTTTGAGAGCTTAAACTTCACCTTATTTCAGATTGCTTTTAATGCTTACTGCTTGGTTTAAAGATTTAAGATATCAGTTTCCTGTTCCTGGCACCACGCCTGCTACCTGCTGCTATGCTTCCCTGCTATGATGGGATCTTATCTCTCTAACCCAAGCCAAACTAAATTATTACTGCCATTAATTGCATTTGGCCATGCTGATTCATCAAATGGGAAAGACACTAATAGAATATCTCTACCATGGTTGTAAGTAATACACATTTTATACTGGATTTCAAAAACAGACCTTAGAAATATTACAATTAACTGCATCCCAAAGTAAAGTTCCAACACTTGAAATGATGGCATTTAAGAACCAATATAAATTTATAATAATATACAATAATTTAATACTCAAACGGTTACTATCCTCTAACACAGAAAGTACGCCACAGAATACAATGAAATTTTTAGTCTGAAACCAAGTGCCTCAACATCAATATCTAAAAGTTTGAATAATATTTGAGTATTTAAAATCACAATAGCAGGCAGCAAGAGAAAATATGCATATAAGCAAACAACTATTCCTTATCAATAGGAATCAGAAACATCATTTTATTCCAGTAGATTGCTCCCATTACAAAGTATAAAGTATAAATAATTCCTGTCAGTTTACTAAAGTCACATAACAATCTACTACAAATTTTTAAATTCACTAAGCATCAAGTGAGAAGACATATAAACATCAAAAACAGGTTCTAATATGGTAAAAAGTAGGAATTTCCAATGAATTGATAAACTAGCAAACATACACATGAGAAAAATGTGTTAAACATATTTTAAATATGTTTAAATAAGAAAAGTAGCTATTAGAGCAAAAAGAATGTTTAGTTAACTTGTTGTTTTGATACTATCTTTCATTGGATATTAGAATATTTTTTGTTTAAACCCATGCTATGCTAGTATTATTTTTAATCTATTTGTAGAGGAGGAAATTATAATACTATTATATTCCTTGGAATAGTACTCATCATAATTTTTAAGAACAATAAATTACTAAACACAGTTTGCAAATTAATGAGTGAGTTAACCCAGAAGCAGAAAGACTCAAATGGTATATACTCACTTATATCTGCATACTAGCCCAATGGACATGTCCCATGAAAGCCTTCCCTTACCAGGAAACTGGGACCGAGGGGAGGACATCCTATTGGGACTCTAGATGAGAGAACAATGGGTGAATAGCAATGTAGAAGGATCCAGTGGGT
>OU015748.1:12077368-12089885 GCA_907169655.1 Acomys percivali
ATGCAAACTAGTACAACCACTTTGGAAATCTATCTGGTGCTATCTCAAAAACTGGGATAGGGCCTCCTCAAGACCCAGCTATTCCACTCCTTGGAATATACCCAGAAAGTGCTCCAACAACAACAAGAAAATTTGCTCAACCATGTTCATAGCAGCCTTATTAATAATATCCAGAACATGGAAACAGGCTAAGTGTCCCTCAGTAGAAGAATGGATAGAGAAACTGTGGTATATTTACACTATGGAATACTACTCAGTTATTAAAAACAAGGAATTCCTGAAATGTGTGGACAAATGGATTGAGCTAGAAATGATCATATTGAGTGAGTTAACCCAGAAGCAGAAAGACTCAAATGGTATATACTCACTTATATCTGCACACTAGCTAGCCCAAGGGGCATGTCCCGCAAAAGTCTTCATTTACCACAAAACTGGGACAGAAGGGAGGACATCCCTTAGGGACTCTAGATGAAAAAGCATGGGAGAATAGAAAAGTAGAAGGATCCAGAGGGTCCTAGAAACCTACAAGTAGAACATTATGATAGGCAGATTTGGGCCCAGGGGTCCCACTCAAACTAAGGCACTAGCCAAGGACAATACAGGCGGTAAACTTTAAACCCCTACCCAGATCTAGCCAACGAACAGGACATTCTCCACAGTTGAGTGGAGGGTGAGGTATGACTTTCACATGTACTCTGGTGCCTCACATTTGACCAGGTTCCCTGGAAGGGGAGACCTGGTGGCACTCAGAGGAAGGACAGCAGGTTACCAAGAAGAGACTTAATACCCTGTGAGCATATGCAGGGGGAGGAAGTCCCCCTTAGTCACAGTCATAGGGGAGGGGAATAAGGGGAAAATGGGATGGAGGGGAGAATGGGAGGATACAAAGTATGGGATAACCATTGAGATGTAACAAGAATAAATTAATAAAATAAAATTAAAAATATAAAAATAAAATAATACTGACATAATCCTTCATTGAGTTTTTATAAGAAATAGTAACTATAATTTAATAGTTCCCAAATATAACCATGCACAGATAAATTAATTAGTTCTTCCTTTCACAAATAATTTTAATATGTTTGGTACTTTTTGATATAACCATCACTTGCATGACTAATTATTAGGAAAAATAGAAAATAAGATCAGAAAGAAAACTTATGCCATTGATATTTAAACCAGATTATGTATGCCCTCACCAATCCTAGAGGCATGTTTATCTCCTGCAAAGATACATTTACTCATACTTTAAACTTAATTTTTGTAAATTTTTTTTTTTACATTCAGAATTTTTTTTATTAATTTATTCTTGTTACATCTCTATGGTTATCCCATCCCTTGTATCCTCCCATTCTCCCCTCCCTCCCATTTTCCCCTTTTTCCCCTCCCTTATGACTGTTCCTGAGAGGGATTACCTCCCCCTGTATATGCTCATAGGGTATCAAGTCTCTTCTTGGTAACCTGCTGTCCTTCCTCTGAGTGCCACCAGGTCTCTCCCTCCAGGGGACATAGTCAAATGTGAGGCACCAGAGTACATGAGAAAGTCATATCCCTCTCTCCACTCAAGTGTGGAGACTGTCCTGTCCATGGGCTAGATCTGGGTAGGGGTTTAAATTTTATCGCCTGTATTGTCTTTGGCTGGTGCCTTAGTTTGAGCGGGACCCCTTGGCCCAAATCTGCCTATCATAATGTTCTACTTGTAGGTTTCTAGGACCCTCTGGATCCTTCTACATTGCTATTCTCACATGGTTCTCTCATCTAGAGTCCCAATACAAATCATCCTTAATTTAAGTAATATGTTCATGTGGAGAGATAGGAATGATAGATTCAATCCAGAATGTTGAAAAAAGTTGGCTTCAAGTAAAACTCTCTAAACAAGATTGAGTAATTTATTTTCCTTCCAGGATAGGGCTTTTTTTTTTTTTTCCATGATGCTTCTTGGTTGACAACTAAACTTATTTCTTTCTGTCCCCTACTCTTTCTATTCACACTTCAACAGGTTCTACTAGATTGTAGTGAACCCTCAACCCTACACAAATGGAAATCTGTCCCTTAATTAAAGTTCTCGGTGTGTGGCTAAAACATCTGTGAAGACACCAATCATGAACCTGCCAGGAAAAAGAAAGCAAATAAAAAACTCCATGCTAGTGATGTTCTGTTATCTGAACCTACTCCCTTCTTTTAAATACCCTAACTACCCATGTACTCTAAGGTATCTCAAACTCACATCTTGCTACAGCATAAATTATACTAAGAGCAAAAGCTGTGGAACTTCATAGTAAGTTTTACATTTCAGTATTAAATATGTATTTTATAATTTGTTTATTTTTCATTTATTGACTTTACATCCTGATTGCAGCCCTTTCCCTTATATCCTCCCAGCACCACCCTCTCTCCCTTTCCCCACTTACCCCCTCTTTGTGTACCACCAAAACCCAAGAAACGAAACAAAAACTTCATGACATTAGAACTTGAAGAAAAATTAGCTTTATATTCCCCTTTATAACTTAAGTGTGTGTTATCTATAAGCTGAACTTTTAATTTAGAAATATTGAACAGAGCTACATTTTATCCAGCTAGAAAAAGTAGGGTTGGATAACTATCAGTCTCATCTTGAAATAAGACATTTGAGTGAACAAACACTGTTGGCTTTAAAAGTAACAAAGCCATCTCATTACTATACAGGTTTTGATTAGTAATTAGAAACACTCACAATTACCTATAGAATTAATTAGGTACACAACCATGTAAACTTAATTATATTTCATCTTAAATTATAAAGCATATATTGGTGTTCTTTAACCAAGAAGATGAGATCACAGCAGCATTGCAGCTAATGCAAGAATGGGTTAGAGAAATAGTCACTTCTTCTATGTATGTATGTATATTTGCTTCCACTGTAGGTAGGCCAGATAAGTCCAGGAAGCAACTTAGATATTTACAGGCTCCAGTATGCTGACCCAAGTGCAAGTTATGTGTCACATGATTTTGAAAACTCATTTGACAACAAGTTTTCGAAATGCATATGGTTCCATGAACAAAAAAATTAAGGACTGCTCTTAATAAAGAGAAGATACTGCTCACATATACAAGTTAGCATTATGAAAGGTCCTAAACTCTACAGAGGGAATAGTAAAGAGAGAAAAATAATGAAAGAAAATCTTGGATGAAAGGACTGGTGTGATCACAATGTCCATATGATTTTCTAAACAAAGAGATAAAAATGCTCAAAAGTAATAGCAACAATAGTCTAAAGAATGTGAACATTTCGGTTTTCTGAAAATCAATGTTTTAAATTAGTAGACAAATAATAGTGAGGATAGAAATATATCTTTAGACTTGTATACATTTACAAATAATTTTCTTTTGCTGTATTTGTACTGTTCATTTTGTTGGTCAGGGAAGGGAGGAAAATGCAATAATTACAAGTCCTGATGTTCAAACCAAGCTCTAAATTTAGTGATGGGATCATGGATAAATAAGTTAACGGTGGCTCTTAGATTTATTTATCAGATGTTGAGTTTTAGCAAGGCTTCAGGAATGAAATTCACTAGGGTCATACTAAGAGAAAAAACTGACAAAGAGACAGACTTAGAGAAACATCTGGTGGCCTGTGGATTCAGTTATTGCATATATAAAAACCGTAAGACAGTTTCTTTATATCGTTGGTTCAAGGAGACTTGTTTAGCTAATTTTGGTGGAACTAGTATCTGAAGTGGTAGAGTCTGCATGGACAAAATATCTGGAGGAAGAAAGATGGTGTGTAGTTTCTGCATAAACTATAAGTATCTGCACATTAACCAGAGGCAGGCTGTCACACTCTGACTAACCTTTGTGCTTTGGTTAGCTTTGCCATCTTCCCGTATGTCTGATTCTATTGTCCTTGATATGGCTTCGTCCACATTAGCAACACACATTCACTCAAAATTTGATTCACACAGGCCTTTCTCCACTCCCCATAATTAAAAGTTTTAATAATATCCAGACAACTAGAGATCACAAATAGTGGATATTTCTTGAAAGACTATGTTGTATGTATGTACGTATGTATGTACGTATGTACGTATGTATGTATGTATGTATGTATGTATTTATGTATGTACTTATGTATGTATGTATGTATGTATGTACGTATGTATGTATGTATGTACTTATGTATGTATGTACGTATGTATGTATGTATGTATGTACTTATGTATGTGTATACATGTGTACATTTATTATTATCATCCTTATCTATAAGTACTTGTTTCCTGTATCTACTTAGGAAACTTATGATTTGTACAGATTCTTTTTCTAAGTTTTTTTTTTATATTCTTACTCATGTGTGTGTAAATGCATGTCTGTGCACGTGTGCATGTGTATGGTGGTATCCACAGAGAACAGAAGAGAGCATTAGATCCCCTGCTTTTGAGCCAGCTGATGATGTGTGTGCTTAGAAATGAATTCTAGTCCTCTTTGTGAGAAGCGAGTCATTCAACATCGAATCAATCACTCTCATCCTGCTACAGTTTCTTAATAGAAAATAAAACTTATAAATCAAAAACAGAGAGAATTATCTAATGTATGTTCTTAGGAGACTCCTACAATACCATTATCTGAGAAAATTGAAATGTGTTCTTCAAAAAGCCTTCAGTGCTTTATAAAAAATTAATGTTACATAAACTTGTAATTGAACAGAGTGAATGGGGAACATTAAACTCTGCTTATTTTGTTGCTCAGAAGCAGCGAGTGAAGCTCTCATGTGTGAGCTTTGTTTGGTACAACAACAAAATAATACGAATAAGAAATATTTATTTAAATGAGTTTCCAAAAAGGGGCAGATAAGATAAAGCAGAACAGTGCAGTTCTGTAAGAGCAGTAGTGAAACAAAGTATCACAGAAACAATTCAGACCTTCAGAGTAAAGAACTTCTACTATTTTTCCCTTAGTTTCTACATTGGAATTTGGCTTTAAAATGTGAAACTCTAATGTGAGGACATGAAATAAGAAATCCAGACAATTAGTAAAAGGACAAAGCTTTCCAGTTATTAGTACTTGAACACATAGAATATTTTTTATCATCATTAATTGTTTTTCCTGGCTACATTGTTTCTAAAACTTGGGACTAAACACACACACACACACACACACACACACACACACACACACACACACACACACACAGAGCTTAGTTTCCCACTAGTAAAGTAAATATGGTTGAAAAATAAATGGAGCAATCCAAGTCTCTGAAGATAATCCACGATGACATAAAATCCTAGAAAACACAAAATCTATTTTTACTAATTAAATTATATTTGGGGATATATAACTATTTTATTTGAAAATAACAAAGTAAATAATTACATACAGTATATAATAGAATCACCATGTTTAAAATAAAAACACTTTAAAAATATTCATTTTGTATTTTAAATGAGTTTTGAAAGAATAACACATATATGTGAAAGGGCCAGAAAGAAATGCCATGAAGACACCATGAGTGTTAGTGGTAAATACTTAAATTTTTCTCTATTAGAATTAGGAAAAGGAACAGGGATGCCTGTTTCCATCTTTTTAAAAAATAAGTACTGTTAGAATTACTAAAACCAAAGATAATTAAAATGATAAGTGATTAACAATAGTAATGAAGACAAGACATTCTTTTTTTGTTTTTTTTTTAATTTTTTAGATTTTTGACAAATACATTTATATTATTACACATATATACAGTACATTACCTATGGTAAGAACAACTGGGACACATTTAGGAATTATACAAATGTTACATTACATTCTTAGCTTTTTGGCTATTTGTATTTGACAGCCTTGAGGAAACATTTTTCCTGTCTTTGTGCGTCTAAAGTTCTGAATGTAAATCAATCTCTATCATATTTTGTCACTTTCAGCTTAGAACACCTATCTAGACCTAAAAACATCATAACCCCTAAACAATTAAGATTCATTGTAAAACTAAGCTACCTGGTTTTCAACTCCCTCAGAGACCTGAGAAGGAGTAAACTTGATTATCTGAATATACCAGGAGTGCAAGTTAGTAGTTTTCCAAATGAAAAGATGAAAGAGACAGTTTTCCACCTGAATAGCCAAGCAACTCTCTATAACATTGGAGCATCTTCTTCAGCATTCTGGTCCAATATATCTGACAGACATATCTGTGAGGCAGAAAGTATTGAGGACTTACTTACCCTGTCTTGGCAGAGATTGGCTGTCGACTCTGCCTACATACAAGGCCTGGTAAAATTCTGCACTGAATCCATCTAGCATTGGAGTTTTTTGCTTTTGTTTTGGTTTTGGTTTTGGGGAGAGAATGGGAGATTTTAATGACTGCTTCTATTTTCTTAGGAGATATAGGCTTATTTAATTTGTTCACCTGATTTTGATTCAATTTGCTAGTTGGTGTCTTTTAAGAAAATTATCTATTTCATTTGTATTTTCAAATTTTGTGGCATATAGGCTTTTGATTTGGGTTTCCTCCATGTCTATTGTTATGTGTCCTTTTTATCTATGATTTTGTTGATTTTAATACTCTTCATCTGATTTTTAGTTAGTTAAGCTAAGAGTCTAGCTTTTGATTTTCCCAAAGAACCAACTCTTAGTTTTATTGATTTCTTTAATTTTGTTTTTTTCTAATTTATCGATTTCAGCCCTTAGTTTGAATATTTCAAGCTGTCTATTCCTCTTAGGTGTGTCTTCTCCTTTTTATTCTAGAACTTTCAGGTGTATTGTTAAGTTGCTAGCATGAATATCTCCATAGATGTAGAAAAAGATATTCTATGACAAAACCAAGCTTAATCAGTTTATACCCAAAAATCCAGCCCTACAGAAAATACTAGAAGGAAAATGCCAAACCAAGGAGACTAAGTACACCCACGAAAACAGAGGAAATAAATAACCCCACATCCACAAAGTCAAAAGAAAGGAAACATACAGTCTGCCACCACCAACATCAAAAGAACAGGAACTAACAACCACTGGTCATAAATATCTCTCAACATCAATGGACTCAAATACCCAATAAAAAGACAGAGGCTAATATTCTACTGTATTAAAAAAAAGGTTCACCTCAGAATTAATGATTCTGTAAAGCAAAAGACACTGTCAACAGAACAAAATTAATTAAAAGAAAAAACAAAGTAAAAAAAAAAAAAGAGAGAAATGCTCATCATCCTTAGTCATGAGAGAAATGCAAATCAAAACATACCTGAATTTCCATCTTACACCTGATAGAATGGCTAAGTTCAAAAACTCAAGAGACAGCACATGCTGGCAAGGATGTAGGGAAAGGGGATCACTCCTCCTTTGCTGGTGGAAGTAAAAACTTGTACAACCACTTTGAAAATCAATCTGGTGCTTTCTCAGAATATTGGGAATAATTCTACCTCAAGACCCAGCCATACCACTCCTGCACATATACCTGAAAGATGGTCCACCATACAAGGGCATTTGCTTAACTATGTACATAGCAGCTTTATTCATAAAAGCAAGAATTAGAAAACAATCCAGATGTCCCTCAACTGAAGAATGAATGAAAAACCAGTGGTACATTTTCACAATGGAATACTTATCAGCTATTAAAAACAAGGCAATCTTGAAATTTACAGGCAAATGGATGGAACTAGAAAAGATCATCCTGAGTGTGGTAACCCATACCCAGAATGACACGCATGGTATATATTCATTCATAAGGGGATATTAGCCACATAATATAGGATAACTAAACTGCATACAGAGACTTATGCACCAGCCAATGACCATGAATCATGTGCAACTAGCCCCTCTACTCAGATGTAGTAGATAGGCAGTGCAGTCTCCTTGTGGGTTCCACAATATACAGAGTAGGGACAACATCTGACATGAACTCTGCACCCCCACATTGGTCCCTTTCCCCTGGTGGTGTGGTCTTGACAGACCACAAGAAGAAGAAGAAGATACAGGTAGTACAGATGAGATTTGATATGCTGAGGTCAGATGTTACAGGAGGAGGGCTCTCCTTTCTAGGGACTAAAGGAGGGAGGGAGAGGTTATGAGGGAGGTAGAGTGGAATAGGGAAACAATGGGGTAAGGGACAAGAAGATGTAAAGTGAACAAATTAAAATAAAACAACAACACACATCAGGGCCCTCTTGCTTTCATACTCTTTACTGAGAAGTCAGGTTAAATTGTGATAGTGTTTCCTTTATATGTGATTTGGTTTTTTTCTCTTGCAGTTTATAGTATTCTTTATTTGTTCTGTATGTTTAGTTTTTTGATTATTATATTGTGGGAGGAATTTTATTTGCAGTCCAATCTACTTGGAGTTGCGTAGGTTTGTTGTATGTTTATGGGCATTTCTTTATTTAGGTTGGGGGAGTTTTCTTCCACAATTTTGTTTAAATTGTTTTCTGGGCTGTGGATCTTGGGGTCTTCTACTTCTCCTATTCCTATTATTTTTATATTTGGTTTTTTTATGGTATCCTCAATTTCTTGGATGTTTTATGTCAGGAACTTTTTAATTTTAACATTTCCTTTGACCGATGTATCCATAACTTCAACCATATCTTCTACACTTGATATTCTTTCTTCCATCGCTTATACTCTGTTGGTGTAGCTTGTGTTTACAATTCCTGTTCTCTTCCCTAGGTTTTCCATCTCTAAGATTGCCTCAGATTGTGTTTTCTTGGTTGCTCATTATTTGCTTTTTAGAATGTGAATAGTTTTATTCATTTCTCTCATTTTTTCTCTCATTTGATTGTATTTCTCTGTAATTTTTTATAGGACTTATGCAATTCCTTCTGTTTGAATGCATTTTCCTGTATTTTTTTTTTTTTGGGAGATTCACTTTTTCCTTTCAATGCTTCTATCCTTTCCATCATCAGATTTAAAAACGTCTTTTTCCTTTTGGGGCTGTTGCTATCTTCAAGGCTACCTATGGTAGTACCAGTGGTTTCTGGTGGTGTCATATGCCTCTGAGTTTTCTTCCTTGTATTCTTGTACACTAGCTATTTGGGTTTCTCTGGTGTTTGCAGGCCTGGTGGTTCTTCCCATGGTGTTGCTTTTTGTGTTCCAGGTGGGCAACACAGGTCAGGAGCAACAAAGAGTATTCCAAACTGAAGGTTCTTTGGTAGGGCTCCACAGAAGCCTTCTCAGCAAGGTGGACAAAGGGTCATGTAGCCTAAACCCATTTCAGCTGTGCTGGGTTCCTTGTCAGTGCTCCAGTTGGGTTACGCAGCAGGAGAGGAGCAGTGTGAGAGAGCTCCAAGCCGAAGGCATTTTGCTAGGGCTCCACGGAGCCCTCTTCAGTGGATAAAGGGTGTTGTAAGCTAAACCCTGTTCAGCTCTGCTGGGTTCCTTGGTTGGGTCAGGCAGGAGAGGAGCAGGCTGAGGAGCTATAAACCAAAGGCTGCTTGTGTGATCCCAAGGCCTCTTTGGTGTCGTGGACAATATGGGCTGTGTCCGGTGCCTGACTCAACTCTACTGGCTTGTTCTCTTTGAGCCAGATGGGCCAGGCCAGTAAGCAGCAGGCGGAGAGATCCAAGCTCAAACCTGATTGGGTGCCCCGTAGTCTTTCTTGGGATCACAGCTAATGTGTGTTGTTCCCTTCAACCAACTCCCTTTTGCTTGTTTGCTGTGTCCCAGATGTGCCAGGCTGGTAAGGAGTGGGTGAAGAGAGATCCAAGTCCAAAGCTATTTGGTTATACCACAGGCCTCTCAGGGAATGCAGCTTAATCTGGGTTATGCCATGTGTCTGACTCAGCTCTAGCCCAAAGCTGCTCACAGTACACAGTCCTTAGGAATTATAAACCCTTAAGAGTTATTATTATGTCATTTGAATAAGGTCATATAATGCAAGACAGTATACACCAATGACATTTTCTACATGTATGCAATGGATATATGTAAATCCTTAAAAAGGAGGCCCTTTACGACAGTTCAAAAATAGTTATGTGCAGATATGATTTTTAAAAGCTAGATCTCATCCCTTGTATCCTCCCAATCTTCCCATTGAGATGTAACAAAAATAAATTAATAAAAAAAATATAAAAAAAAGAAATAAAAAAACATGAGGGGAGATCCAAGATGGCGGCGAGCAGTGTGGACCGTGTTTGGAAGCTCCAGTGAACAGTTCGGGGAATTGCACAGATTTCTGAGCCAGGAACACCAGGATCCCGACACCACGGCAGCAGGAGTGCTCCACGGTTCGGAAGGACCAGGGTACGGAGGACCTGCGTGCCCCTACACACGGGAGGAGTGCGGATTTTCTCGGATCAGAGCAGCGGCGGCACAGGCGGCGTCAGCAACACCAGCAGCAGCGACTGAGGTTTGCAGCTCAGAGCCATCCAGTGGAGGCGGTTAGTGTGGTGGCCGGTGGGAGTTGCTGCGGGAGAGGGGACACTGGACAGGATTTGGGT
The DNA here is from genome assembly GCA_907169655.1 of Acomys percivali. Classification (NCBI taxonomy): domain Eukaryota; kingdom Metazoa; phylum Chordata; class Mammalia; order Rodentia; family Muridae; genus Acomys; species Acomys percivali. The sequence continues at coordinate 12,087,757 of OU015748.1, forward strand.
CGCGTGGTGCTTTGTGACCCAAGCTGGACACGGCGGACAGTTCAGCCCCAGAGTCCCGGGTACAGCTCAGGGCGCAGTGCTGTGGAGACACTGATTCAGGGAAGCGGGCAATTCTGCCCAAGACAATAGCTTAGCGGAGCCACGGCTCCCCTGCTGTGACACAGGCTAGGCGGAGCACTCAGTTCTGCCCCAGGCCCGTCTCTGCACAGCAGCAGTTCACCTGCTGTGACGCAGGCTGGGCGGAGCACTCAGTTCCACCCCAGGCCCGTCTCTGCACAGCCACAGTTCACCTGCTGTGACACAGGCTGGGCAGTAGCGCTCAAGTCCACCGAAGGACCACCTCAGTGCAGCCAGTTCACCTGCTGTGACGCAGGCTGGGCGGAGCGCTCAGTCCCACCGGAGGCGCTAGCACACATCAACGAGCAGTTCTGCTCAAGACATTAGCTCTCCTCAGAGGGCAGTTTTAGGGCGCTGATGCAGGCTGAGGTCAGCACGCAGATTCAGCCCAGAGGCCCTAGCTGGACTTGCCGGGCGGATTAGGCCCAGGGATTCTTCCTGAGCTGTGCACACGGGCTCGGCGGCCCCAAGACTCTGGCTGGACTATGCACGCAGTATAGGCCTGGAGGCCCGGGCTGAATTCAGCGTGCAGTGTGGGTCCATAGTGTCTGGCTGAGCTCGGAGCACAATTCTGCCCCAGAGACTCGGGTGGAGCTTGGCGTGCAGCTTAGGGCCACAGTCCCTAACCGTGCTTGGCAGACAGATTGGGCCCAGAGTCTCTAGTAGAGCCTTTAGCACAGTCCCGGCTCTAAGACTCTGGTTGGACACAGTGTGCAGTTTGAATCCAGAATTCCTGGCTGAGCTGCGCGGATGTTTCGGGCATGAGTCAATAACTGACCACAGCAAGCAGTTTGGCCAAACACCCCTAGCTGAGCTTGGTGCGCAGTCCTAGCCCGAAAATTCTGGCTGGATCCTGTGTGCATTTTGAGCCCAGAATTCCTAGCTAAGCTCGGCAGACGGTTCAGGCCCTGAGATACTAGCTGAGCTTGGACGGTGGTTTGGGACTAGTGTCCCTGGCTGGACCTGGCAGGGAACCCAGAAGGCTGTGGATAACTTGGCCTGACCCAACGCTCATCCAGAGACCCAGAGCGATTACAGGACCCACAGCACAGGAGAGCTGAGGATCACTGGCTGTGAGAGCCCAAAACGCCAGGGCTAACCTCCTGCCATCCACAACAGTGAAACATAAGAGCTTCCAACCTACGGAAACCGTGAGAAAACAAGTGAATCTATCATCAGACTCCCTCGATCCAACTCGGGAATCTACCCAACGAAAACAAAGCCGGCAAGATGTCTAAAGGACAGCGTAAAAGCATACGCAAAAAACCTCAAAACAACATGGGAAAGGAGGAAGTCAAACTATCCCTATTTGAGGATTATATGATTGTGTACATAAGTGACCCTCAAAATTCCACCAGAGAACTCCTACAGCTGATAAATACTTTCAGCAATTTGGCTGGATACAAAATTAACTCCAAAAAGTCTGTAGCCTTCCTATACACAAATGACAAGCTTGCCGAGGAAGAAATTAGGAAATCCACACCCTTCACATTAGCCACAAGCAATATAAAATATCTAGGAGTTACTTTAACTAAGCAAGTGAAGGACTTGTTTGAAAAAAATTTCAAAACTCTGAAGAAGGAGATTGAAGATGACATGAGAAGATGGAAGGATCTTCCTTGCTCATGGATAGGGAGAATTAACATAGTAAAAATGGCCATCCTACCAAAAGCAATCTACAGAATCAATGCAATCCCTATCAAAATACCTACACAATTTTTTAAAGACATTGAAAGTTCAATTCTGAACTTCATATGGAAAAACAAAAAACCCAGAATAGCAAAAACGATCTTGTACAATAAGAGGTGCTGTGGAGGAATCTCCATACCTGATTTCAAATTGTACTATAAAGCAATTGTAATTAAAACAGCATGGTACTGGCACAGCAACAGGCTGGTTGATCAGTGGAATCGAATTGAAGACCCAGATATGAATCCACACACATATGGTCACTTGATTTTTGATAAAGAAGCCAAATCCATTCAATGGAAAAAGGATAGCATCTTCAACAA